>JACSYO010002129.1:3125776-3573276 GCA_016806645.1 Ophiodon elongatus
CTATGTCCCCATCTGCTCTGAGTGTACTATGAAAAAAAAAAAAAAAAGAAAGAAAAGAAAATAGAACAAAAATGCCATTAACGTTTAATTCCCAACTCTGGGACTCTGCCCAGCTAGCCTTGATCTGTCGCGTCTTAGTGCCTTTTGTTTAAGTGGCGCAGGCATCGCACAAATAGCCTACGTGTTAATTAAGAGGAAACTGCCCTAAACAGGTCCTAGAGTCCCCAAAATGTGTTTACACCAATATTAATATTTACCAACAAAAAGCTCTATAGTGTGCTCCCCCAACGTGCTTACCTATGTGATTGTGTGACTGAGTTGCTTTTGAGTAGGGTTACTCTGTGTGTATTTGGAACCTGCACTATGAGCTGCAGACGATAATGATGGTGGTGATTTATACACTATGTCCATAGTGTTTTAATTGAGTACAGTAGCTGTGCCTACATGGATTCTTGCCGTGTTTTACCCAATTTTCAGGGTCCTGTTACTCCCTTGGTTTTTACAAGGGGCCTTATGTTGAAAAGATATTTTTATGCCTTTTTAGTATCCGTTTCATCATGTTTATGTTTTATAATATTTTTCATGGCTTCTTTGGCTCCACTTGTAAACTGTAAATTATGCGTTCTATAGAGCTCAGTTGAAAAGATGCCTCGGTACTTTAATTATTGTAATTATGAAGAGATGTAGCCTTTATTAAAATGTTCTATTTTTCAAATTAGCAAATGGCTTCCCATGGTTTTGTGTGTGTGTGTGTCTTGTGATGGGAGGGAGGGGGGGTTGTGTGTGTGTGTGTGTGTGTGTGTGTGTGTGTGTGTGTGTGTGTGTGTGTGTGTGTGTGTGTGTGCGCACCCCGCTGCGTAGAGTGCAACTCGTTGGATCCGGTGAAAAATCTCCGCTAGATTTGCATCCATTATCAGCTCTTAATTTACTCCCTGTTGGAAATTAAAACATGCAGCATTAATTTGGCCACCAGAGCCTCTGTGTGTTTGAGTGTGAGATGGAGAGAGAGAGAGAGAGAGAGGAAGAGGAAGTGTGTGTTTAATGAGACATTTGACAAAAATGCATGCCAGAAGGCATGAAAAAAGGGATGTAAGTTATAGGTAAAGATCAGGGTGTCTGAGGGGTAAAATGTTTTAAGAATAAATGATGTCTTAGCTTCGCATTTGTTCAAGTCTTAAAGCAATAGTCAGGTGCCATTATCAACATTTTATCAGGTTTTAGTTGCTATGTACATTCTCCCCTTCATACTGGCCAATAAAGCTGCATCCTAGTGAATCTGTAATGTGAGTGATGGACAAAACCCACAGTCCTCATTTTGTGCAAACATGTAATGTGTAAGTTCGGGCATCTTCTAAAGTTCGACAACTGCCCGACACTATAACATCTACACACATACGGTCACACCAGCAGTACAAATCTTACGTATGAACTGAGTTGTAGGTATAATAAAAAGCTACATTTATGCGACATCTATACATGATCTGTAACCGCTTATCCTTTTCAGGGTCGGAGGGGACTTGAGTCGATCCCAGCTGGTTGGGAACGTTGGGCGAAGGCGAGGCAATCGCATGAGACAGACGTTCAAGCTCACAGTCACATCTACGGACAGTTTAGAGTCATCAATTAACCGTGTGTTTGGATTGAGCCAGAAAACCCACGCTGAGAACATGGGAACTCCATACAGAAGTCCACGACAACACCGTGCCCACCCCATTCATGTGACGTGGTCTCACAAACGAAACTAGAGGCAACAGAGTACCAAAACATGGAGTCATAGTCAGAAAATCAAACATCTGCCCTTTAAATGGAGCTGCTTTTCTTGTTGTCAACAAGTCTCCCGAAAAGACTAAAATAAACAACGCGTTAGTCCGTCTCTCTCAATGCTCTCTAACGTCCCCACTCCGTCTGGGGCTCTGAGCCACGGGGCAATGGGCCCTTTTTCACAGCAGCCATGTTAACATGTCAATGCAGAGTAAAAACAGGTGCTAATTATGAACATTAATTATGGCCCTGTTCCATTTGGTACTGTGCATGCTGGCTCACCGGAATGACTGTAACACATTAAATGGTACGGGACCATAATTAATGTTATCAATCACACCTGTGTTTTCCCCGCTCTCCGAACGTGTCAAAAATGACCTCCGGTTCCTGGAGACGTAAAATAAAACGGGTTACACAAATATAGTTTCCTCTTTTTTTTTTCTTCTCACAAACATGACTCAAAAAGGAGTAAATGTTTAGCCAGGGACTATGTTCAGCTGTGGAGTAGTACACATTTGGTGCCCTGGTGAGTATCAACGATGTGGCTCATTGATGCATTCAGCGGTTTTCTGTCAACAATGTAGGTGAATGAAACAGAGGAATAATCTGTACCAGGCTTTGGCTGCACAGACGCTATTTGTTAAAGGCATCAGCTCCTTTTTTTAGTTTGGCTCTTTTCATTGGATTTGTTGTCCATAGAAAAAATAAACAGAATATCCCCAGCATTACACTTTAGTATCAAACACAGATCATAAAATGACTAAATCACAGGCTCCCTCACATGATGCCTTATTTAATTTAAACATGTAATAGCTTCTGGCTACACATCGACACCGATATCTTCACACATATTTTGCACACCACGCTCCTCCGCTACCCGCGCTCCTTTTAAGTTTCTTCGGCTAAGAGTGTTTCTTATGCTGCCTTTCATATTGAAAGGGCATCATGATATTGTTAAAATACCATTTTCAGCTCTTTCATCAGCAAAGGTCAGTGCATACACTTGAAGGCCATCCTTTGGACTCTTTAGAACTAAGAGGCTCTCACTCAGCGGCGCTCCACTGTCAGAAGGCCTTGTGAACCCGTCTTTGTATGGAGGGCTATTTTAGATGGGGTCATCTTTTTGAAGAGTGCACTGGGCTGGGTAGATTCTCCACTGCTATTCAAACATGTGGCCGCTTTTTGGGTGGGTATTAAGATTTGGGGGCATTTGAGGGTTGCTAAAAATCGCTTTGACAAAGTTTGTGTATATTTGCGTGACTTCAATCCTAAATCGGAGGGTTACAGAACATTGTTTGTCCTGTGCTTCTGATTCACCGGCCACATCTCTGCTATTCTTTGGCGATTTGAGAAAGAAAATGCAATATTAGTTAATACCTTAACTCTAGATCCACTTCCAGCTTTTTCCAGAGCTTTTAATGGCATCTCCCAGTCCTAATCAGAGTGCTTGCTCAGTTTTCACGGCCACCTGTTGGCTAAAGTTAAATACTAATGTGACGTGATGCATGGCCAGATTAAGCTGTTTGGGGTCCAAGTTTCCATTAAGTACATCTTATAGTATGCACAGACCTTGAAACCAACCAGTACTTCGATTCTAGGATAATACTACCATGCTTCTTTGTATGTCAGCAAGTTTGTGTTAATTTCACTCAAGATTATTCAGGAAAATGCACCATGTGAACACAATAATAAACTAAAGGTTAGAAACTATAATTTGACATGGGAACCCTCTAAAAGATTTGGCCACAAGATTTCATAATTAAACAAGCCCCAGTTCATATCGTACATCAGTGGTGCTAATTGAAAGACAAATGTGCAAGTCATCAAATGACCAAATAACACACAATAAACATGGGCTTTTGAGACCACTGGAGGTCCGGGCCCATGGGGTAGTCTCAGATATTGCTGATTGGTAATTCAGCCTTGGTGTAATATTAAATTAGTCAATTTATTGCTAATTGAGAAGACTCCATTCACTGATAAAAAAAAATACATACAGTTGAAAACAGTGGAAAAAGCAATTGAACTCGGGGTGTCTGTGACTCAGACGTAGAGCAGGTCGTCCTCCGTCTCCGGCGGTTCAATCCCGGCTCCTCCAGTCCGCATGGCGTAGTGTCTTTGGGCAAGACAGAAAGAAGAAAGACTAGAAACATACTAAACAAATACAAGTCCATTTAAATTGAGTTTCAGTCAGATTTTCAGGCGACATCCCCATAGTCCCACAGAGTTTTCTAGCATTGTGTTAAATCAATGCATTCACGTCTTATACTTGTCTCACACAATGAGTATTGACAGCTATCTGGGCCAGATACTGCCCACCGCTTTAAGAAATCAGCTGTGGACTGTAATGAATTGGCACAACTTCATGCCAACCTGCCACCTCACCCCCCTTTATGTCCACATCCATGCCTGCTATTGTTTCCCCCGATGATATCCAAGGTCTGTTACCTGTCCCGCCCACACGAGGCGAGATCAAAGCCTCTGACTGTGAACAACGGCACACAGGAACCCAAACAGGAAGTGGAACCAGGATCACACAGCTGCGCTTTGATTGGTGGAGGCAAAGCTTTGACGTCCATGTGCAATCATTACTGTGCTAGTCACTTTCCAAAATGAGTTGTGATAACACAAAAGAGGTGACCTTGACCACCTTCAAAGAAAATCCATTACAAAGCAATGAAGTGGTGCAAATAGTCTGAAATATGAAGGATGTCGTCACAAAAAAGACAATGTGTAGTCTGAAATATCAAACAGGAGCACAGCTGAGCAAAGAGGCCATGGGAAAAACTCTGCTCACTGTCTGTCACCGCGAACCTCAACCTCATTTAAATACACTCCAATCATTCCACCATAGATGGATACGAGAGAGTGAGACCCCCAATTTTGGGTCCTGAACCCCTTCATTTGGAACCTGGATCAGCCATGCGAGTTGTTCCACACAGGCATCGACCCAGACAGCAATGGGACTGTGGTCAACCAGGGGGCCTCATCTGGAACCTGGCCAGGCGCCACTGTGGTAGCTGATCCCCCTACCATCTGACCAATCATGTGACTGTATACTGCCTGATACTGCGTTCTAACCAATGGCAGACTCTTCCGCCTTCAGAATCAACCTATGCCAAATCTGCTGACATGTTTAGATGACAGCTGCTTTGCCAAGAAGAACCAGAACCCATCCATCAAAAATAAATTAACAGGGTTATTATTGTAGCTTACAGACTGTTCAAATGTAGTATTAGTGAACGAGTGGAATATAGGCATCATTTAGATAATGCATTATAGGAGAGTGAGGTAATACAGAATACCATTAGAGGAGATATCCTATGTCTTTAAGCTTGGAAGAATGCATTGCTCCTGTTTTTAGAAGACAAGCGCCTGATCATTTAATGACCAACATATGTGACTAAAACATTTGACGGCTAGAACAAATCTTCCAAAGTAGCCCCCCCACACCCCCCAAAAAAAATAAATAAAGGACTGACAGAAAGAAAAGGCATTATATTTCCCTCCCTAATCACATGGCAAGAATCTGAAGAGATTATGTATCTCTCAAATGCTTTGGGAAATGAAGAAGACAGGGGTTGGACGTTGAGGGCCAGAAACACAATCTGCCACCAGTGTAGCGCGGCGGTGTCGGATGCTACGCGGCTAAAAGGGCGCTGAGGACGTGAGGTATGATAGCTGGTCGGCCTGCGCCGGGGGATTCTGTGTGCATCCTCCCTGCAGCTGAAGGAAAAGCATCTTTTGTAAAGAGAGTGAGCACCATTGTCCTCCTTTGGTGTTTACGTTTGTCTTGAATTTCACCTAGTGCACAGCGCAGCCCCAGCAAGCCACAGGATAGGCATTGTTCTGGGCCCGTGCAGGAATGGTAGCCTGCAGTCACCTTCTTTCTGACTGTTGCCATTGTCCCGCCACCAACCCCCCCAAAACGTCTTTGTTTTTTGCTCCCCACCACAGACAGCTCAGATTGTTGCCTGATGTTACTTCCTCTCGTCCCATTGTTTCCTCGTCTCCACATGTATGACTTTTCTCCTCCTTGTAGGTCGTTGTGTGTGTGTGTCGGTTGCTGAGTGGTTGGAGGAGATGGGAGAGTGGTGTTGGAGGGGGGTGGGGGGCGTAGGGTACACAGAGTGCATGTGAAGTTTTATGGCTAACCACATGTGTTTTTGAATCTTTGAGCTTCCACGTTTTTTTTTCCCATGGTGAGGGGTTGGGGAGAGTCTGCAGCATGAAGATGGGGCGGAGAGAGGGAAGTGGGGTATGAGAGAGAGAGAGAGAGAGAGAGAGAGAGAGAGAGAGAGAGAGAGAGAGAATTAAAGAACCAAAACTGGGACATGTGGTTCTTGTTTGGGGCGCTGGATGCAGAGATGGTGGGTCTGGCTTCTCTTTGCTCCAACCTGCATCTACAATCTAAACATCCCACTGATTATTAAACAATATGGATGCTCTCATGCCCCCTCCATATGAACCAGAAACGGATAAACACAGCAGGATCACAACCAATCAGCCTCACACTCCTCTTTATTTTCAAATCAGAAAGGCAAGCTTTTTCCTTCACTGAAGTACGCACAGAATTCAAGGACACGTTCTCATATTACAAATCTATCATATTTCCTTTGTAATAGTCTACTTCTGTATATCTCCAATGTCCTAGATATGGTTTCTTGTTGGTTGTAACTGAGTGGGAGCATATGAGTATGATGCCTCTGGGCTCTGTGAATTCACTACAGTATGTAGTAAAGTTAGACTGTGAACCATGTGAACACCAAACCACAGCCCCCCCCCCCACCCCCTTCATTCTGTTAGATACAAGCGACACCCACATAACTCCAAAGCCCTCTGGGTAAAGAGCTGTTTTACATGTGCACCCCCCCCCCACACACACACACACACACAATGAAAGGGCATTGATTTTATATGATATACTCTTTTGAAGAATTACCCACAACAATTATTTTTTATCAGGATAGCTCATCTCCGTAATGCTTTATTTTACAGGTTAATAGTTTTTTTTTTATCATTTGGAAGTTACTCACCAAGCGCTATGGTAATTGGTACTAATTATATACAGTATGTGAGATATATATTACTGAAACACTCGGATGACTTAGAAATTAGTCTACAGGCAAGAATACAATTCAATGTAAAGAATAAAACTTCCAACAATTAATGAAAGAAAAAGAATAAAATCTTTTGGTTTAACTGGAGAAGTTATTTAAAAGAAGTTCTCTGGAAATTAACAGTAAATTAGCGGCCCGTAAAAGAAAGCATTACTATTAAATGCTATGGGTAACCATGCTATTCACAGTGACTATATTCCTCTCAGCTGTTTTTTTCATTCACTATATCATCTTTGATTGTTGCTCTTTTGCTTAACATTTTAAATAAGCTACAGGCTGATTCACACATCGGGTAAAATCTTTGTTTAATATAGGCAAATAAACATTGATGATCATCATGGGGAGGAGAAGGACCCTCTATTTATATAGGCCTATGGGCCAAAACATTTACTCACAGTCCATTTGCTAGTTTTTTCCATCCCAACCATATCTCATTGGTCATATTAAGTGCTGGAAAACTCTGGAAAAAACTACTTGGTCAGAGGAGAACGCTCTAGGATATAAAATATATAGAATATTTGAAAGAATAATAAAAAGAAAGAAACTAGCTAACGCTAGCTAAACTAGCTTGTTTCACGATAGAAGCTGCGAGTAACGTTACAACTGGTGAGGAGAATATCATCGCTACGCATTTATGATCCATGCCATTATCAAGATTAACTTAGAATCAAAAAGCTGACGCAAGGAAAGACATGATGCATCAAACCAAGGCTTTTCAGAGGCATTTCAACTAGTGTAACTGCTTGCTGTTTGGCGTGGAGAGTGGGTCCTGGGACAAAGATGGACTTTCTGATTAAGAGATCATCAAAGGGTAAGTGATTGAATCTAATAGGCCCCTTTGTTTAGTTTTTCATTACAATGTCCAAAAACTCTGATGCGTTTTTTTTTTTTTTTAAGATATGTGCCCACTCAGTCGCCTTTTGAACAGCGGTTGTTGTGAATATGTTGAAAAAAGGAAGAGAACAAATTGTTCTTCCTGTGAATATCTCTAAGTTTATAATAAGGTATAAGTTTCTACATATTTGTTTTTAGGGAATGTTTGTTTGTGAGATTTTGTGAACTGGCATCATACAACATTACAGATTCATTTGTAAATTTAACAACATTTAATTCTGCATCATGACCGTTTTCCCAAATGATCCATAACACATATATATTTAATAGACTTCTGTGCCAATCTAATAATACAATTTATGAACACTGTTGTTTGTGGGGTTGGGTTTCAAACTGCCATCATCGCTGTCCACTGTCCATGGTTCTGAAGTGTGTGTCTCTAATGCTTGCTTGGCTGTGTGCGCGCTGTCATGATGTATCAGATTTACATGAGATGTTGGTGGTTTTGTGTGGTTGGAGGGTTAGCTGTCATGTGGTTTGCGCCCCAGCCCGTTGTCACTATACTCCACTGAAGTGCACACACAGCTTGTGTGGGGATGCTGTAGGATAAGGAGGATTTGCATTTTGCTTAAGAAATGATTTGTTTTTTGGTGATACCTCTGTACTCTCTTCATTCTCTTTGCTCGTTGCATTGCTAAGGCAGGACTTCAGTCTTCATTTTTGTTTCAGAGCTGGAATTGTCATAAGTACCTTTTGCAGTATTGTAAGAGAGGACCCATTAAAGCGAGGCTGATATGGTTTTTGCTTTGTTCTCCAACAAGGTAAGGGGGGTCAGAGGGCCATGGTTTAAGAGTCATAGCTCGCTACTGTAGTTAGTGAAACATGAGCACAACACCAAAAGATCAAAGGAAACATAAATAGGACAAGTGAACAACATAATTACAACACTGAAACTTAAACAATGATACATGGGGTAATAATTTGTGAAGTTGCAAATAGCCGAAATCTCCTACTTAGTTACCTACATGAGTCTAACAGAAATATTTGAATATATGTAGTCTTGATATTGAAACACTGGGTAGAACAGGAGAGGTGCACAGGGAGTTAAAATTCTACCAACTTCCTGATCGTAAAAAAAAAAAAGAAAGAAAACAAGAACACTCTGTAGTGTGCTGCGTAAACCATAAGAACAACAGACTACAGATGAGAAAAGCTCCATGCTGGTAAGCTTTAAAGATGGAGGTCAGTGAAGGCTGTGGTCAAAATCCTTTCTTGATTACGACACAGCTTCACACAATCATCACTGCTGGTTCTTACATTCTCCTGGACTCCCTCTGAATGATATCATCGCTCCTTCCTCAGTCTTTACCTTGTTGGAAAGAAATAAGAAAGGGAGGAAGGAGACAGAAAGAGCCAGGGAGGGAGGTGAATATGTGTGAGCTGGGGGTCCTCGCTCCTGCTGGCCTGCCTGGGAAAGGAACAGACCTGGCTTCACATCACACACAGCCTGCATCAGCATACGTGTGAGCATGCATGTGAGTGCATTTGCTTGCAAGGGAGTGCGTATACGTGTGCGTGACTGGGAGAGCGCACAAAGAGACGAGAATTGTTTCAAAGGAGAGAATTAGAAAGGATAACAGAGACTGTGTGAGAAGGCAGGGAAAATCAAGGAGAGGGTGTGAGCCAAAAAAAAAGAAGAAAAAAGAAGCACTTCATAAATGTGATGAAAGAAGTCACGCAGAGTGCGACTGGATGAAGGCTCCACAGGTGCGGGAGAGAAGAGGCAAAAAGGCCAATCGATCGATTAGATTTTACAAAAACCTTGGGTGTCTGCTGAACAAAACTTTTCAGGGGAAAAGAGGGCAGAGGGGAGTCATCAGAAGTTGGAATGAGGGAGGGGAGGGATGAGAAGGCTGTGATCCAGATGAAAAGCAAAGAAATGCCAAATGTGGAGAAAGAGCTGCAGTGCTTGTGCGTCCCTGGCTGGGCGTGGGTCAGAGCCGGAGTAAACAAACCCACAGCTTAGCAGCGCGTTTGATCTGTTCAACTACGAAACACTGAGTGGAGTAAACAGAAAAATTAGACTGGGTCAGCTACAGAGGAGGGCTGTGGAGGGGTATATGACTGTGTGTGTGTGTGTGTGTGTGTGTGTGTGTGTGTGTCTGCTTGGTGGTGGTGGTGGTGGGGTACAGTACATACAAGTTAGATGTTCCAACCCAAAAGCTAACGATAACCACTTTTCAGCACCTCAAACTCAGCCTGTCATCACTTATTTTGAGTTTCAATGAAACACGGCTTATTCAACAAAGCGGGCCTCTGATTTAGACGAGGATGTTATTCTACCACAGTGAATGAGTCTCACTGATTCCTGTAAATGTATTATATATATGTTTCTTCCACAGCCTGTTTCTAGGGATATTCCTCACCCCCCCAAAAAACCAACGGCATTTGTCATTCGCATAATGACCTTTTTGTAACAGCAGAAAGTAGCAGGACATTCTTGGACCACCGCAGAAAATGAGAAGATTAAGGCGAATGGCTGGCCGTACAAACCCTGGAATATGACGTTTTGCTCACCCAACTACACTCCAGTGTGCTTCACCCAGGAGCCTGTGGTCTGACATCACATGATATACCTCCTTCCCCCACACTTCACCAACGTCAGAATTGGGAGGGCTGCGTCCCACAATCTTTCATGCTTTACACAACTATGTCCGTCTCATTTGCGTCTCATCTCCCAAACAACAGATTCATGTCGGAGAGGTTTTAAACCTCACACAGAACAGGAAGAGGCACTGTGAGATTCATCCACCCGCCCTCCCGATACAGACGCCGCTGGAAGCTCGGTGACATAGTGACTACTAGCTCAGTAACTAACCGAACAAAAGCACAGTTTAATTTAATTTAAGATTCATTTATATTGACTGCTCTCTCATGAATGACTGAAATTCCTGCTACATCTCATTATTGTCTCGCAACATAAAATAATTAGATGGAGACAACACAGCTAATTTGATAGCATCTCTTATGCATAGACTCGTTCCACTGATCATAACAATTGCATTGGAATTATTTGATTTTTGCTCTGAAATATCGCTGTTTTAAATGCTGATGTGATTGTGTCTTTAGTAGCTGAACTTAAAAACAATGAGTGTTGTTCATCCTTCCAATGAGGGAACCACCAGATAACCATAACGTCATATCAGAATGATGAAGCAAATGGTGTAGAAAAGGAATCCTTATTAAATAAAATTCACTTTCCCATTTGTCCGACGTTGTGTGAGTATGATTTCTCATAATGCTTTGGTATCGTGATCATTTTCACAGTAATTTAAACATGATACCCTCGAGATAAAAGCTGATGTGCAAAAGCTGTCAAAGCCGTCAGCCCTCTGACACTGAACATCAGAGGCATGGTGTTACTTTGTGTGGACCTTGGCTACCTTTGAACATTCGTTACTTGGCTGAAAAAGAAGCACGTCAGGCGGAAGAGGCTTAACGACACGCCTTTGCCTGTTTTTCCAGCCTTGAAGAAGTTAAAATTAGTCCTTTTTAAAAGGCAGAATTCAAAGCTGGTAGCATGAAAAGGGGTTGCAGAATGAAATGTCGGCACTGCAGTGTTAAAAGGGAGATGGGAGATGAGAGATCCTAGTGTCTGACTTTGGTGCGACTTCAAAAGGCTGTGTTTAAAGCGGCAGGCCTTAATGCCGGCCTGATAGCAGAACTGTCATCTCTGTGTGACCTCCCACAGCTGGCCAGCCAGGGACACAGGACTCATGCTGCGCGCGCGCGTGTGTGTGTGTGTGTGTGTGTGTGTGCGTGTGTGTGTGTGTGTGTGTGTGTGTGTGGTGATTTCTTTATGTGTGCGTACGAGCTCGTCTGCTTTTTGTACATTTGTGTGTCAGCACTCTTGTGGCTCTTGCTTTGTGTCTTGATGTGATTGTCTGTGTGCCCTTTAATGTTTGTGTTTTGATGTCGGTGTATGTGTTTGCCTGAGCCGTGACTTTGTGTGTGTATGTGTGTGTGTGTGTGTGTGTGTGTGTGTGTGCATAGAGGTTGAAGATCTAAGCCAGGCTCTGCCCTCTCTCGCTATGCACAGGGGCCTTTTTTCCTTCTTGTTAAGATTCAAACGCCGATAGGCTTTGAACTGCAGCTGTAGCCTCTGCAGTCATTTCACCACTTTAGCTCAACTAGCTAAAGTTGCCCTTGCGCTGTCTGCCACCCGATCGCTGATGCCATTACACACCATCACGCCAGTCACATTAACGGCATAGCAGCGGGCGAAGGCGTGTGGCACCGTTTATTAAAGCAGGGATTTGCCTTTGATGTGGCAAAACAGACAACTGGTCTGAACATGATGTCGCTCTGCTCAACTTTTTCCCTTAGGAGAAATACAGTTGATCTAATATTTGGCATGTCGTAAACAACTTCCAAAATGGATTGAAGAAAGTTATATTCATTTAAACCCTATTAGCTTTTTCTGCCATGCCAGCATGGCTCCATGGATGACGTCGCCGGTCTGTCGGCCGCTCTACACTGTTCCAGTCTGAACTATTGGATCAATTGCCAAAACATTCTGTGCAGACATTCATGTTCCCCAGAGGATGAGTTGTAACTACATTATCAACATTCCCCTCAGATGTTGTGTTCAGTGCTAATTAACAAATATTTACCACGTTAAACTAAGATGGAGCACATTGTGAATATCAGGGAGTCATGATTTTCGATTAGTCATTAATATAAAAAAATGGAATAGTTAATGTGACTATCTTCTTGTCTTTAAGAAAATAGTTTTAGCCCCACAGGCGCAGACTGGTAGTAACGTTCCTACCAGGCGCCGGTAAAAGGTTTGTGGCCCATTCAGTTCAGCCGTTTACCGTCGGCGCAGTGTATGAGTATGTGAGTATGCACCGTAAAACACACTTTATTCAAACTCGACAGAATCAAAATAAAATGTCCTCACCAAAAACGTCTTCTTTCCACTGTTCCTAAAATGTTGTCAAAATAAACCCTTAATTCATTCAGTTAGAGTTGAAAATGTGCCGGCTGCCTCTCTCTCCTCACGGAGCAGCTGCGGGGGTTCCCAGTGATTATTGAATAGCATCATCGTATGTGTGTGTCGGTTCAAAAATAATGCGAACAAGTTCACTCAAATATTTGTGGGGACAATTCTGTCCTCCCAGAATGTCCCTACTGCCCATGTGCAAAGCTACGCCCTCTGTAACAGGTATAATAACCGGCTCTCTGTGCCTTTTTTGCATCCGTGCTTTTCAGCCTTTAGTCTTGTTAGAATATTCATGAAACTCTCTAAGCAGCATTTCTCACACTGATTGAACACAAACATCGCTGGTACCATGATGGATTCTTAACAGATTAATGGGTCTGTTTTTTTTTTTTTTTTTTTTAACTGTTATCATCTTGCACAGACTTGTCCATTTATTTTTCTCTCTCTCTGTCCCCAATGTTCCTTTTGGTGCGCCTCTCCTTATCTGTTGGAGCTAGCAGGCAAGAAAGGCCGAGCAGTCTCTTTCCTGCTCTTTAAAGTCCAAATGGCAGGATACTGCTGAGAGCTGCCTCTCTCTCCTTCACCTGTTTGTTCTCATTTCATCTTCTCTCAGGAGAGAGTGCAGACCAGTACAGATGTTGTGAAAAAACCACTACACACACACACACACACACACACACAGCTCTGACACGTCTTCGTGTCCTCTGCTCCTTTATGTTCCACTCACAGAGTGGAGCCCATCAGGGAAGCTTTCGCTGCATATGTATCCCGCCACGTCTGTATCCTTGATTTCTGTTTTGAACCGAGCCGACGAGAGGGCCTGAATGTGCTGATCAGTTGATCAAATGAAAAGTTTCCAGTGGTCACCTCCCGGCTCCTGACTGTGTGTCCGCTCGGCTGACAGCGGGAGAGCGAGGGAAACATCGGGAGACGCTTCTGTCACACCCCGATCTCTGCTTTGATGAGTCACATCAAACGATGTCCATATCTAAACGTCATCCTCAAAGGGAAAAAAAACTGGGGGAGGTGTGTATGTGTGCGGAAGATACACCAGAAGAAAGAGGAGAAAAACAGCACATAAAGATAAATAAACAGGATTCTTTGTTTTACTGGGTCGAGCTGTTGATAAGGTTTACTTATTTAAAAGTGCCAGATGCGAGGTTTGCAGTGTACTTTAAAGTTCTGTGTGTTTGGGATTGTGTGTTTTGTCGAGATGCAAGTCGCCAGGCAGAGATAATAGACTTCTAAAGGAATATTAAGTCTTGGAAGTCTCTTGCCGGGCTATTCACGGGCAGAGATTTAGCCGCTATCTTCGCTATTTTGGCGAATTTGCATCTCAGGCATTGGAGCAACTGTTTCTGCAGTTTAGGGTTTAGTCCAAGCTGTCATGTGCTTGCAAGGAGTCTGTGATGATAGCACGCCACAGAGAGCAAAAAGGAAACATCAAAGGCCGATAGACTGACGATGTTACCTAACTGGAGTTGAATTTGATCCAATAGTCCTCTTATTCATATTCTACTTCCTGTTTCCTTTTCGCTGACGCCTTTATTATCAGTTTTGTGGCTTTTGTTGATGATCTTTACTTCTTCCCTCATTTCCCTCCTTTGTTTTGTCCTCTGGCTCTCGTTGGCATCGTGCTGCAACTACAGCTGCCAATAAAGCGGCTTTTTCCTGTGATGAAGATTTAATGTGCCTGTCACACGGAGCGAATGGCATATGTTTGCCCCCGTTGCTACTTTCTCAATATTTAGCCAGAGAGAGAAGGTAGGAGGCATGAATTTATTCATCATTTCCTGGAGGTTCTAGTGCTGGTGTGAGGAGCAAATTAACAAATATAGTTAGGCACCCAGTTGACAACATGTTTTCCGGGTTGTTTCTTGTGTGTGCTGCTCAGTTTTTGAACATATATCCTCCACTCAAGGCGATATGGCACTTCTTTCCTTTCGGCGTATTATTCTACACGGCCGAGGTTTTCTCACTTTTTACATTTCTGCTGGGCTTTTCCTAAACTCCTTTTTCATGTTTCATGCTTCTTGTGCCCAAAGAATGGAGCGGCATGTGTTTGTTTTAGAAAGCTCCACCACTTCAACAAAAAGTGGGTTAAAGAATTAAGTGTGCACAGATCAGGCAATCTCACCCTCCGTCTTTTTATTACAACTTTTCTGAAGGCCACTCTGAGGTCTCCGTTTACTTGAACATGGAGCACTTTCTTAAACAAAATGGGCTCCATCCTGCTTTTACGTCTGCCAGAAGGGGCTTTAATAGCATGGCTCCAAAGAAGAGAGGAGGGGGAGAGGACTGAGTCATACAGAGGAGTGAAGCTTTATGTCTTTGTTCATCTCTTTCAGAAGGGGAAAAATAGAGGAAGATTGTGCATTGAAGATAAGGAAGACTTTTTTCACAATTGCACAACATAAAAAAAAGAAAAAAATTGTACTATGTGTGTTGTGACATGTAGTTTAAATGTGTATTTGTCTGTCCATGTGTCTGGCTGCCTGCATGTGTGTAGTTTCTTGCGCCCGCCTCCATTTGTGACACCCTCCGTTCTCCGCTCTGTGGCGTTCTGATGAAAGTGATCAGGCATCCTGCATCAGCACGGGGGCCCGGCCCGCTCATTAAAAATGCTAATGTCTCCCGCCGTGTCTTTGATGTGGGACCCAGGCACACAAAGCCAGCCAAGGTTACCAAGGGCCTGTGTATTCCTTTATTCGGGGCCCGATGCAGGGAGACCCCCAGCTGAGAGCCCTGACAGTCACAATCAATCATGTCAGGGACGCGTCACACAGGTCTGCTGACCCCCTGCAACACGCTCTGCTTTAATTAGCTAACAAAGGAGATGCACACAAGAGCGTACTACACACACATACATGGTCGAACATAAAAGTGTGCATATTACATCCCCCTGCTTCTCGAGTGGCTTCAGATAGGCATCAAGCTGTGGATCTCTCAAGCCGTCTATTATGTGTGTGTGACTTAATTACTGTAACATACATTTATACAGTGTGTATGTGCAAATGGATGTGTGTGTGTGTGTGAGGGAGACGTCTTTGCCATGATCACTTCTTCCACGCTTCTGATCACTTTTTTCTCCTGACAGCAAAGCAACGAGGCTTAAAAGAGAGAGAGAGAGCGAGAGAGAGAGAGAGAGAGAGAGAGAGAGAGAGAGAGAGACCAGTGTGTGTGTGTGTGTGTGTGTGTGTGTGTGTGTGTGTGTGTGTGTGTGTGTGTGTGTTGAAGGGCGGAGGAGGAGCGCAGAGGATTGAGATGGGGGTTGTTTTGAAGTTTGCTTGACATCATGTTAACAAAGCTTGCATAAACCCTCGATGGAAGGCTGGGCAAGATCTGTGACGATGGTGTGTGTGTGTGTGTGTGTGTGTGTGTGTGTGTGTGTGTGTGTGTGTGTGTGTGTATTTAGGACACATGCTAAGGTCTTGTCGGACTTGGAACAACAACACAAAGCTGTGGCTCCCCACCAATGCTCACCCCCACAAACATCTTGCTTTGAGCACAGCGTCACACTTTAATTATTTTTCTTTTGTTTTGTTTAATTTTATGTTAATCACGTGTGCGACTCTAATTCGTGAGAAAATAGAGTGTAACTACAAAGAATTTTGTTCCGTTGTAGGAGAACGTAATTTTGTAGGACACCAGGTTGACATGTGACAGGGGGTAAATTGTGTCATTGATTGATCCCGGACTTCCAACTCCCACTGCTTTGGTACTGGACATCAGTGACACCCTGTGCTGCAGAATCATCTAACATGATCATAATTCTTGGAGATTCTAGGATGAAATGTAAAAAAAATTGTAATACCAGTTTAAAAAATATAATGTGAAAAATATATTTTTTGGTGTCTTGGACATTTCTTAGGAAAGATGGGGAATGTGTCAGGACTTAAACCAGTTCCTAAACATACAGCCAGTTTCTTTCTCTCTTCTCCATGCCACACACTACTCTCCCTGTCATTGCAGGTCTCTCACCGACCTCCCGCCCGACACTAACTCCTCTCCTGCCTTTCCCATAATCCGACCATCTCGGCCCTCTTCCTCACCTGCTCCCCATTTCCCTGATTAGTCCAGCAGTATACCTGCCCACCTCCGCTCTGTCTCTCACTATTTTTAATATCCAGACTGTGGCCGCGGTTATAAATGCTGAGACAACAGGAAGATGTTGATATTATTTCACATATCCGCTCACATCAGTTACATAGTATCTGCACAGCTTTACACAGCACACTGTTTGAATACTATTTGCCGTTTTATGTAGTGTATTTACATACTTTAAGTGGCTGATATTAGAATTCAGTGCAGGCAGGCTGATGTAGAGCTTCCCCCAGGAGCAGAGTTACTTTGCTCTTTGTAACAAACTTCTGAATCCGCTGCACACACAGTAGGCTCGACTCCAAACAATACCTGAGCATACCTTCTTTTCCTGCTGTCACGCTCTGCTTTTATTTTGTATATTCTCGGCTTCCCCAGCCCTGAGCGCTTGGCACAAAGCTTCTGTGTGGCCTCATCATCATCCACTGTACTCAAAAATAGAGTGTTGCTCTCACTTCAGAGCAGGCTCAGACTCTTGTTTGCTCTGAGTCCTGACAGCGGAGCAGTGTGGTTGGAAGGTGGCTCAAAGGACACAGTGCAGACCAAGTGTGTGTGCACACGTCTGTGTTTTTTCACTCTTGATGAGAACAGGTGCCTGCTGGAATGAATGTGATTTGTTTCTGGGAGGGAGCACGGAGGCGATCGGTTTGGCATGAAAAAAATCTGTTACATCTCTTCCTCCCTCTTCTTTCTCATCCTCCTCCTCCTCCTCCTTCACCTCCTTCTCCTCCTCCTCCTCCTCCTCCTTCACCGTTTCTGGTGCCACACGTCAAGGGGAGGCAGGAATGCAGGAAAGGGGAAACAACAACAGAGAATGTCCTTCTCCCTGGAGCTATCTGGCAGGGTTGGATTACAAACTGAACACACACAAATGCATGCATGCACACACACACACACACACACACACACACAGAACTCTTTAGTGAATCTACCTCTTGTCTCACCTTTGCCCATTCCTGGTGGCTGAAATGTGAGAATACACTGGCTCGAGGGCTTGGCTCAGGTTGGGGCTTGGCACAACCTCCACCATTAAAAAATCTACAAATTCTTAAGCCCTTGAGGAAGCAAACATTCAGTTCTCTAAATTCTTGACAGAGGTAAAATAGATGGATGTGGATAACAATAATCACAGTAATCCAGACAGATGCTCAGACAGGCAAACAGGAATGGCAGAGCAGTGGATTCAGGAAAACAGGCAGAAAGTAGAGCCAGCCAGCTTGTCAGTCAGCCGGCTGATCAGTCAGGCAGCCAGACAAACATTTAGTGTGGCTGTCAGTCAACCAGCAAACCAGACACTGCCTGGAGAACATAGAATTGAAAAGACAAACGAAACCAAAGACAGTGTCCGATGGCGGCTCCAACTTTGAGATGCCAAAGGAAGCGACACTCTGTCACCCAACACTTTAATTACCAGTGTGTGTGCCTTCACTGTGTGTCTGTGTGTTTGTGTGTGTGTGTGTGTGTGTGTGTGTGTGTGTGTGTGTGTGTGTTGGTGTGTCTGCAGCAGTGCCAGACCTGTTTGGCCAGTTTGGATGACTGTCACCTCTCATCTTCTCAAATTAGTCCCCCTCTCCAAACACATTTCAATGTAGCTTAAACAGATATTTGGACCTTATTTTGTTTGCAGGATTGTAAACATATCCTCTTTATCTTTTAAAAATCTTTTTCTACCTTTCACAATCACCTTCTATAAAGGAACATATCACAATCACCTTCTATAAAGGAACATATCACAATCACCTTCTATAAAGGAACATATCACAATCACCTTCTATAAAGGAACATATCACAATCACGTTCTATAAAGGAACATATCACAATCACGTACTATACCGGAACATATCACAATTACCTTCTATAAAGGAACATATCACAATCACATTCTATAAAGGAACATATCACAATCACGTACTATACCGGAACATATCACAATTACCTTCTATAAAGGAACATATCACAATCATATTCTATAACGGAACATATCACAATCACATTCTATAAAGGAACATATCACAATCACCTTCTATAAAGGAACATATCACAATCACGTACTATAACGGAACATATCACAATTACCTTCTATAAAGGAACATATCACAATCATATTCTATAACGGAACATATCACAATCACATTCTATAACGGAACATATCACAATCACCTTCTATAAAGGAACATATCACAATCACGTACTATAACGGAACATATCACAATTACCTTCTATAAAGGAACATATCACAATCATATTCTATAACGGAACATATCACAATCACATTCTATAAAGGAACATATCACAATCACGTTATATAAAGGAACATATCACAATCACGTTCTATAAAGGAACATATCACAATCACATTCTATAACGGAACATATCACAATCACATTCTATAAAGGAACATATCACAATCACGTTCTATAAAGGAACATATCACAATCACATTCTATAAAGGAACATATCACAATCACGTTCTATAAAGGAACATATCACAATCACCTTCTATAAAGGAACATATCACAATCATGTTCTATAAAGGAACTGTAATGGTGAAAAATATGTATTAAGTATATAACTGTTTAAAGTGTCTGCAAAGACAGAGACAGACACATCTAGGTTCCTCTTTATCAACTTCAGTTTCTGACAGTATTCTTAGAAAACTGACCACAAAGGCTTAGTTTTTGGTGCGCCTACACAGGCTAGTTGAACCCAGATTGTATCGCGTACAGACAGACTTCCGCTTTGTGTATGACTCATCATTGGTGTGACTTTCTGTATGTATAAATGACATGTACAACGATCACTCGTTGAAGTACTTCTCCAGTGCACTGTGATACGTGACTGTTGAACGCCCTCCGCTTGCAAGCTTAAATAAACGACAAAGATAACTTTGATTCCGGTCAAGACTGTTTTATTATACACTTGATTTATTCCAACTCTTCTCTCGAGCTACGCAGAAATCTCCCATTACACATTAGAGCATATCACAATCACATTCTATAAAGGAACATATCACAATCACATTCTATAAAGGAACATATCACAATCACATTCTATAAAGGAACATATCACAATCACATTCTATAAAGGAACATATCACAATCACGTTCTATAACGGAACATATCACAATCACGTTCTAGAAAGGAACATATCACAATCACATTCTATAAAGAAACATATCACAATCACTTTCTATAAAGGAACATATCACAATCACGTTCTATAAAGGAACATATCACAATCACGTTCTATAAAGGAACATATCACAATCACGTTCTATAAAGGAACATATCACAATCACGTTCTATAAAGGAACATATCACAATCACGTTCTAGAAAGGAACAAATAACAATCACATTCTATAAAGGAACAAATAACAATCACATTCTATAAAGGAACATATCACAATCACGTTCTAGAAAGCAACATAAAACAATCACATTCCATAAATTAATACATTTCACAATCCGGGAGCAGAAATACACCCTTTGCAAAGGAGCATGTCTGCTATGCGTGCAGAATGCGGTCTTGCGTGCGCGGAGCTTTGAAGAGCGTGAGCTCGACCCTCCCTGCGTGCTTTCAACTGCTCAACACTCGCTCATTTGTCATTTTGACTTTTAATATTTTGGTGGCGGGGACGGAGTAGACAGTAGCTGATGTCACCACTCCATAATGATCATCACGCACAAGCATGAACGCGACCACCTTAAATTGTATTTCACACACTCACAAAAAATGGTCGCGTAATGCTTTTTTAAGATTGGGGAATGACTTAACTTATGGCAAAAAACATCCCTTAGGGTTTGGCAACTGGAAAGTCAACATCAGGTCATTATCATGCCTGTAACATTTACTTTTGAGGAAAGTCTCCATGGAGACTCCATATACAAATACTATCTGAATTAAGTAGATTATTGCCAATAGTGTGGCTTACTTTTGGGTTTACCTCGATTTATTTAATTTAAGTGTTTTAGATCATCTTGCTTGACGGTTACTTTGTATATAGTTTGTCTGATCATCTAAACAATCAAGTTGTTTTCAGAATGTCACAATGTTCCTAGATCTCCCATGCAATTACTTTTGTGAGTAGTTCTACAAATCTACACAACCTATGCCCCTTTCCTCCGGTTCTTCACTCCACTAATGCTTCACTAGCTTCCTATAACCTATATTGTTTGTTCACCCCACTTACACATCAGAAAAATGCTTCCATCATCCCATCTCCAGTAGTTCCGTAGGTTTTCTCCAGCCATCGCTGCCCTCCTGACCCCTCACCTGCACATGCTGACTCAAGGTGTTCACTTACCCTCCTCGCTTTGCTCCCTTCCCCTCTGCCAAGTACAACTGATATGCACAAACACACACCTGCAGCCAACAATAGAGGCTTTATTCTGGGTGGGCACACTGCTGATCCAGCCGGCCCTCTATCAAGGACTGTGATCTGGACATGGGCGGCTGCTATGCAAAGACCAAAGTGCCTCTGAGAGTTACTTAAATGTACTCCAGTCAGAGCAGCACATGGTGTTTTTCTTTTATCTGCGGCTTTCACAATGATCTCATCAGACAAAATAAGGATATTATATAAAGAGTGTAATCGCTTTGTCATGTTAACTGTAGAGATGGTTTTCTCCAGCACTCTTCCCAGAAGAGAAGGGAAGCGATCGGGCGAAAAAGGCTGAGTCTATGATATAACCGTCTACTGTCATTATATTTTGGATGTTAAAGCCAGGTCTAACCACTCTAAAGCCTGTGTTTCTCCCTCCTGGTGCTGCTCGGCCTCAGACATAACACAACATCCCCATGGCCATGACATCACTGTCTAAATAACATGCTTGTTAGGAATCTCCCTTGATGTCGGTTGCTGCACAGAGGGATGAAAGCGAGCCAATGAAAGAGAGGGCAAAAGCCATCAGATGCATCTTCACGAGCAGCCGCTGGCTTCAAAGGCAAACCTCAGGCGCTGTGACACAGAACAACAGCTGATGACGTCACAGAGGGCACAGGACATTTAACCAGACGTCCTTACTGCCCCAATGCAATTCTCGGAGCACAAAAGGAGAGGAAAAACAAAGATGCAGAAGAGGTTTGAGGTTTAATGAGGAAGAGAGAGAAAAACAGAGCGATCCAGAGAGCACGAGGGTTCACAGGGGTCGGTGTGTGCACACATCAGGGTGGCAGGCGAGATCAGAGCCGCGGGGAGCGTTCCCGTGTTTGGGATAGGAGGGAAAGATAAATAAGCCCGGATGGCTGCACAAAGAGAGGCAAGGAGAAAATGGGAATGTTGAGATTCCAAAAAGGAAAATCCGTGTCTCTCTCCCTTACAAACACACACACACACACACATACATACACACATATGGGTTCAGATGGAGTGAACTGGTAAACAGACGTGTGTACGTGTGTGTGTGTGTGTGTGTGTGTGTGCGTGTGTTAGTGTGTGTGTGTGTGTGTGTGTGTGTGTTTTGTAACCATGGAACATGAGTTTTAGAAGTTTGTTATGGATTTGTTTTCAAAATGACAAGCTTTCACAACAACTCCCTTCCACTGATGCGTGCCAGTAGGGAGCGTATGTTTTACATCATGACTCTTAGTCTGCTGCCGCTGAGTAAAAAAATATGCTAACAGCAAAATATCTGGTCATACTATATATCTTTTACTACCCTTTCTTCCACAGGAATGCTTGGATGTCTGACGTTATCCTAAGGCTTAAGTCTTGTTCCATGAACTAAGTCCATATATGTTGTTGAACTGTCCAATGCCAATTATATTTTGGGACATTAAACATGTTTTGTCCCTGCCCTTCTACAATTTTTTTCAAAATGTCCTCCTATTAGCAATAAATCCCAGAATGCCTTATAACATAGCATTGCACAGTAAGAGAACCTGTGTGTGGAGATTTATGATGTCTGCTCATAATTGCTGAATGCAAAGTGACAGCTCTTCTAACGAGTCGTTGGATGTAAAAGGCGTCCTTGATCCTCCCGTTCAGTGATTTTCACACCTTCCCACTAACAGCTGATGTCGTCTGCTTCTGGATGGTCTCCGATGCCATGAAGGCCATGAGATAGAAAAACATTTAAAAGTAAGATTGAGATTAGTTGAAGTGTGTTCCCCAGGTCAATAATGAACCTCCATGCTCATCACCCATATGTTTATGATCTGATACCTTAGCTCCACACACAAACACACAACATCTTACTGATCAGAGTTCCTGTCAACATTACCCTCCAGCGTACACTGACAGAAATGGAAATCATCCTTTTTTGTGTGGACAAATGTTAACTAGCACCTGTAGAAACCCCTTTTGCTTGAGCTGGGAGCCAGAGAGTAAAGAGAGGATATTGGAACCACACAATGGCCGTAAAAATCCAAAGTATCCCAAACAAACCTCATCACTCCCCTGCCGGCCTGTCCTCCCCTCTGATCTCTCCTCTTTCATCCTCCTCTGGTAAGGCCCCCCCTCTTCCTCTCTCTCCGTTGTCCCAATTCTCGCTCGCTTTTCGTCTCTAGGCAACAAGGCAATGGAGGTCTGAGCAGAGAGAGAGAGAGAGAGAGAGAGAGAGAGACCAGCACACAGATAGCGAGCTGCTCTTGAAACTTTGGAGACAGCTATGCCAGGAATGCAGGTGCCTGCTGTGAGGACAACAAAGTGAGGAGGACCTCCGTAGGAGCGCAGCGTGGGCAAGCAGCACGTCGGTGTGAGGCAACCCAGCCCACATTTCAACTCTGCTCGCCTGCTTCTTATGCAAAGCAGTTGTTCAAAGTTGAGTTTCAAAGGTATGTTTGTCACTGTGTGAGGCTCCCCAACATACTGCGTGACAGCAGGTCTGAAACCCCGGAGAAATAATTACATTTGTACCTATTGTCATACAGTAAGATAAGCATATTTACTGCGGAAAACATATTGCTTAGAACGTTCTGTAAATGACATGCCCTCCTCGGACATGGTTGAGAGTGAAACAGATTTTTGAAACAAAGAACAGCAGGGTGGGCTATGTTGAGGCAAAGAAAAGGTAGAAACAGATTTTACCACAGAAAAAAGAAGTCTTGACTTTCTGTTTCTCTCACTGTCCACCTCTCTCTTTCTTAGTCTTTCTTTCTCTTAGCTGTCGACGCGTCTCTCCTTCTCTCCTTCTCTCTTTCTCCTAGTCTGTGTTCAGCAGAAACAGAGAAGCCACATCACAGGGAGAGGACAGAAGAGAAGAAAAGAAGAGTTAAAAACAAAGTGTAGGACAGAGCTTGAGAGGCTGTCTGATGTGGCTGAGTAAAAGGACACAGATGACAGAGAATACTTGAGACACAGATATAAAAGAACATTATTTATTTAGTGGTGTTGTGTGTATATATGTGTGTGTGTGTATATGTCTGTGTGTGTGTGTGTGTGTGTGTGTGTGTGTGTGTGTGTGTGGAAACATTGATCTGTGTGTCCCTGCAAGTGCATAAAAGGAAGACTGTAGAAAAAGGTGTATTTTCCCATATGTGTGGTTTTTTGTGTGTCCTATATGTGAAAACATGGCCATATACTGAGTATGGCATGTCAGTGTATGTGTCAAGAGTAGTGCACAAATATGTGTAGTTGTGTGTGTGTGTGTGTGTGTGTGTGTGTGTGGGTGTTCCTTTATGTGGGTATGGGCAGCTGCCCATCTGCCTGGTGGAGTCTCGGGACCCCATGGCCCTCACAGCCATCGAATGATGTGATTTAGTGGTGGAGGTCAAAGGTCAAGAGCCCCTAGTCTCCATCTGCGCTTGAAGAAAAGGCCATCAGGAAGGAATTAGGTTGGAGTCAATGGTCCTGGTGACATGTCTGCCATCAGTTCTTTCACACACCCACAAACACCCCCCCCACCCCCATTCCACCACACACACACACACACACACACGCACACACACACACTACTAGTGGGTTTGTATTAAAATTAATATAGAAATTAGATTAGATACATAAACTTGCTAGTGGTGCAACGGATCATAAAACTCACGGTTTGGATCGGATCACAGATCGGATCAGCACAACAGAAAAAAGGGAGCAAATATAACTTTTAAAGAACCCTGATCACGTTTTTTACCACCGATAACACTTTTTGCTGATCATTGATGATCTATATTGGCAGATACAGAACCCTTTGTTGTTTGAACAAAGGGTTCAAACAACAAGCCTGTTCTACAAGGCTCAGACTATTTTTTTTGCCACCGTCGCAAAACTCATTTCAACCTCTTTGAAGTCAGTGTAAACCATCAAACATTATGAATCTTATTCTTTTATGTTTTAATTTTATTTTTATTTTACAGAAAATGGCAGCGTCGAAAAACCTCTTCTTACTGTCTGTGCCCTCTTTACTCTGACAGACTCGGTACAGCGTCAGACACACATCATGGCGGACAAGACAAAAAGATCAAAAGTGTGACTACATTTTATTCGAGTATGCGGATAACTCTCGTTGTCATAAATGCAACAAAGCCCTTACAAGTAAGGGAGGTAATACCAGCACTTTATCAAAACATCTGCCGAACAAGCAGAACATAAATCTGCAGCCGTCCATCCTCGTCCCCTGCAGGTAACGTTAGCGATTCCATACAGAGCTTAGGCTAATAAATGAAAGCTAATCGCTTAGCTAATTGTTGAGCTGTGAATGTATTTTAATGCTTTTTTGGAACTTTTTGTAGTGCTGCTCAAGAAAGACTATTTGTTTACATTCAAGAGTAATTAACCAATGTTGATTTTTTTATTTTTATTTTATTGTCTTTTTCTTCAAAATAATTAAAAAGAAGCGAAAAGAGTATCGATAAGGAACCGAACTGATAAGCAGTACCGATAAGAGTTCTAGTATCGTTCAAATCCTAACGATACCCATCCCTGCAGTCAGTGCATGCTAGCAAGTTAGCTAGGTAACGGTAATGCTAGCTGCAAATCTTGACGCTTGCCTCGGCTGGAAAGTTGTATCCCTCTTCTATTCTTCTTTGTTCAGCTCTTCCTTTCTGTATGTGATGGAAAACTATGGAGGCTTTCGGGGAACATAAAAACGTGAAAGGTCTTCTTTAGAGCCCGATTGGTTTGTCTGTTCTGGGACACTGTAGCAACATGGCAGACGACTCTGTGAAGAGGAACCGCTCTGTATGTAGTAAACGAAACAAAAACACAACAATTCTTTGTTTCAGGTGATTGTACACTTATGAAAACATAGTTATGAATATTATATACAATTTCTGCCGACAAGCTGGTTTTTCAATGTTAGTTTTGTATTAGCATTAGTGGTTCTGTATTGGCATTAACAGGTTGTAAGCCATATTTTCCAGTTGTCTTTAGCTTCCTAAAGTCCTGAGAATTAAACAATAATTTCTTTAAACTTGTACAAGGCTCATTTAATATCTATATTTCAGTAGACAGCAGTGGCAACCTGGGGAAGGTGCTATTTATGAGGAGCTGTTTGACTGACAGACAGGCCTGCAATGGCTGAAGACAAGTGTGTTTGATGAAACATGGCAGGAGCCAAATCCCAGTCAGCCCTCTTCTTGAACCTACTGAAGGAGGACTGTGTTGTGGAAAAGTTCCCCAAAGTGGCTCAGAAGAAGAGCCCATTTTTTTCCGCAGGTGAAGGGAAAACTGGCGAGTCGGGGGAATAATGTTTATTTATTAGATTTCAAACACTTCCTTCCCGTGAGGAAATCCAGATGTAAAGGTATGTTCTTCTGCCTCAAGGATCTGACGGATCGCTTCTTCTGTTTTTTTCAAGTATTTTCTTCTTCTTCTTGGTGTTGTGATGGAGTGACAGAGTTTGGCTCTCCATCATTCTCAACACACAGAGGATGTTTGAGCTAAATATGCATGCAGGTCGCTACTGAATGTGTTGCCTGGCATTCTTTTTAAATGTGTCATGTGGGCAAAGTGTGTTTGCTCACACAGCCGCAGATACCTTTAAGTTTGTGCGGTGGAACGTTAAAAAGAAATACCTACCATTAAAGGCAATATCAGTTAAAGGCGCTCCCTATAGACAAACCAATTTCTGGGTCTTTCAAGAAAAGAAACCTGTTCTATGATGACGACAGAACTTTAATCTTCAAACAAACCTTATCCAGCTCTAGTGGGTTTTTCTCACTGTCTTATCTTCTTGTGAGCCTTGTCGGTAGAGTGAATTTCTATATATTCTTACTTTCTTTGTCAGCATATATAAACAAACCCAAGACCTTCACAAATACGCACCTCCCTGCTTCCAAAAGTTCGATAAAGTCCTTTTCATTCTCTCTCCCGCTACTCAGAGAGGAAAAAAACGGGTTGTTAGCTCTTTGAGCCGGCTATCAGAAAATCCGGGGGAAATTACGCTGAGCGCAGCAGCCGTACAGCAAAGGGTGATTACAAATTCAAATGGATGCTTTTACATCAATGGAAGGCTTTGAAGAACTCTTAATGAGCAGATAGCTGGAGTTAAACATTTGTGGAAGTGCCATCTTCGAAAGAGAAAAGGAAGGGGGGGGGGGGAGAAATAGGGGGAGACGGGGAAGGGTTTTTTGATCCTGGCAGATATCTGCAGGGCAGCGCTGAGCGACTGTCTATCTCGGACCAGTGGTTGTCTTTTGAGAGCGTGCTGTTCAAGGCTCTGTTTGGATCCAGGCTTTCTGAACAAACTTACACAGGACAGCATCCCCGCTGCTGCGTCCTGATCAATGTCTGTCACATGTGTGAGACGGGCATGTGTGATGAAAGCTGGATTGAGATGCAAAGAACAAAAGGGCTGCAGAGAACCGAATATATACCGCAGGATCAAATATTGAAAAATAAAATAAGACAAGGTGACAGGGCAAGAAAAGGCTGAAGAAAAAGAAGTTGAGGTGAAGGCTAAATACAAGTGAGGGGTCTTCTCAAAGGAAAGGGGGAGGAAAAATAAAGGAGGGATGTAATGGATAAGAGATGGAAGCAGGAAGAGAAGAGACGGTGGAAAGATTGCATAGCAAAGGATAAACAAACACGGGGAGGGAGAGGGAGCCGAAAGTGTTGTTCCTCCATCTCAGCAAAGCTGCGGGAGTCTAGTGGAGCTTTGAACTTGGCCCCCATTAGAGCCCTGATGACGGTTTGAAGTGAACGGTTGAAACGAACCGGAGCATTTTAGATGTTAATTTGTTTTTGTTGTGTGTGTGTGTGTGTGTGTGTGTGTGTGTGTGTATGTGGGTGGGTGTATTTTCTCATCCTTTTCAGAACCTCCGAATCGTTGGTAGTCACACCCAATTTAACACAGCAGGATAAAATGTATCCTTTAGCTTTGTTGTTTTCTGCTCTTTGCCTTTTGTCTCTTTTCCTCTTACCTTTTCTTTTTTTTCTTTTTTCAGGAAGGGAGAAAAATGATTCATGGTTGTTACAGCAGAACTTTCAGTTGAATTCAGCTGTTTTATGGAGTCAGTGGAGATGTTATCTTCATACTGGCATTATTTTTACCTTTGTTTTCTCAGTCTTCGCTTTTGAGTACGCTGATGGATAGATTCGTCTTTAAAACTATAACTCTTTGTCCAAATCCTTATTGTGCTCACATTCTTCTGTTAACCATCCATAACCAATAGTTTCTTGTGTGACGCTCTGAGAAGTTTGTAATTTGATGATGGTAATGATGTGAAAGTACTTTATGAAAGATTACTCCTGCCCATGAAATCACACACTGCTGCTGGAATAATGATGCTTCTCGGCGGCGTGACTTCTGTCAGATTGAGCTCAGTAACCATGTAAGGTTCAATGACTTAACATTCAAATCGCTGTAATTATACAACATTAAATCAAGCGTGTGTTTGGGGGGAGGGCGGCTGAGATGGTGCCAAGAGGAGGTCAGCTGACGTTTTTATGGCTTCTTTGCCCTCCGACCTCTGGACGTATCTCCCATCAGGTCTGCGGCAGTCGGTCAGATCAGAGAGCCAGTCTGGCACCACCACCTCCAGGTTGTCTCCCAGCCTTTTGTCCCCGAGCCTCCCCAGCCAGGGGGACAGATTCTGGGGGACACGGCTGGGGCAGAAAGGGGGGGTCTGGTTGTGTGTCTGGATGGGTCTGGTGTGTAAACACTGAGCGTCTGTGATCTGATGACACATGAAAGGGGTCTGCCTGTGGGGTTGCCGGCCCATCGTCTATATGTCAACATCCCCCACCACGCACACACACACACACACACACACACATACATACACACACACACAGACTAATGCCTACACTGACACTAGATTTATGTATTTATGCATTGCGGCGGCACAGCTCAAAGGGATATGGCTGGAGGGGGTTGGGAGGGACTAGATGGGGAGCGAGGCTGTTTGGTCTGTAGACAGAGACTGATGGGGTACTGGGAGGGGGGCTGGGGGGGGTCTATAGGTGACAGGAGAGATTGAAGGGCATGGAGGAGACATCTGGAGAGCGATGGTGCTGATTCATAAGTTCCTGCTTCAGTTCATCCAGAAGTTGTAGTGTTGACGGATTACACATATTCAGCCTGAACCAGAGCATTTCTTATCAAACCAAAAAGTATTAAGTCAAATTAAGTGAAATGTCCTCATCATAATGTTACAAGTTGTTTCTATTATTTCATCTGTTTTGCTCTCTTAGGCTATGAGTAAACACTGAAGGCACTGTTTGCTTAATATGTAGAGTGCAGTAGATCATGAGCAAAAAGAAAACTCATTTATGTTGCTGTAGTTCAGTTGAGGTAATGTGTAATACCAAAAGCCCAACACTAGAGGGTAGAGATATGTGCCTCTCCTTTGTTAAAAGAGGGTAAATACAAAAGGAAGGTGTACTTTTATCATTGTGAACCTAACCTGGTTATACTTTTTGTACTGTCTTGTTATTAGCATTTAATCATTTAAGTATGCTATCTTAAATTGTACTAACTGGTATGAAAGGTGCTACGGTTCAACCGCTGACTTTGCAGACAATATGTAAAAAGCAAACAAATAAACAAACCAAACAAACATATATGAGTGGAGATATTGAGAGATGTTTTAGGGATGTATGCTATATGCTTCCTAGGGAGTTCACATAACAAGTTTTATGTTGATTTAGAAGAGGTGTTGTGCCAGTCGTGATGCCTTTTTAAAATGTATTTCTTCTGTATTTTTCCGAGTTCTCGTGTTAAGAAATTAGAACAATAACAACAACAAAGAGAGATTTTCTCAAGAGTTTCCACATTGTGCCAAAACACATCAGAATGAATTGCATTTTGGTTCATTAAAGGCTTCTGTTGGTGGTGACGTTTGTATTTTGACATTCACTTTGTTATATCCTAAAATATGTCAACAAAAATAAACCTTGCTTGTGCATAAGTTGGATGTGACCTTTAACACCAGAATAAAAACTTCTAAACGTCCTATTTTCATTTTCTGAACACTGAGCTTTCAGCCCTTTCTCCTAAAAATGACAGAGCCCATACAATGAAACTGCATTTTGAATTATGTTTTGAGGGAAACTTTTTTTCGGGGGATATTTTGTCGTGGATTATGTTTGCTTTTGATGTATCACAAATATGTTCGCCTCGAAACATATTTGAGAGAGAAGTTTGGTTTTATGGAAACTTTATTTTGGAGGAGACAAGGTTGGAGCTTGAGCACCAAGTTGAGGAATCACATTTGCTTTCCTCAAAAATGATCATATGATGACTCCAGTATCTGATCACACATTATGATGCGGCTTCAAGGGCCTCCGCAGAGTCCCGCGGGTCCTTCTCATCCTCTTTTTCTCTTCTGAAGATCGTCTTTCTTTCTTGTGTCCTTTTCTTATAGAGTCCTTTTAGTTGGTAATTTCTGCTGAAATGTTGCATTCTGATATTGTCTTTTTTTAAAGTACTTAATTGATAAAAACAAGCACAACATGCTTGATTGTAATTCAAGTAAACAAAAAAAATATGAAAAGATGATTTCACACAATAAATCCCAGCTTAATTCAACTGAAATATTTCAAGGGAATCTCAGAGCCATGGCTTCAATGTCAGACATTAAGGCTTGAAGGGACGTGGAGCGTCTAACAGTCATATCATATTATGTTTGCTCAAAATCACAGATGGTATTTTCATCATAAAAATGAACACTAGATTCATTTCAGCCCCTAGAACAGTCTTTTACTCTTTTCTTGACTGGCAAACAGCTAAGCCTTCAAGAGTAAAGAGAGAGGGAGAGAAAAGGAGAGAAATAAAGGGGGGATGTCTGGGTAACTTCAATAGCCTCTCTGTGTCCATCTAATATGGAGGGCTAGCATGCTGGGAGTTGGCCCTTTCCATTCAGACAGACCCCAAACTCATAAAGACCTCTTCTATGGCCCCCAACCTGAAACCCACCCACCAAAGCCCTCGCTGGTATAGGCCCCTTCCATGGGAACTTGCAATCTGCAACGTAATCCCACTTTGGCCCCTGGAGAAGCCTTTCCAAACAAACCATGTGAGTCCTAATACCCAGGGCTTCACAAGTGGCTCCTAGCTAGGCCTGAGTTCCACCACCACCAACAACTTGGCCCTCCTTCTTCTTTTTTTCTCATTCTCTCGCTTTTCTTCTTTCCACGGATAGACGACAAAAGAAAGGGATCTCCTTCTAATTGCTTCGAAGATTGAAAAGCTGAGAGGGGTGGTGGGCGGCTTCAGAGGGAAATGAGACGGAGGCTCTGGAGGCAGCGGGGGACTGTCAGTCTGGCTTTGCCCGCCCTGGGTGTGCGGTAGCTGGGATAAAGGAGCTGGCAGGACAGCCTCTGCTGCAGAGCCGGGCTGAGTGGATCAGAGTGGAGGCGGGCGACTCCCAGGGCCCGGCTTTACAACTCTGGCCAAACGGAGGACTCTGAGAATGTGGAGGAGCTGAAGCAGCTCTGCTGGAGGCCCTCTTCACTCATGGGAAAGGACGTCTGGTCTTCACAACTGGGATTCAGAAACCATAGGCTGCTGAGAACACAGTGTTCAAGCCAAGAAGGAGTATCTGACAGAGAGAAGGCAGAAACATGGTGTATTGGTAGCCATCCAAACCCTCCGCCCCGGATGAACAGTCCAGCCACTATTGATCAGTGTGGTGGTAGATGATGAAGTGTGTGAACACACAGTTGGGGTGGTCCGTGACCTTTGGATCTGTTGCTATGACATGCAGAGTTGCTAATAACACTCATACACACACACACACACACACACACACACACGCACACACACACACCTTGACCTCTGCAGCAAGCATACCATGCCTCTTTCTGTCGCTATGCCATCACCCAGCAGCAGCTCCTCTGAAGCTTGGCGGAGGGGTTTTGCTCATCTGTTTGTTATTGTGAACCCTGAATGGTACAAAAAGGAAAGAAGTTGCTTTGGTGATAAAATCAAGATAACATCCTATTGCCAATTTCTTGCCGTTCAATGAGAGTAAGACAACATAAAAACTCATTTTGAGGAATAAATTGCATTGTTTTGTTGGGGTCAGAGTACTTAGCGCATCATGTCTGAGTTCAGAGATTGAATACAAAAGGGCCCCGCTCATCTGAGTGTGTGGTGACATGAGATCCAAAGGATTTTGGCCTGACTAGCTCCTGAAAGTTCCCTCAGTCTCCCCTCTCTGGCCTCCTTTCATCCCTCCATCCCTCCATCCCTCCGCCTTTCTTCTTTTTAATACAAATCAGCCACTCAATGCCATGCACATGTTTTAGTGTTATTTGAACTCTGGCAGAGAACTTCAAACAGCTTTCAAAGTGAACTGAGTTTTTTTTTTTTTTTTTCTCACTTGCTCTCTATCTTTTTCTCTTTTTGAGAGAACACAGCCGTGCTTCCAAGTACACCTGATCAGAAGGTCGAGAGATGGGGATTATGATATGCAAATGAGGCTTTGTTATCAGAGTTGACATTCGTTAGAAAGCTGAACTGAGGAGAGGTTACATGAAAAGGTGGCAACTCACCCCCCTCTACCCCTTTTAGCATAACCTCCCCTCTCAAACACATTGGCCTACCTAAGCCCCCTTTTTTCATTTAGATCAAAAGGTTACACACAACAAAGAAAGGCCTGTGTCGAAAAGAAACACACATACTTCTGTGTACTTTTACACAGTCAAGACTATTGATTGGTCAACTGCCCCAAAGGTGTGTGCACATTTGAACAGTATATATATATATATATATATGTGTTAATGTCTGGATTGCACCGTGTCCCGATGAGGCTGTCATCTCTTGTGCTGTTTAGGCAGAACGGAGGTCTTTGCAATTACCAAACACTGTAGAAAGCCTTTCATGTCTCACCCCTGCTGTGACAGGGTAAGGACGAGGACACACTTACACACACATATACACACACATATACACGGAGAGATGGAGTCTTCCTCCTTTCAAATGCACACAGAAACATGCATATGTTTGCCCCCCTGTGCAATCTGCATACGGTTCAGTTCAAAGGAGCCCAAGCGAGGTGGCGGTCTGTGCTACTTTTCCAGCTATTAGCCTGGCCCACCATATGCAGTGATCTATTGAGGAGTGGCTTTCATGAACTTCATAAAGGGATGGTTATTAGAGCTTCAGAGTGGAGATGGGCTGTCTGGCCTTTGAGTTGAGCAGCAGGGGTCCTGAGTGCTTTGATGTGAATCATACTGTTAGATAACTTTTGAGAGGTAGAGGGAGCTACTGAATCCTTACAAAAGACCAAGCCCCCGTTATATAAGTGATAATTGACCCAGTTTTCTTCTTTTTCTTTATTTGTCTTTACTTTTTACACCTCAAGTACACGACAAAGACACTGAGACAGTTGATGATGAATAAAGATGTACCCATCATGTAGACATCCTCATCATACTCTTATCTTTATTTTAGTATGAAACATCACTCTCTCTCATAGAAACAAAAAACACAAACAACACGACAAAAACTGTCACAAGGGGTTCCATCATTCATTAATGAATTCATTTAAATGACAGGGACAGTGCGTCTTAGCTGTACTAGTGTTAGCTATAAGCTCATTTACATCTGTCGTCCCTGAGCAGAAAACAGAATAACGTCTCTGTTAAGTAAATTAACACTGTAGTATAAAAACACAATGACAAGACAGTACATATTCACGATACAACAACAACAACATCAGCAGCACAATAAACAACATTAAGGCAGCACAAGAACAACCACCAGATTTCACCACATTAAGACAAATCATCATATAACACAGATGGAGTTTGCCCAGTTTCCAAGGTCATGTGACTATTGAAAATCAATGACTTCTTTAATTTTAATAACTTCTTCAGGAAAGGATTTTTGCGACGTTTGGATGTGATCGTGGCCTCTTCACAAGGTGGGAGGAGAGGATAGAAAGTCTTCGTCCACAGCAGGGACAGCGGGATGGTGCACAGCAGGAAAGTATCCTGCTTGCACCACAATGACTGCCATCTCAGACAACAAATTGTGAAAGCTTCCTTCCCACAAAGAAATATTTTTAAAAAACGTGATACTTTATTTTCACTCTCCCTTTCCATAGTTCACAAATCACATATAAAATACAACTGTGCTCAGTGTGTCCTGAAGGTGGTGCTGCTGCTAATCCACATCGCAGACATCCCACATCTCCAATATCAGCAGGGTCCTGCAGGTATTCAGGTGCTTTGCAATGCATCATCCTGCCTGTTAAAGGGATTTAGAAAGTCTCACCTGCTTGGTATTTTTCTACACAGTTGTAATACTGCTGAAATGAAGGGCTCTAATAGGTTAAGCACATTCACTGGAACAAGAAACTGATGATGATTCCAGCAGAAATGAACCCTTTTGGCAACAATATACATATTATGATTATCAAACAGTGCTTTATATATATATATATATATATATATAAATATAAATAAAGCGCTATATATATATATATACATACATACATACACATATACATATATATATATATATATATATATATATATATATAAAGCACTGTTTAATAATCACAAAAGCTCTATTTAAAGATTTGTAAAGCCAGCTCATGAAATATGACTCACTAAACCAACACATGAACTGCACTATTTGCCTATAAGTTGTCAAAAACAAATGATCAGTTAAATGTAATAAGAATAAATATTGTTTTTAAAACATATTGAGTACTGACTCACCTGTATTTTAGGGTTCTGATAGGAAACATTGTGAGCAAGGCAAGTTTTATTTACAGCATGTTATTCAAAGGGGGGAATACAAGGTGCTTTATGTGAAGAATCAGAAGGAAATTAAGAGAAAGAAAAGGGAAAAAAAGCTCCTGATTTCTGGTCAGCAAATATGAATGTATTATGTTGACTGTAGTATTAGTTGTGGCTGAAGCACCAATGTCCACTAGATGGATCCCTTCACCACTCAGATTGATCAACCAGGCTCTGTAATAATAAACCAGATCTTACAGGTGGCTGCATACAGACGCCTCAGTGCTCTCAGTGGGGATGCAACAACCACCTCAGCCCGCTAGGTGGCAGCCTGTTCAAGCAAATATTCTCAGAATAAACCGGACGGATTTCGGATCTACTGGCCAACAGCAATACGGTGCGCCTGGTGCATCTCATCCAGGGCTAGGTGGTAGGTGGTGTCTGCAGTTTTTTTTTTAGCTTTAAAGTTGTTGTTTTTCTTTTCAATGCCATCCATCTAGAAAAGGATGGCCTGATCTTGTATTTGAGCGGTGGTGTTTTGACCTGCTGCTCATTGGTCTCGTCGCCGTTATTAAAAGGAGACAGGGATGTCAGTGCTGCTTGTGGAGGGGAATCCGCGTCTCACATATGCTGCAAAGCCATGACGCAATTCACACTCTCCTGCTGCAACCCCATAAACTATGAACCACCGGCGTGCCGACGACGGGACGCTTCTCTGGGTGCAAAGCTCGTTTAAATGGTGAAGAGAAGGGGGTGTGGCGCCGACTATCACCCATTCACCAAAATAACACACGCCCAGAGCTCGTGCATTTGTGGCGTAAAAAAAAAAAAAAAAAAAAACAGAAGCCGCGCGGGGGATCAGGTTTGATCGGTGTCTGTCTGCTCCGGACTCTCGCTGGGTGCACAGGCCAGCCAGCCCCCTCGGCTCCGACCCTCCGCAGGCTCCACGCAGGGATCCTCATCCTCATCCTCTTCGCATTACGCAGATTCAAAGCCTGGATGCAGAGCGAGCCGGTGGCCTGCACAAGAAGATGCGATAACTACGGTAAGATTAAAAGGTGCGTTTGCCCTTCTTCTATTTTTTTTTTTTTTTCTCCCCTCGGTTTGTTTTGAGTATCAGCTGTTAAGTCCATGGGTGTATTACAGTTGCAGCCATAAACCAGCGCAGTCTGTGAGGAGGACAAAGGGGCGGATGGAGCCACAGGAGCCGCAGCTTTAAATGTTTTGGATTCTTATTGTTAATAATAGAAAAGCATGAGCAGCAACCACACGACATGATGCTGTCAGGGTGCTACAGTATGGCCCGGTGTACTGTGGTGGGCTCTATAAAAGCAAATGTCTGTGTCTGTGTCAGATGTAAAATCCTCAGGGTTTGGATAATGTTGTCTGTCACAGCTGTGTGGACTCGTGTAGTTAATGCACTGTGTAGGTATATGATGGATCTGTGGACTCATTGTGGTAGCCTGCTGTGAACTGTACAGGTCTACAGCTACTCAACCCTCTCCTCTTGGTCCCCCTTCCAGTAGCAGGCCACAGCATCACAGCCACACCAGACATCATCGATCAGCCTGGACTTTTATCTGTGTGTCACCTAATTACGCCAAATCCCCTCTTTATTCCAGGGATAGACCACCGCACAGGCCTGGACAACGTTGCTTAGCCTGTCGGATCATTTAGAGGGAGTTTCTGCTCAGTGTCCTCTAGCGAATTGGTTTCGGAAGGAGTTGTAATGTGGCTTTTATTACAGGTGTATAAATAAATATGTTCTACGACATTATGTAGAAGTAATTGTAAGATTTTACTCTTATTGCCTACAACTCGTATGTCCCACTCACATTTGAAGTTGTGGCTGTTTCATGCAAGACACAAGTTCACAACATTAGCTAACATCTGTTGTTCATTCACAGCGAAACAACTGTGGTTTGAAAGCAGAGGACAACAGCTGTGCGTTAACCATTAAACAAATGTGTCTGTCTCTGTTTTCCTAGGCATGTTGGCTCCATGACTGCAGGTTGTGCTGCAAGAGGAGATTGAATGCCTCTAAAATCTCAAGGTGAGACTTCTCCTCTCCTGCTTTGACCGTGTGTGTGTGTGTGTGTGTGTGTGTGTGTGTGTGTGTGTGTGTGTGTTAGTAGTGCTGGAATTGGAATTGATCCAAGGCCTTGAACAGCAGCTCCCTGGCTCACTTTCTTACCTCACCCTAATTATCCCTTCTTCATTTTGACTTCTCTTACTCAACCCCAAACCTCATTAACATCTTTAAATATGCACTGGACTCTGTCTGAATGCAAAGACATATGTCTGTGTACATTTTAATACCAACATTTCCCACACTGAGGTGTGTTGGTAGATGAAGGGGGAGTGTGACAGTAAGTCTAAAGGAAATACTTTTTCTTTGGCTTAATTACACAAATCGCTGTGAGGGTAAAAGCAAACAGTGGCAGCTGAACCACCTGAATAGGCTTTTGTTTGTGGATAATTAGGGGCTTGATGGCACACTCTGTCACAAGGCCTTCATTCTCAAACACTGGAGATTCACCGAAAATCTAAAAATCCAATATTAATAAAGAAAACATGTGTATGTAAAGCTGAAGAAGTCGATGTGATTGGATGCGTCTGTGTTTACGTGTGTGTGTGCGTGTGTGTGTGCTGCAGGCTGTGAGCTTTCAAGTTGAACGGCAGTTCACATTAAAGTTAAAATAGTTTAGCTTGAGGGCGTCTGGAGAGCTGACTCTGAATCAGCGTTCCCTTTGTGGTTTGAACCAGTGCATCCCAACAGCCATCAATAAATCAAACGCTCTCACAAAAAGGGACACAAGTGTGGTCAGAGCCAGACAGTCGAGTAAAGGGATTGAAAGTGCTCCCTCGGTAGAAGATAGGGAACTAAGAACAATTGGTGACCCATCCAATGTTGGTTGTGTTATGTTCGAGAGGAAGGTACAAGAGTTAGCCCCTGAAGCTCACTATATATCAGATTTCTATGCTAGTAATCACCAGGGGTATTCCTCCTCCTCAGGTAGGATGTCCACTGAACTCTGAGAGGTACCCTGGAGGATGAATTAGACTAAAGAATGGTATATATGTGTTGTTCCTGTTTTCGAGACGTGACGTTGAGAGAATATTGCGTGTTCATCTGACTCACTCGGAGAAAGCAGATCATTCCACGATAAGACGAAGGGCAGAGCCGGCCAATAGCAAAGTTGTTAGGAGACGTAGCACCACCAGCTTTGACTTGATGCCTTTTAACTGCTCTGACTGAGCTGGAGGTACCCGAGGGCCAGAAGTATGATGACGCATCTTTTGATATACTTTTGGTCCGGGTCCGTCTTACATGGTTTGGTTTGTCCTCTGTCCTCAATTAAACTGTAATGGTACAACATATAGGGATATTTTAGCAAATTTAAAACTGCTCTTCGAACTTTGTGGCAATAGTCTTGGGAAGGCCAATCCTGTTTCAACATGACACTGCCTCAATGCACAAAGCGTGGTTCATAAAGAAATGGTGGTTGTGGTGTGGAAAGACTTGACTGACCTGCACAGAGCCCATCCAACACCTTTGGCTTGAGTTGGACCACATCAGAGCTAGAGATGCACCGTTACTGATATCAGCCTGATACTGACTCAAAAAGCTGGATCGGCTATCGGTGACTTTGGACCGACGGATACCATTATTTTAATAAATAACAATTCAGTACATTTATATCTATGTTTTTATTTGTTACACTTTCTTTCACAAAGTTAGGAGTGACAGTTTAAGTGAAGCCTTAAGGAATTATACCAGTCACTTCCACACAGTGAGAAATACAGCCTATTAATTAAGCACTGGTATTGGATTGGTACTCGTTATCGGTCAATACCCAAAGCACTTATGGGTGTTCACATACTTTTGGCCATGTAGAGTCAGTGTGGTCTGAGTTGTGGTGAAAATGCAAACATGATCTGCAAAAGCCAAATGATGGTAGATGTGATACCGATGCTGCAAGAAGCGTGACTTTGCAAGATAACTGACACACACAGCACCTTTTTGACATGACAGGACACACACGCATGCACTCACACATGTTATTTCCAATGCTCCATAACCACATGCTCGGTGTTAAAAAGAAAAGGCCACTGGCGCTTGTCACTGTGACGAGCGGCCACAAGGGTCACAGCTAATGGCTTCTGACACTGCCATGGCTGTGTGTGTGTGTGTGTGTGTGTGTGTGTGTGTGTGTGTGTGTGTGTGTGTGTGTGTGTGTGTGTGTGCGCACGCACTCGTTGACCAGCTATTGACCAGGATATGAATTCAATAAAGGCACACTGACTAAAGCACATGGTCGACTCAACAGCTGAGCTATCTGAGAAGCACTGCAGCTGGAAAAAGAAGTGTTTCAGTTGAAGGTACATCTGTTTGTGAGAGAGGGAGAGAGAGAGAGAGAGAGAGAGAGAGAGAGAGAGAGAGAGAGAGAGAGAGAGAGAGAGAGAGAGAGAGAGAGAGAGAGAGAGCACTTATTGCGGCTATCTTGCCAAACAGGAAGTGAACATTAAATAGAAAAGAGGAAGTCTTTGTTGACAAGATCACAAACAGACATTTGACCTACACACTGAATACACACTTGTGATGCACACACTAAAAGACAGAGGCGTACTTCACCCTTGCCAAACCCAAAATCAACAATTAGTTATACTGACAATATTGTTATTATTGTTGTCTGTGTAGCCAAAGCCGGATATATCTTATTCTGAAATACCGAAGATCTCCATTGTCTTTCAAAACTGTCAAATACACCGTAGAGAGTTGGTGTGTAATGATACATTGATATATCAACTCAATGATCAACGATCCAATATCCTCTGTGCAAAGTGAACACATCGACACATATCATCAACTTTAAGATACGCCTTTACTTTGAAATTCCCATGGCAAGCTTCTTCCTACAGAGCCCAGTGATAACATTTTCAAATCATATCATAGTAGCTCTTTGTGAGTTTATGTAAATGTATGATTGTGATTGTGTTTAAACATACATAAAATATAGTCTGAAATTGATCACGGGCCCCTGAATTGAATGAATTAAATCTTTTCGTGGCCGACTATGTGATATCATAGCGAGTCTAATTAATATCGTGATGAAACTTGGGATTTCCACCGCAGAGAGCCGCGCTGTACGGGGCGACAGGTTCATTCATTACCACAAACAAGGGCTCTGTTATTTTGATTTTACCACACATTTACTTTAACTAGTCCCCAACAAATGCACTATTTTCTCCTGATTGAGTAGCGTCCGCTGTTTTAGGAAATTACTAAGTCTTTAAAAAAGAAAAGAAAAGAAAAGAAACAGAACTAGATAATTGTTTTTAAGATTTACATCTTCAGAACTTCGGAACTAATGGGCTTGAAGCTGATTGCCACGGACCGGTTAGTGAGAAAGTATTGAGAGATGGATTGACACATTGTAGGTTGTTGTTGTCTTTTCATGGGATCTTTTTAATAGGACATTGTTGTGTGAACAATACTGTCTCCATCAGCCTGTTTTTTTACTATATAGGATTAAAATATGATCTATGCATCCTGAGATAATGCATTTATCATACACAGACGTATATGACAGTAGAGGTATGGAAAGTGTCACTGCCTCCTAGTTATATACGTTTATTGACAGCTAAAGTGGACACTAACATGATCCTGTTGCATCTATTTCAGTTTAGTTTCCGTGAGATTATGCGTGAGCAGCCTTATCTGGAATGACCTGAGATGCTATCTGACAACTGTTTGATAGTTGTTCTTCTTCTTAAAAATGGAGAAAAGGATCCGTCTCTCACTTACCACCAGCACTGCTGCCTTTTGAGATCAGAGACACGGAAAGTTTGATACAGCAAAGATTACAGGTTTCCACACTCAGAGCCGCTGTTAGAAATACACCCTTTGTTATTTCATGTAACTCATACGCTAATTCTGCTCAGTGTGCTGATGCATCTATTGTGTGGCACATCACTGTCAAAAACGGGGGAAAAAAATTAATGAATTTGATATTTTGCGCTGCTTTCAGTGGCCTCGAATCTTCTAATGATGTCGCTCTGGATGGCAGTGTTGCTCGACATTTATCAGGAAGTACTTGGGGTAAAAATACAAGCATAAATGTACATATAATTTAACAGGATTCTTTGTGGTTACACCATGAGAGCTTGCAATAACTTTCCACACTGTCCATGAATACTAATTTCAAATAAGATTATTTTACTTTCTTCTCTTATTAGCCACAGGCTATTATCTCGCCATCCTCAATTTCACAGTCTGTCTTCGATGGCTCTCGATTACTGCACAGTAATCTCCCCGCACTCTCATAATTCTGAAAAACAGCACCACTAAAAGTAACATGGCCCACTTATTCCTGGTGTTCAAACAGGATGAAAGCATAAAAACATTTCTCATGTTAATACACTCGCTGTTGATTTTTTTTCTTCTCTGTCTCTGCCCTCCACGCTGTCCTCCCTCCATCACTCCATTCATCACGTAAAAGGCAGGATTATGACTAATGCCAAAGCCTCCGGCTGTTTGCGGCCTGTCAAGCAGCTTTTACACAGATTATAAATTGCTTAATATATTTGGATGCCTGTGTGTTTGTGTGTGTTCGGTCAGGACTGCGCGTTCCTCGACCTTTTGATCTCTAAAGTGTCAAATTCGGGTGAGGCGGCACCAGACATTGATATTCGATGGAAATCCGCTAATTATCGAAGCAAAGCGTTAAACCCGTATGGCACCGCTCGGGCAATTCAGCAGCTCGTAATGAAACAAGTGCATTTATCTCATTCACAGAGAAGAAGAGTCAACAGCTGATGATGTCAGGAGAAAGTGTATTGATGTTGACAACCATAATTAGAGTTTATTAATTGATCGGCGACTCTTTTCTGTCTTTGAGAAGGCGTTCCCAGGACAGCTATATGATGAACAAACACACTTTCTCTGTGTCTTTCACTCGCCTCAAAAAGGTAGATCTAAGCTCCTTCCATTCTCTTTGGTGCTTTGGTTTAGCGCCTACGCATCCTGCGCGCACACACACACACACACACACACACACACACACACACACACACAGAACCGTTGACTGAAGATTTGAACAAACACTCCACACACTCCGAGGAGACCAGGTTTATACAGTGAGGAGCTGCCTTGACAAACAAAAGGATGCGGGATAAGTGCGGAACGAGATGAAAGCTTCACTGTTGGCATGGCAACCACCAGATGATCTGCATGGGAAGGTTTGATGTTTGACGTGTTGACGGTGGATTCTGGGTTAGACACGGAGAGGTGAAGAAAACCAGTTTGATCCAGCAGAGCGGCGTGAGTGCTCTTTATCTCCCTGGCTGTTGTTTTATTGTTGTTTTTATTCTCCTTTTCGTTACGAGATTCAGAGCAGCGGCGCTCACCATCAAACCTCTGCTCGGTGTTGACTCTGATGCTGCTCATAATGCTGTCAGTCGATGTGCTCAGACCCTGGAGCAGCACTCTGTGTGTGCACAGTTCGTGTGTTCATGGAGGTTTGAGGTCTGTTGCTGTTACGCAAATGTATTGTTCTAACAGGCATATTGACACATCACACAGTAATAGTGTCAGTGTTCTTCACTGTCTATTTGTAATGATGGAGATCCCCGACTGGAGCAGCTCCATCAAAAACAGCCTGTAAAGCCTGCTGTGAAATCATTATTTTCTTTGCAATTTTTATTTGAATGTTTTATTGCATTTTATATTAATCATTCTTTATTAAAAGGCAAACAGCATTCATTATTAGAGATCAAGTGTTTGTTTTTTTTTACTCTGGAGGAAACGTTGCTTTTCTTTTATATTGAAATTCAATTATATTGAATGGAGCTAATACGACAAGTCAATTGGCGATTAGTAGAAAATTAATTGGCAATCATTTTATAAACAGAAAATCTATTTTAATCAAAAAGAACGTTAAATGGCAACAGTTCACTGGTTCCAGTTTCTCAAATGTAAATATTTTTCAGATTTTCGTCTTCTCTTGTTAGTTAAATGAATATATTTGGGGTTTTGTACTGTTGGGTCAGGCAAAACAAGGAATTTGAAAAAGTCTGCTTGGGCTCTGGGAAATTGTGATCACTTTTCACTTTGATCACTCTGACATTTGATAGAATTAATTGATCAAGAGAAAGAGATACTGCTGTGGAAAGAGCAGTCTGGCTCAAAACTTTGTGCTTGCATCACTTTTTCATCTTTTCCTAGAAAGTCAGTCATCTCCCTTGAGGCTCTGTCCTTTCCTTACAGTTTCTTTTCTTCGTCAGTCAGGCCTGAGTTTTTTTGACTTCTGTGGTGAGCTAAAGAGGGCCTTAGATGATGTGGCAATGAACCTGAAATCCATGTTTAACTCTTCTGTCTCAAGTGCCCCTTGTCTATTTTCCTGTCTTGTCTCATTGTTTCTTTTTTTAGAAGAAACTATGTGAACAACCAGTAAAACTGTTATTGTCATTCCCCCACCCTGCATTCCTTCATAACAGCATACGGTACATTTACAAATATAAGTGCTGCATATGTATGTGGTAGAACCAGGGTGCTGGTGATGACAGGGACCAGTGTTCTCTGGAGAGAGCTATGGAGCATGAAAAAAGGCCTGTGGTGTGTTAACCTGCTGTGTAGTGTGCTGGCAGACATGGGACCCTCCTCAGCCTTTGTTTCTCTTTCTATTTCTCTCTCTCTCTTTTCCTGCTTCAGGTGCTCTCTGCTTATTACCTGGCTCCCCCGCTCCACCCTCCCTTTTGTGTCCCTTTTTGTTTGCATTCAAACACATCCAGGCAACTGCACGTCATGTGACTAAGGCGCTCATTTCTGTGTGCTTGTTAGTGAGCGCGTTTGTTTGTGTGTGTGTGTGTGTGTGTGTGTGTGTCTCTAGGCTGTTCGTGACAATCAACTGCTCCATCAGCCTCTCTCTTTCTCTGTGTGTGTGCATCCTGTGTTCATCTTGAATCTCTCTGTCTCACCCGATCTATCTCCCCGCTGTCACCCACCCCTTTTAATGCCTCGCCGACTTGTTTCTTACTTGACTCGCTCTCCATTTTCCTCCTGTCCCATTTTTCACAGTCATCTGCTCAGTATACTCCTGACAGCGGCCTTCATTTCTTTTTCCTCATTTTAGTTTTCTGTTTGATCTTCCTTCTGTGGAAACTTGGCATGCTAACTTAACATCCTTCAGCAGAGGTCATGTCAGTCTGTCCTCGACTCCCGCTGACGCATCCAATCACATCAGCACCCTGTTACTTAAAGAGAATTATTCAGGAGTTTGGGTCTGGCACAGATTACGATGGCCTGAATTGGACATAATGGTGAAGTTCTCAATTGAACAAATACAGTAGGCAGGAATCCAACATAAATAACCACAAATATATTACAATGAACAGCCCACATCGTTCTCGTCATTGCAAATATGTGGATGTTTTATTCCCATCAGAGGCTTGGAAGTGGGTTTTTAAAAGCCAAAAAGCTCAGCACCTGCTGACGTAACTGTTGAGTCATTTGTATTGATCCATGACTTACAATAAACCCCATAAATATAGATATAGTGCAGCCATTTTGTGCTAAAAGTCTTAGAGAGAAACGTCACAGATTTTGCACATCAATGTCTGTCTACAGGCGTTGGGGATTACTACCTCATATGGAAAAAAAGTTGTATGAAGCCTTTCGTGGCTCCAGAGGAAGCTGTGTGATGTCTGATAATTATCCTCAACTGGTGTCACTTGAGTCAGCTGCGGTTTGAAAATGAAAAAAAAAAAACTTTAGTTAGTTGAGTTAAAAAGAAGTGAGTTTACCAGATCTATGTTGCTCGCTCCTCATCTCTGCTTGAGGCTAGCAGCTTGAGGCTACGTTAGCTGCTACTGCCATAACACACCCAACATTTCAAACCAACCTGTTTTATTGTTGGTAATGTAGCCACCAGACTTAGACATGGAAGAATAACAGAGATAAAATTGCTGCTTCTGCATCGTTTTTGTTTTGTTGTTGTTTTTTTACATTGTGAGTCAGACTATGTTAGGAGTTCAATGCTACACTGCTGCAAGTTAATGTACCTTTAACTTATTGTAGCTTTTATTTTGATATTGTTCATTTAGTCTCCCATTTCTTCAGACTACTCAGTGAGGTCAACCTGTGATTCACACAGTAGGAAGCACTCTCACATACCAATGTTACACTTTATTCATAATCAATAGACATGACCTCTTTTGCAGGTATTGAGCATGACCTTTTGATCATAGAGATGTAACATGCAACATGTCACACACTGAAAACCACACCCACCGCAGGGGAACAACCATTGGCGCCACAATATGCAACCAAGGACTGAAACAAACAAACTAAATCCCTGTAGCAGCTAAAAACATCAGATTTCAAAACATTTACACCTGAACGGGAATATCAGTGTAACACCCGTCCCATGTAGCTATGTAGTATTATGTGAATCTGCTAGGTGTAGTAGTACAATGGGCGGGGCCCTGGGTATAGTTTTAAAAGTGATGGCGCTATTACCTGTTCTTCTAACTTAATATAAGGATTCTTACAACCGTTGTTCTCTTATTCTGAAAACTGAAATAACTGGCGGTGCCTCCAATAGAATTAATTAAAATAAAAGGTCTAGGCCTCTTATTAAATCCTTTTATCTTGTGTTTTAATTGTATTTTACCCCTTTTTAAACAGTTCTTACCAAAAACATGAATTTGCCTATCTGTGCTGAACTTGGACACACCAAAGATACTTTAACTGCCTTAAAAACACAATTTGGTATTTATTAGCGTGGATACAACAAACAAAATTAAATGTATATCCCTTATGTTATACATGTTAATAGAGATCCAACACAATATTAACAAACCCAAAATAATTATGAATTCCTCTCTGTAACTTCTAGTCTTTTGCACATTTTAATTGGTTACCTCTACTTAGGCTTTAATATCCTGAATGAAAATACATCTTTAACATGTGAACATCAATATACAGTGAACCCTCTCTCACTCACTCACACACTCACACACACACACACACACACTCACACACAATAACAAAACCCCTGTTGCAGGCCTGAGTCGTGGCTTGGGAGCATAGAGGCCTAAAACTGTGGTGGTCGCTTCACTTGTTCACACAAGCAATAAAAGAAAAGGCACGTGCACGTTTTGTTAGTATTCACGAATTCAAGATTATTCAAAGGGGGGAGGTGAGGAAAAGCGGGATGATGGTGGGCAGCCAGAGCGCAGAAGAAACAGCAGCAACAGTCTACAGCAGCACGCGCGGGAAACAGTTCTCCATGGTGGTCTAAAGGAGCTTTCCCGATCCTCTCTCAGTCACACGTCCGTCTCCTGAATCACATAACGTTAAATCAGCTAAGCAACCGGTCTGTAGCTACTTCTTGGCGCTCTAGCAACAGCTTGTCTCAACAATGGGTTTCAAATACACAGCTAACAGTATGAAAGCAAAGCTAACGGACATTATGCTAATGCTAATCGCTACTCGCGTTTAGCATTATGCTAATCGCTACTCGGGATTAGCAACACAACATTGTTTTAAACTATAACATTTAGTCAGAGTATAGAAAACAATAAACAAGCTCGTATTTACCATCTTGTAGATCACACAAGTCCAAAATCCATAGGATAACTGGTCGTCAGCCACTAAGTTATGAACATTAACGTTAATGCTCTCATAAAATATGCACTGTTCACTCCAAGGTGATAGTTCGCTTCTGCATTCCTCACAAAAAAACACAGTGCATCGTAATACGCTTAAGTCCCGACCCTCTACCTGAGAATGGGATTGGATTTGCTGTTAGTTTTAGGGCAACCCAATTAAGACAAAGAAAAATAAAGATTGACATATTACTCTGCTAAACAATTTAGGGTGTTAGGCAGAATGCACATGCTGAATCATGTACCTATCACAAACTATGATCATTTGCATGAACTCTAACCTTTGAACTGTAAAGATTATGACTCTTATTTCTATACTTATCCACTTTTAGAAAACTATGTACATCCTGATGATTATTTGTAGACCGGGCTACATCAGTTTTAGAGACCAACATTTTTTTTGTTCCAAACTGTAAACATGTTAAATTCTGCTGTAAAGTTGGGCCTTTTAACATGGGGGTCTATGGAGATGGACTCGCTTTTGAAGCTGAACTCAAGTGGCCTTTTGATGAACTTTTTGGCACTTCCGCATACTTTCAAAATGCTTTCGCTTAACTTACAGAAAGAGTCGGCCTAAAACTGAAATTTGGACAAAATGCTTGTTGCACACTTCAGCATGCTGATAGTCAGGACCCACGGTTTTCCCATTCTTCATGCTGATGCGTTATAAAAACTTATTTCAGGGTGCTGAACTCGTCTGGCTGTTTCCCCTTCTTTCCAGTCTCCAGGCTAAGCTAACTGTAGCCTCCCACTTTACCGTACAGTATCAAGTATCCAGCTTCTCATCCAACTCTCCGCCAGAAAGTGAAGCATATTTTAAAAAAAATATCAAACTTTTGCTTTAAGTTCAATACACTTGTGCAGATGTTCTACCTGACTTCCTGTAATTTCTTACTGTAACCTTCACAACAACAACCAGAATCTCTAAATGTGAAAATGTACCCCATTCTATGCTCCATGGTGTTGTGTGACTCTCGTATAAGGACAGTGGGGGCTCACTTCTCCTTCTCCACATGCCTCCTCGGGGCTTGATATTTGTCAGGGTGTGTGACAGTCCAGAAGTATCTACCCATCCATCAAATGCAGAGAGAGGAGAGGGAAACCCGGTGATACTCTGTAAAAAAAAGAAAAAAGAAAGAGCGACTGAAAAGAAGGAATTTCGCTGCAGCATCTGTCACACCCTGGGTATCAGCTAGCGGGAATATTACAAGCGGAAAATAAAAAAAATGCTGCTTTTTGAGTCCCAGCTGGAAATGTTAAATCAATTAAGAGTGCTTCTTGGCTCTTCAAAAATTGAGTAAATTGGTGGCTTTTCAGTGGTTTACTCAGCTGAGAGACTCATTATGCTGAAGGCGGCACAAACTGTTGACCATAAATACATCTCCATCTCTCTTTCAGCACCCGCTCTGTCCCTCCCTCCTCTTCACCACTCATCCTCATCGCTTTTCCCCTTCTGTGCCCAGTTATGAAGACGCATGCAAATTTAAAAGGTTTTTTGAGTTGAAGCAGGAAGGGTTTACAGATATGTGGATAAGTAAATGCATCTATTTTTAGATATCAAATATTACAACAGCATTTTTTTCATGTAGAAGTAGTTCACTGCACAATTTCTTCTATTCTATTTTCTGCTTTTCTCTCTGGTCCCCTGTATTTACTTTACATCCCCATTCTTTACTGTCTGTTCACCCTATTATATAATTCTTACACCCTACTGCTTTTAACCCCCTTCCCCTCCTCTCTTTTCTCCTGGGGGGCTGGCCTTAGCTGATTAGAGTGGCCCTGCTTGCCTTGATTAATTGGATGAGCCTTGTCTCAGTGCCAGACTCCTCTCCTCATCCTCATCCAGAAGCGGCTAAAACAAACACATGGCTTTTTAATGGCAGTGGTGCACTGAGGAGAGGAAAGAACTAAACTGTGGGTGTGTCAGCAAACATTGTGCAGGTTGCACTTTATTCAACCTGAAACTAGACATGTTTCCAATATGTCATCTGTGCTTCAGCTCTCATATAGCCTTTGATTTGTTGGTCTGTATATGAGCCAAATTCATTCAAATAAAAAAATAAATAAAAAATGCCTTTGAAGTTCCTACAAGTTTCAAATGAATGCCAATGCCTCTATATGACCCACATAAGCAAACGAGACCATCAGTGAGAGGATTGGCTATTTCTATATTCTTAATATTTGTCATCGGGGCCGATGAAATCAGATGAAACTATTTACTGCACGCAGTTCAGACTCAGCAATCAGCCCACTGCAGACAGACCCTGATCTGGCTTTGTTGCCACCTTTGACCTGCAGTTGGAGCTGTGGTGGCTCCTCCCCCGGCCAGGAGCAGAGCTTCCCCTGGTTTCTGCTGGGAGTCAACACCGACACCATGCTGCTGGAGACCCAGGCTTTATTGCTGGGCCTGCTGAAAGGTAGGGAGGCACGGGAGAACCAGAACCAGCCAGGTAGACTGTTCGGCCCTTTTGCAGTAAAATGAGAGGTTCTCTAAACTTCTTCTCTCTTTTCTGGTGCTCGAAAACACTACCGCGTTTGTCCACTGGGCCTTAATCAACACCAAATGAAAGTGCCTTTCATTTCATAGTAGCTTTAACTGTATTGAAATGTACAAGGAAATAAGATAGAAAAAGTAGGTATCTACAAAAAAAGGTATTGTTTTATCCCAATGTAGCGTAATGTAGAGAGCTAAGACATTTCTTCAACTAACAATTATGTTATGTGTCGATATTTATTCTATCAGTTTGCGATTTTTGGTACTCTCAGCACCTTATTCAAGATAAAGCCGGGTGGAGCAATGGTTATCCTGCCGTTGCTATGAATTACAAAAAGAAAGGCACCACATTTTTGTATTTAAGAAACTGGAACCAGTAAATATTTGGCAGTTGTGCCAAAATAAGAAAAAATATTATCAAAGTGGTTGCTGATAAAAAAAAATTCAATCAAAATCATTGTCTTGCCTTTTCAGTTGTGCATGCATGTGGACATTAAGGACACAACCAGTGCCTAACAGTTTAAGAATATGAGGTGTATTCATCAGTGGTATGCTATGTGCATGATTCGGTGTCTTTTGGCTTCACGCTCCTGAAAGCTGTCTCCAGGAAAACTTGGAACCATCCTTCTCTGCTCACCCTGTCGACCTCCACAATGCTTTAATCCGTCCTTCAGGCTCTGATGACGACAACGCCCACTTCCATCTCCATGGCTCTGTCTCCCCATTTTCTTTATCTGTCTCTGCTTTCTTTAAGTGAATCCCACTTCAAAAAAGCTTGTCTGTGAAAGGTCGTCTGCAGCCCCTACAGACCCCCCATGGCTCTCCATCTTTCTTCCTTTTTGTTGCTCTCTTTTCTGTCTCTCTCTCGTTCCTTGTTTTTATTCGATCTGCTGTGCCCCCGAGCACAGCCATGGCAGAAGCAACACACACACAGAACCCATTGTAGCACAGCCAACTGAAAGGCTGGCTGGGAAAGTCAAATGCTCTGTTATTCCATCCCAGCAAATACAATCTCTGGAGATGCAGTGCCAACCCGAGAGCCCCGAGGGACATTGGGGCTTTCTCAGAAATGCAGACAATCGCACAAGCTAACTGCTCCGTAGTTTCCCTCCTTCCCTCCTCCTTTCATTACAGGACATTTCTATCAACCATGCAGAGGGACTGTGTGTGTGTGTGTGTGTGTGTGTGTGTGTGTGTGTGTGTGTGTGTGTGTGTGTGTGTGCCTGTGCCTTTCTTTCTGTGTGTGCTTGTTTTGCCCTGCCGGTTTGATAATGCTAACCAGGGATGATGGACTCAATGCGATGTGGAAGAACAAATAGGCACAATAACTCAATAACAACTTGAGGCCTCATTCAGTGAAATCACTGCATGATGAATGACTTTGGTTTCGCTGTGTTGAGACTCAACAATTAACGACTTGTTCCTGTGATCACTAGAGCCCAACAGCTGCGTTGTTGTGTGATTATGTCCTGCATATTGTGATGTGTTGGAAGGAGGGTTTGTTATATTTATGTATATGTTTATGCTTTTTACGATCAGAAATAATGCAATACATGACAGTTATAGCCTTAGTAAAAGATTCAATTTAAGGACTAAATGACGGACACAAGAAATTAAATGAGCAGTATCAGAACAATATTTGAGCTATCAATAGAAATTAATCCAAATACAATTTTTTTTGTTGTTGATTGAAAGCAGTGCATTTTGATTGTGTAATGTGAAGGATGTTAACCACCGAGAATCAGTTCCCCCCCAGTTATAGAGAGCATTTTAATATCTTTCAGCTCATTGTTTTGGTTTTATGGATCACAACTTTACTGTTTTGGTTCACTCTCACAGCTCTCGTTTATCACCATTTCCAGCAGCAGCACTCAATGGAAAAGCCCTGAAAAATGGACAGTACGCCAACAGCTACATTCATAGCATCAAATGGCAGACAAAGTGGATATATTGGACTTAAATGATCCATGTGGCCAGAAACATGACTCCAAATGACTGTTAACGTTGCTCTGGACAAAATAATCAACTTTACGTAGTTTGAAGTTGAATAATAAAGACGTTTTTGGATTTGCTAGTCAGAGAAGCAGCCTTCCTTTTGTTTTCTCCTGTCTCGTCTTCACAACCTCACAGCATTTAGCCAGCTGCAGTCTGCCTCCCGTGGAGGGGGGAGTTAAATACAGCTGAAATGCTGAAGGCCCATCTCCTCCAGGCTCATGTGTTCTGAAGTAACCCATTAATCATGTTGCCATAGTGGGGTTAGTGAGTGAGTAGGCTGCTGGTGAGACAGAGAGAGGCCAGGCCTGAGAGCAACTCGGTCTGTCAGCTAAAGCCTTGCATAATGAGGGCTAATGGATCGGGGAGCGTGGACATACCTGTCCAGTCTACTCACATTAGGACAAATAGAGAGCTGCAGGGCTGTTCTCTTCTGTCCTATGTATGTCGACCATGTAGGAATCGCTGAAGTTATTTAATCATATTGCTGATTTGCACTGCAATTTGTCAACTTGCGCCGATGTTTCCTCCCAATGTTTTTGTGGTTATTAACAGTGAACTGCTTCTGTCTCGGTGTCTCTCGCAGGCTGTGAGCCTTCTGCCGGGTGGTGATGAGCAGTCAGGGCAGCAGCAGCAGGGGAAGTGGCCAGCATGCTGACACTCCTCCCCCTCGTCACGCCCCTGGACCCAAGCTGCAGGTGCAGCGCTCCCTCTCGCGTGACACCATCACCATCCACTTCTCTGCTCTGGGGAAGGAGGAAGACGACGAGGAAGAGGAGCTCTACGGCGCACCTCTTGGATCTGCTGGGGCTGAACCTGAGCATGATGGTGCAGGGGGACTTCAGGGTCCAGAAGCTTCAGGGGCTGATGACCAGTCTGTCGCCACGGGCTTGGAGGCGAAAGAGGAGCTGCTGTTTGAATCTGCTGCTGGTGAGACCGCCTCCGGAGCTGCTGTGCTCCCTGTTTCATCCACCACCTTGTCTGTGCAGCCCTCAGACCCACACATACCCTCTCCAGCCATGACTATTATCCCCAGCTCCACACAGCCCCAACTGAGCTCCAGCCCTCCTGCCAGCTCCTCCTGGCCCTCTGAACGACCCTCAGCCAATCCCCCATCCTCCTCCCCTTGCAAGTCTGCAGCGCTGTCCTCCTCCAAGCCTTTCCTCAGCCTGGTTAGGTCCTTGTCCAATGACGTTGAGTCTCGAGAAGCCACTCCTGCTCCCACCACTGTTGCGCCATCGCACGCACGGCACCGTCACTTAATGAAATCTTTTGTTAAGTCTCTTTCCACGGACACTTCGAAGGCTGAACATCAGGAAGGGCCTCTTCACCACTATCTTCATCACCCCCCTCAACAACAACAGCAGGTGCAGCCGTCCCAGCGGCCTCCACCTCGCAACATGCAGCTGTTTAAACAGTTCTCCCAGCCCCGCTTATGCTCCAGCCCAGTCGTCGTCACAAAAGCAGGTGGAGACTCCAAAACGGCGCCCTCTTCCCCCATCATGTCCCCAGATGGCAGGTCTTTCTTCAAGGTCCAAGAGGTGGAGGCCAGGATAGAGGATACCAAGCGACGGCTGTCAGAGGTGATGTCAGACCCCCTGCAGCTTTTTAGTAAGATCATGGGGGATGAGTCTGGCGTGGGAGCTGTTGCCACTCATCGTGCCAAATCGCTGTCCTCCAGTGCGTCAGAGCTCAGTGGCGCGACAGCGGTAAACGGACACACAGAAGGTAACAACAAATATAGCATCAAGGAGGAGGAAGGGGCAGAAGAGGAAGCAACTCCCACAGGGAAGGGCCCTGACTCTGTTTTTTTCTCCTTTCCATCACTGGCACCAGCCCCAACCCTCACCCAGGCCTCCTCATTCACTTTCCCCAAATCCCCATCCCTCACTCTGGGCCGCTGCTCTATGTCGGCCCTGGTAGCTCGACAGGAAGATGAGGACTTCTGTGAACTGTACAGTGAAGACTTTGAGTTATGTACCGATACAGAAACACCAGATGGGGACTGTCCCGTGTCCCGGCAGCCCCACACTGGTAGCACTGGGCTGTGTAGTGAACTTGACTCAGAGGAGGAGGAGAAAGAGGAGGAGGAGGAAGAGGAGGAGTTGGAGTCTGTGCCAGTGACTGGCCTCATCTTCCTGACACAGTTGGTCTACTGGTATATCATCCTTCCAGTGCCACCATATGTATGTGCGGTGGTGCATGGGATAGTAGCTGGGTTCATGTTGGCCTTGCTCGTCCTCTGGCTGTCCTCTCCTCGGCGCTCCTCATCAGTGACGAGAAGAGGGAGGCGAAGGATAAAGCCCTGGAATGTGGCCCAGCTGGATATCAAAGAACCGGGAACCTTCAAGGTGAGACAAAGCATAGTTTGGGCCTGTTGCTATGACTTCAAAATGTAAACTCCTCAAAGACCATGGCTTTTGTAGCAGGTGTCCTTGATGCACTGGCTCTAGGAATACTATCAAGGTCTTGCTTTGCTGCAACATACTAATTGCATATTTAAGATGCATGAGTCACCGATTTTAAGGCAAACTTGCATAAAACACCTTGTTCTATATGGCGAGAGTCAAGATAACCTATATTAGATTTATGCTGCAGTCACATGGAAAGGTAGACCGCACACAGCATATCAATTTATTGGACAAGAGCAGCAAGAAAGTAAAATGTGTTGGGGCCGGCAGAGAATACAGGGCAATGGTAGCGACATCCAGTACTAGAATAATTACATAAAATAAAATAGTTATTTGTAAACAATACAATATTACCATAGCAACATGTTGCAATGCGTGTTTGTTTGTTGTCCCTTGCGGTCCACGGGATGTTGTCCGTCTGCCTGGTTCCATGTGACTACAGCATTAGTCTTTTTACACACGTAGTTGATAGCATCTGTGTGATATTTGCCTATGGCACTGCATTATATTATATATATATAAGTGAGAATACCATACAGTGCACAGAATCCAAAACGTCTTTGTTCGTTCACTATCAAGCATAAGCCAAATTGTTGTAGGTCCCAATGAGCCTTTGTTTTGAATCTTTACAGTACATTCACTTTTTGCACTAGCCGAGCATTGAAATTTCCCCTGTTGTTTCAATTAAATTGGCTTTGCTCACAGAGCCTCCTTTGGGACTGATAAGGAGGGAGGTTGGATGAGAATTAAAGTCTATAGAGCCTCATGGGGACCAGCAGCAACATATTGGGCTTTTATTACACCTTTTCTCCAGTGATGGCTACAGTTCTGCTTTGAACCAAACATTTGAATGAGAACAGCCACTGCATTTGCCCCGTGTTCCCAGTTAACCTCACTCAGTGCTGCAGATACTCTGCTCCAAGAGAAATGTTTAGTAGTTTGAGGGAGTTATGTAAGCATGTGTACTTGTGTGAGAGTGTGCGTTAGTGGGTACCAAGCTGTTGCACAGGAGAGCCTTATAGCTAGAGGGCACAGCTGTTCCAAAAGAGGAGCTCTGCAGTTGTGCAGAACGTGATACACACATTTGAACGATGGACCCCAGAGCAGATCTTTCTCTCCCTCCGAGGATCAACAATGAAACAGTGTTTCAGATGCCCCACTTTATCTTTTGTTGTTTCGTGTGAACTTTGTGGCACCGCAACTCTGAGGGAGGATATGTTTTGAAATATACTGCTGGGTGATTTGATTAAGATTCTAGAAAAATACTGCAAGGAGTGATGCTTATTGACAGTTGGCAGACAAAATTGTTGTGTCCCTACATTTAGTTTTCATGTTTTAAGAGTCAAGCCCAACAATACATTGTGATATTAGGTAATCATAGATATATTGGTTTGTGATCAATATCAGCCTTAAACATCTGGTATCATTCAGGCTATATTCACTCGTGGGGAGTTCAAAACAGCCAGCTCAGTTTTCTTTCACTTCACACTTACCTGCCTCACGCTTTCTTTTTCAAGGTATCATTTTGAGCTGAATGAATTTGAATCATCAGAGGCAGGTTAAAGGATGCTTGCTTCTGTCATCCCTCAGACAACATACGCACAATAAACATTTGACAAAGGAAAGTTGACAAACATAACATTTGAATCTTCTGTGTCTGGTTGGGAGTCTCATGTGTGTATCTGAGTCACTTTCAAATAACACTCCTCCCCTCTCCCCCACCTTCAATCTCTCAGGGCTGGATGAATGAGATCCACAGTTACGACCCGGAGATGTACCACGCCACCCTGACCCACTCCGTTTACGTCCGTCTAGAGGGCTCCGTCCTGCGTCTGTCCAAGCCCAACCGGAACATTTCCCGCCGTGCCACACACAACGAGCCTAAACCTGACGTCACCTACATCAGCCAGAAGATCTACGACCTGACGGACAGCAAGGTGTGCTGGTTGTGGGTGTACGTGGCTAATGAGAAATGCAAGAGAGTTTGTGTGTGTGTGTGTGTGTGTGTGTGTGTGTGTGTGTGTGTGTGTGTGTGTGTGTGTGTGTGTGTGTGTGTGTGTGTGTGTGTGTGTGAGGGAAGAAATATATTAACGTGTTAAGTTTGTGTGTCGCTGCTGGCTCCTCCGTCTTTGATGATAAGCCTAACAGATCGTGACATCAAGCACACGTCCCCTCATATTTGGCTTTGCCTGAGTGCATGTTTGCTAATAGGTCAAGTTCAGTGACAAAGCTACTCAATTTCAGTGTCACAGTGTGTGTAAGCATAGAGTGAATATCACAGGTCACTAACCCTGTACACACAACATTGCATATTGTGTGGTGGTGTGCTGACTCAATGGTTTTGTACTTCTGAAGGCAGGGCAGTAAGAAGACATTTCTCATATCGTGGAGCAAAGGAGTCATTATGGCTGTCCTCATCATGCAGCGACTCTTCTCTCCTTCTCCTGGAACTGAATGGCTCCCGAAAGGGTCATTTCTCCATCATTATTGTGGATGTTTAGTCTGTCTTGAATGTTACCTGAATTTATAGACACTGGATTTCTTTTAATAGTGTCCCCAAACGTGCATTTTTCTGCTCACAGTAAAGGTCTTATTGATTTAACCATTCTGAGACACGATACCTCCCCCCATACCATAATACCACATGGCTACACCCAGGGGGCAACCTCCGGTTCTGAAAAGTGAAGCCAGTACTGAAGTGCCTTAAACTGGCATTCTTTCTAATAGCCATCAGGGGCAACTCCTGAATGACCCTACTTACGTTACTTCTCACTTGATTTATTACCTCAGTAAACATTGTAAACATGAGTTTATGTTCTCCATTGCTAGTTTCAAGTCTTCCTCAATACAGCATGATGTTTATTTAGTAAATGATGGTCCTATTGACAGTATAATAGACGATAAAGCGGGGTATGCTTCAGGATGGGGCTACCTTGTGATTGACAAGTCGCTCGCGCTACCAGAGCTGTATATGGCGTCTCAACGTTACTCCTCCACAGTCCAAACAGGGTCACTTCTGTTCACTGGTTGCAAAAATCCAAGATGGCGACGGGCAAAATGCTAAACTCGATGCTTTGAAACTGCCAAACCTATATCCACTTTTTATATACTGTTTATGGGTTACACAAGCCCCAGATAACATAACCATGCAGTGCTAACATTTTATCCATGTTAATATCTGTGTGAGAGTTGTGTTAAGCTGGAACAGGTATTTGTTTCCTTGAATAAATGTAAAACAAATTGCATGTGCCATTAAAACATACTGTACAGCACTGAATAATGGCAAATGCTAGCAATTATGCTAGCTACTTTCATCATTAACAAAGCAAAGGACATGATCCTCCATTGCTGGTCAAAGACAAATTGAGCTTTGGGTTATACAAATATAAATCAGTCATTTGTAAAGTTTCACGCCCCAGCTGCTGCCTCTCACACCCTGGGGCAAGTCTGTCACATAATATTTATAGTTTCTACGTGCTCTACAAATTTTTTTTAGTTTGTCCTCATTTCAATGTGGGCATTCTACTGCCCCCCAAAACAACAACAAAACCCTCTGACATCATCGTCTTCATGCGTTTGATTGTATGAACTCAATCTATATGCCCCCCATAGATCAACCTGGTGCCCCAAAGCCTGGCAAGGAAGAGAGTTTGGAACAAAAAGTACCCCATTTGCATTGAGCTGGCCAAGCAGGAGGACTTCATGTCTAAGACCCAGGGAGAAAAGCCCGAAGCTGGCGAGGAGAAATTAACGGGGCTGTGTGAGAAGCTGGAACGAACGGACAAATGCGAGAAAGTTGAGGTTTCAGGATCAGCAGAGGAACCCAAAAGGCCAACCTCTGGAGGGGGGGATCTGACAATCTACTTGTTTGGGAGGACGGGTCGGGAAAAGGAAGAGTGGTTCCGGAGATTTCTTCTGGCATCCCGAATTAAGTCAGAGGGGAAAGGTGGAAGTCTGCCTGGCATCTGCAAGAGTGGTGAGTTTGACACTGAGCTATGTACAGTATCACACACCAAGACGCAAACAGCCATGCACAGTATATGAGTTCATCTGTCTCTAGCACCCTTTCCACATACTGTATTTGCATCAACACTTCCAACAGTCAGAACAGCCATTCTCTTGAGTATCTAACTGCACAGCCATCAGATCTGTGCATAAGCCCCAGCTTAGGGACTGACAATCCCCTCAACTAGCGAACAGATGAGTGTGAATGGGTCAGCAGGATTACATGCACAGAGAAGCTGAATATTACTGCATTGGTCTCCACTGTGGGATATAAGCCTGTAAGGATAAGGCCCAATTCAAAGGGAAACACTAGCAGTGTGTAGGTCTAGTGATAAAAGGCAGTGCAGGGTGAACAGGATTACTGGAAAGATGATTCAAATATCAAGCCTGTTTTGTGGATATACATAGAAATTATGTTGAAAATGACTATTTCAGTGCTAATATGAGTCAGAGAGAAGATGCAGTGTCATCTGTGTAAAGCATGCTGATTCAGAGTGTTGCAGAAATTAATGAAAAAATAGATGCACACTATCCAAGGACATGAGCATGCATTATGTATGTGGAATATGATACATTGATTTGTATCACGGAAAATGTTGTTCACGCATAATTGTATCACATTAACCTCCCCTTACTCATCACATTCTGCACCCCCCCCCCCACCCCACACCCCCACACACACACACACACACACACACACACACACACACACACACACTTTTAGCCTTCTTGCCCTCCCACAGCCGCAGTAGCAGCACTCAATCTTGCGGAGGCCTGGAGGCTGACAGCAGGAGCAGCAGCCGGGGAAGCCTGGAGGAGCTGTCTCAGTCTCGCCACAGAGAGACCTCCTCTGCTCCCTTGTGTGGCTCCACTGGAGGGATGAAGCAGAAGATGCTGTTGGACTATAATGTCTACATGGCCAAATATATCAACCCCCAGACAACACAGAGAAGCCCAACTGCCACTGACAGCCCTGGTCCACAAAGCCCCGAGAGCAGCCCCAAAACTACAAAAAAGGTAGAAGGCAGACGGACACAAGGCTGGAAAGAAATAAACAACAACCGGGCAAACTAGTCTTTTGGGACTCCTGGTCATGTCACTTGGTCATAGATAATTTGTAGATATTAGTAATTGTAGATTTGTTAGTGAGATAATAGCAAGTACCTTGCTGGAGGTACCCTGTTTAGTCTTTGACCACTAGTAGTGCTATGGAGCAATGTTTTTTCAGTGGGCCCCGTTTTGTTTGTCTCGCTATCCTGCTGATTTGACAGTTGATGGTGGTAGCATGCAAAAGTAAACCCCTTGTGTTAACACTTGATCTGAATCTGGATACATTAGCTGGATTGTGACATAAAATCTTTGATAACTGGCTCGTCTGGGGTCAAGGAAAGCAATGCCATGGACGGGCCTCATTCATTTCTTTTGCAAGGGAAGACATACTGTGTAGCTACTACTATTACTTGTAGCTTTTGCCGGGCTTGTTTTATTTACCATTTAACTTTCTGTTCAATTTTCTTTCATAAGAATGGGTTCACGCTGTAATGGATTGCATTGACACTTTGCATTAACATGCATTTTCTTTCTTATCCCTTTCCCTTTCTTAAGAAATCTAGATATTTCAGACGTAAACAGAACTTTTGCTTGTTGACAAGAAAACTGCACAGAGTACCTTTAATCCTGTGGCCATGTCATGTAGAGTGGTCTATCTAGTTTTCAGACCTTAATTATTTTAGTTAATATTGTGAATTTGTACCGGGGAGGTCATAAGGGGTACACCTGTGTATTGTGGCCCACCAACAGGCTAATCCAGCCATGGAAGTTGATGAGTATGCATCTACCCCAGGTTTCATATAGACTGTTATTTTACTTGACCAGAACCTTTTAGCTTCACTTTATGTCAAGAAGGTTAAAGCTACAGTACATACCTGTAATGTGTGCCCTTCAGGTACGCAGGACGTCAGAGGAGCCTGTGGAGCCTGAGGCCTGGGTCAACGCTTTTGTGGGAAGGATATTCTGGGACTTCCTGGGAGAGAAATACTGGGCCAATGTAGTCTCCAAAAAGATCCAGATGAAGCTCAGTAAGATCAGGGTGGGTACTAGTGCTAGCTTGCTAGCACATCTACTATCAGAAAAATGTTTGTCCAATGTGATCAGTTTAAAAGACAATTTTGTGTCTCTTATGGTTGTATTTCATGTCTGTGTTTTGTCTTAGCTGTGAAGTAAAAAAAATGTTTGAACTGTCTTCTGTGTTTTAGCTGCCATATGTTATGAACGAGCTGACTTTGACAGAGCTAGACATGGGCTTCTCCATTCCTAAGATCCTCCATGCCTCCAAACCCTCTGTGGACCACCAAGGTAGGAAGAGAATGTTTTCCACACAGCGGTGGTCTGCTACACCTCAGATTTTCTTATTTGCCCACCATCAATCTTCTTCCTCTGCTGTCCTCCATCCTTCATCATCACCCAGGCTGTTTATCAGTTCTCCCTCTTGCCTTTGCGACAGAATAGTGAGACACGCTCTCATTTTTCTTTTCCCCTCAATCTATCAATCTGCTTCACCTCCCCCTCCTACCGTTCCTCCATCTTCCCTTAGCTTTGCTCCTCTTCTCTCTGGATTAAGACCTTTCTCCTTCCCTCCAACCCTCTCTCCCTCTCTCCTTCTCTCCTCTGGAGTCCAGCCCCTCTGCGTGCCTTGCTCTATTAAGCCACAGTAATTAAACTTCACGTCTTGGGTTCCCCTCATCCATTACTGAGACACTGACTCACCCAGCCCGCCTGCCTTGAACCCTAGCAAAGGGATTGGTTGAAAATACAGAGACACTACAGAGATGTGAGGCATTTTAATTCCTACCGAGGTTGCAGGATTGGGGAGAAAATGAGAAAAGAGGAGCTTAAGAAAGGGAAAAGAAGGGGTGATGTTGTTGGAGTCGAGTTTCAATCATTAGTGGTGCGTTAGCAGAGAGTGGAACAAAAGAGGAGATTTTTTTTCCCCAAAAAAATTATATGTATGTAATACGGAGGTCGTAAGACGTCGATTTGAAATGATCAGGGTTTGTCCAAAGACGGTTTGGTCTAATTTGATCTTTTGTGTAAAGATATAATAGCATTGAAAGTGTAATATGTTTTACTATTCAGAAGCAGCCAGTCATGAGTCATTCTCTTGTCAGCCACATTTCCACGGCTGAGTCTGAAACGCTCATTAATGTGTTCTGTCTGAACCTAAACACCCACAGAAGTATAATCAGTTGATCCCGGCACATAATTAGTCCATCTCTAGAAGTGCTGCGCTGTAAACCCGCATGAACAGAACAGGATGCATTTGCATATCCTGTTGATATTTCTTTTCTCTTGTGATGATGATAAGAAGGAGAGTGAGTGAGTGCTTCCTGACTCCTTAATGTTGAGAGGGCATGATTTGATTTACAGTGTTTTCACTCTGGTCCAAGACCTACTACGCACACAAGCTTGTGTAGAACTTGGCATTACTGATGTAATTAAATATATATTTGTATTCAGTAACTATCAGTTCTACTAGGCGATCATAAAATAGGGTTGGGTTTCTGTACAGCATGAACATCATCAATGTTTCATCATGTTTAAGCACTATTACCATCTAAGGTTAGCATGTTAGCATGTCAACATTTGCTACTTCACAGTGTAGCTGAGGCTTATGGAAATGTCATTAGTTTTATATATTAGATATTTGGTTGTAAACCAAAGCATTGGACAGAATGCCATTCATTTGATAATGTTGCCAGTTGAGAAGTCAGGGGATCACCAAAGTCCACAAAGACTATGAATGTCTGCACCCCATTGCATGGTAATCCGTCCAACAGTCAAGAGTTTTCACTCCGCACCTCAAATGTCGATCTGCTGGTGGCACAAGAGAAAACGTTGGGGATCACCCAAGTCAATAATAAGCATTATCTGGGCACCATGCAGACCTGTACCAAACATGACGAGACAATACAAAAAAAATACAAATGTCAACTATGGTGGTGCTGCAGGAAAAGACGGGTTTTTAAAAAGGTCAGTAGGTTACATCCTCTTGGGATCATAGATGTCTGTGCATGATTGTAAGGCAGTCCATCCAATAGATCAGCTATATATTGCAATAACTTAGATTCAAGGCAATATCTTGTCTCGTATATTGTTGCTGTTATAGTGATCTATTTCCCAGTTTGATGTAGAAACTGCGGTTCAGGTACAGTGTGAAATTAATTCGGCACTCCAGACAGTCTCTCCCTCCTCTGTGTCTCGTTCCAGACGGAGACAGCTAGACAACGTTCAACATGTTCTGACGTCATGCTTGTCATTTAGCTTCTCTTTGACACTGCTGCCACACTCATACAGATCAATGAGCATTTATGGGGAAAATAAAGAGGCGGAAGGAGCGAGGCAGAGGATTAATAAACAACATCAGTTATAGACGTTAGGACTCATTGAGCAAACAGCGGGGGGATCTGAGTCTAAATCGTTCTCCCGTCGCCTCTTGAGAAATGTAATGTGTAAACAGGAAGTAGCGTGATACAGTAAGCCAATAAGGAGGCACCGCTGCCCCAGCGCTGACCTTTTCAGTGTCTGCTAGAGGACAGGACTTCCTCCTGGGTGCTCTGCAGGGGACCTCACAACAATTATACACCAGGCAGGAGGCTCTTGTTTATTCACAGAAATAGCATTTAGAGTTGGTCACTTTTTATGCTGCTGTGATATTGTTGGGGATGTAAAGTGATTTTAATATTGTAACATAATATGTCTGTGTGGTTTCCCTCACTATCCGTCCAGGTCTGTGGTTTGATCTGGAGGTCTCATACACGGGCTCCTTCCTCATGACACTGGAGACCAAGATGAACCTGGCCCGTCTGGGGAAGGAGGGCGAGGGTCTCGGGGAGCACGGGAAAGAGTGGTGAGGCTTTCAGTCACATTTAGTAATGAAGCTGATTCTAAAATATCTTACAGGTGTTGTTGTTTGTGTTTGTTTTTGTCATTGTCTTATGATACATTCTCAGTGACTATAGGCCAAAATAGGATGATTGAAGGATTACATTTTTTTGCTAACAGTTCCGAGTTGAATGTTAATTAAGTAGATTTGCGTTTATTAGTTGTTATCTGTTTTTCAATAATTCCCTACCATGTTTCTGTTCGACCTCTTTTCCTTCCTTCTCTTGATATACGAATCCTCTCCCTGGACCACTGTGGATTTGTCCAATGGCTGGTGAGTTTGGGAGTATTTGCCCATAGATCTGGATTATAGTTTCCTTTCTTGAGTGAATCATTTCCTGTGATTTAAATCAGTAGGGCTGCATTTAATGGGAATTAGTTTTATAGTTCTGTGCAAAGCCAATACAGTGTGTGTGTGTGTGTGTGTGTGTGTGTGTGTGTGTGTGTGTGTGTGTGTTTGACAGGCCCAGGCCACGGACATACTGTCTGGCAGACAGCGATGAGGAGTCGTCTAGTGCCGGTTCATCGGATGAGGAGGACCCCCCAGAACTCCTCAGTGACAAAGCCATTCTTCCTGGAGCCGAGGGGTGAGCGAATGTCTCTTTACAACAAGATCGTCACGTATCTGAGTTGAAAATGAGCAGAAACAGATTTGCACTGATGTGTTGAAGCAGACTGTTCTGCCCTTTCAGTCCACCCACCCACTCAGTCCCACACGTTGGAAAGCTTGCTGCTGATTTAACGTAGCACCCGGTCACTCCCCTCCACCGTGGGCGCTGAGTAGCAAGAGATGCTGTTATGAATAAATAATGAACCTGACTCACATCCTCCTCCGTTCCCATCCTCTGCTCACGTAGCTACGTGGGAGGCCACAGGCCCAGCAAGATCATGCGCTTTGTGGACAAGATAGCCAAGTCGAAATACTTCCAGAAAGCCACCGAGACGGAGTTCATCAAGAAGAAGATGGAGGAGGTGTCCAACACGCCCCTGCTGCTCACTGTGGAGGTGCAAGAGTTTCGAGGGACACTGGCTGTCAACATCCCACCTCCCCCCACGGACAGGATATGGTACGTTCACTTCCAGGGAGGAGTGCATTGAGGACTCATGCCCTCTGCTGGGCAAATACAGACATGTATTCAATGAAAGAATAGAAATGTTTCATCACTATTAAACTAAATATACTTAATATTTACAATGAGCGCACAAAGTTGTGCATTTTTTATTAAAGATGTGCAATGTCACATCTTTAAAACACACACTGTGTGCTTTATAAGCTTAATTATAATTACTATCTTAGTAAGAAATCATAATGATGACCTTCATCAGCCGTGGTTTTCAACCTGTGAATTGGAATCCTTGAAGGAGTATCAAGGTCAATCTGAGGGGTCACCAGATGAGTAAAAGAATAAGAAATACAATTTCTGTTGCACAATTATATATGTATTTTTTTGATGGATACTTTCACCTCTTTAAACCTCTAAAAATCAATCTAATGAACTAATCCTAGATGTGAAAAATCACTCTTTGGCTGAATTGCTCCAAACTCACTTACACACCGAGGCCATAATCAATGATGATGGGTCAGAAATAGACTCCATTTCTTTAGAGGTTGGGAACCACTGATCTACAGCATCATCCTGATCTTTTTCTGTCACACATTTCCTCAACGTATTGAATTTAGTAGAATAATCCAAAGACGCCTGCCTTCATGTGGCCTGTCTGAGAATGCAGACTGCTATTCAGCTTGAGTGATGTGGGTTTTAGACATGAATGTTTCCTCTTGGCTGTCAGGTATGGTTTCCGGAGTCCGCCTCACCTAGAGCTGAAAGCACGACCTAAACTCGGCGAGAGGGAGGTCACTTTAGTTCATGTGACGGACTGGATCGAGAAGAAACTGGACCAGGAATTCCAGGTAAACACTGAGAAAAAGATGCAAATGCTTAGTCATGAATATAATTACTTTACATTGTTGATTTAGTTAGTAAGTGATGTGAAAAACCTCAGCTGCCCGGCGGAGAGGCTGAAGGTTCACCCAAGGGCAAAGACAATGTGCTAAACTGTTTAGGGTGAGAATTTAGGTCATAAAAGAGGACTTTGGGGTACATTTATGGCTGGCCACCTACATGCACTTCAAAGCAGTGTGCCTGTGGCTTCCCCACCCCTCATATATATATAAATATATATATATATATCCTAAGTAATGATACGCCTGCCTCTAGATAACTGCTTTGAGGTACACCTGCAAGCTACTATCCCTGTTAGGTTTACCACACATCTACATTTATCGCTGCCAGACTCCTCTGGGGGTTATTATTATGTACCATCCCCCTAAACCATTCCTCCAGTAAAATACAGTGCTGGAGCGCTCACTGTTGTCATTTGTGAGTGAGTGTATTCATCTGGCTTTCAACAAATGCCGAACTCCGGCCTCAATGGTTTCCAGACATAACAGTGCAGGTTTGGATACATGTGGGACGATGTATTTCAAGTCTTTTCTTGTTAGCAGATATACTCTAATGCCAATGTCTTAATTTGGTTTATATTTTAGTTACAAAAGTATATTCATTTGTAGTTTTTGCTCCATTTGCTTCACTAGACAGTTGGCTTTTGTCTTATTGTGTAAATTAAGATGACTTTGCTTTGTTGCTGTGCTTGTCCTCCCACAGAAAATATTTGTGATGCCGAACATGGATGATATATGGCTACCCATAATGCACTCTGCCATGGACACGCGTTCAAATGCCAACTTGGTTACTGTGACAAATGATGCCTTGAAGGACCCAGAACCCGAGGAGTCTGAGATCTCTGACATGTGAAGAATGCTGTTCAAAGTGCATAATGGCGGACATTTTATCACCATGGTAATATGACAAGTCCCCGCCCCTCTCAGAGACCCACAGGTGCAGCAACGTGCCGGACCAACTCTTCAATATTTTTACCCATGTTCCAGTCCCATTGTTGCACCACCGGTGAAGTGCATACACAAAACCGGAAGTACTGGCGAGCTCGTAATCATCTGTGGCAACTAAAAGCAGGAAAACGGAAGAAAATTGTGACTCGTAGATTGTCATCCAAACACACAGCTTTATTTGTGTGACATCAAATGTTATGATTCATTCTCTGATGAAATACAATACATAGGGCATGTCGAGACCATTTAACGAATGTGTGTGGTGGTGGATCGACAAACAGCCATCAGATTCAACCAGAAGAACCATAATACCTGTGATGTACAGCTGCACCAAACATTTGCAGAGTGTAAATTTCTCAGCGACCTTTCTAATCGAGTGGTTTATTGCCGCTGTAATTCTACGGAAGCTTCGAGGCCACTGAGCGTGTATGTCTGGAGGGGAGGAATCTTTTGAGGGAATAATCCTAGAATTTGGAGCCGATTTTGCTGAAAACCCCTGCATCTATTGACACACATTTCACAGGGATATCAACTCATCGGTCACCCATCCACACTGCTGCCTGTGCCCGTCGCCCGGCACCTTAATGCAAACAGATCAATGGCACTGTGTCCAATCGGAGACACTTGGTCAGGATTGGTCAGTTTGAATCCACTATGGACACCGTCATAACATACAGCCTGTGTGCTTTTAACCACGTGGTCGGGATGAGAGCTAAGTCTGACTTTAGAGGGGCGACTTTAAAACATATCTGCAAACGCAGCAGCTGAACATTGCCTCGGTCTGATGAATGTATAAATAGGAACGCAGCTCCTCCCGAGCTGCGCAAGGAATCGCTCATTCACTGACGACGTGCTTCTACTCAACATGCTTCAAGACTTCTTTTCATGTTATATTCAGAGCTGAGCAAAAGTAATAATTTTTTCTGTTTTTATTGCCAAAGCAATCTTTCAGTCCTGCCTGAAGGCTACTGTATGAGGTAAACGGTGACAAATAAGCAATGGGTTGATTATCTTGTGTTCCTATCGAGGCCACTCCAGTGATGTGCAGCCGAAGTTTGGGCAGCAAGATACTGAAACCCTTTTGAGAATAGTTACACATAAAACTATTGTCTTTTGTGTGTAGAGCGGGAAAACCCCCCCCTCCCCCTCTTCCTGTTTTATTTGAATAAACATACTGGACATTAGCCATATTATTTAATGTTGTCAGAAGACATCCAGCTAATGAATGATCTTTATTGTTGAATTATTCATGGATTTGCTGTTTCTTTCTGTACTGTACACATTCAACTAGAACAGCAACTTTGTAATCTGCCAAGGCGCCTGGCTGCTTTACGGGCGACTATTATTTTACATGTTTTACGTTCAAATGTGTGTATGTGTTGGCAAAGTGTATGAGGCAGAAAGTGCCTTTAAAATAAACATTCCTCCGTAGTGAGCCACCACATTTGTTGCATCAGTTGAGGATAGAAAGTGTTTGTGCCATTACGGCATCTGTCAAGACATGCCCTTTGTTCTCACAAGTTTCAGTGTTGTTCATTTGCACAGTGATGAAAATATCAAACATTGCTGTTGTGTTCAGTGATGTCACAGAATGTTATGGTTCTGATCGTTGTGGATCAATAAAACCTTTTGCTTGGAAAGTATGTGTGGCTTTGTGGTTGTGACATAAGGAAATTAGGGGACTTATTCTCAGAAGGCATCCATGTGTGTTTATCAGAGTGCTTTACTTTATTATGTTTAGCTCATCATTGGCCAAAAACTCAATTATCCCAATAGGCTGTTCTTAATATATCATACATAGTTATAAATGCTAGCCAACAGGGACTAACAATACCTTAGCTGCACATTTATAATAAAACAAAATTCCTAATTTCCTGTATCTATGCATTTTTTGCATTCAGTTATTGCTCTGAAGATTCTGTGTCTTGAGCTAAAAGAGAGACTCAGGAAAATTGCCAAGAAACCCCAGTTATGACAAGACATGATATGCTCTAGCACTGCTCTTCACCTGTATGAATGGCCAAGGAAAAGGCCATTCAGGTTGAAGTGGTGCCTAAAAATCAATTTACAAAAACATGAAAAGTGGAACGAAAGAAATGACACGACTGTGCTCGTTGACAAATGTTTTATTCAAAAAAGTTACGTATACACAATATGAAAACCAAAAAGTATGTACATTTGAGTCCTGATGTCACAATGTGCTGTACAGTAGCTTGTCCATTTCTGGAGTGTCAGATAGCTGCAGAAGAAAACAACTTTTAGTAAGCATGGTTATTGAAACACCATCCATCAAAAAAAAAAAATAAAAAAAATAACTGGATCTATGTCAGATCTTGATTGTCTTCATTAAATCAGAAGTCTAACCAGATTAATCATCATTGATAAGTTACAATCCACTTCCTGGTGACTCAAGATTCTTACCATGTTGCTAATGCAGAGCTGCATCTGCACCAAACCCCAGTTTCCTGTACAAAGAAAATATCTGAGTGAAGATTATAGTCGAGACACAAATACACGACTGGTGTTTGTGGGTCAAGTCAGAGAGAGTATATTGACTTCATTTTCATATCAGAAGTCTAACGCACGTAAATCATCATTCATGTAACTAACAAACATGCAAAAGAAACCAAAAAGTATGTACATTTGAGTCCTGGTGTCACCATGTGATGTACAGTAGCTTGTCCATTTCTTGAGTGTTGGATAGCTGCAGAAGAAAACAACTTTTAGTAAGCGTGGTTATTGAAACACCAGCCATTAAATCAGGAGTCCAACCAGATTAATCATCATTCATAAATTACAATCCACTTTATGGTGACTCAAGATTCTTACCATGTTGCTAATGCAGGGCTGCATCCGCACCAAACCCCAGTTTCCTGTACAAAGAAAATATCTGAGTGAAAATTATAGTCGAGACACATACACGACTGGCGTTTATGGGTCAAGTCAGATCGAGTTTATGGACTTCATTTTCATATCAGTCTAACGCACGTAAATCATCATTCATGTAACTTACAAACATGCACAGGAAACCAAAAAGTATGTACATTTGAGTCCTGGTGTCACAATGATGTACAGTAGCTTGTCCATTTCTTGAGTGTTGGATAGCTGCAGAAAAAAACAACTTTTAGTAAGCATGGTTATTGAAACACCATCCATTAAAAAAACCGTTGTGGGTTATGTCAGATCTTGATTGTCTTCATTAAATCAGAAGTCTAACCAGTTTAATCTTCATTCATAAATTACAATCCACTTCCTGGTGACTCAAGATTCTTACCATGTTGCTATTGCAGGGCTGCAGCCGCACCAAACCCCAGTTTCCTGTACAAAGAAAATATCTGAGTGAAAATTATGTCAGAGACACGTACACGACTGGCGTTTGTGGGTCAAGTCAGAGAGAGTATATTGACTTCATTTTAATATCAGAAGTCTAACGCACGTAAATCATCATTCGTGAAACTAACAAACAAACATAATCGTGGAAACACTCACCGTCAGGAAGTCACGAGGGGCCTTCTCCTGGAAGCAGGCCACCCTTCTCCGGCCATGTGCGGATGTCCAATCACCTCAAAACCACCGCATGGATCCGAGGTCATCACTGGCCCTGATGACAGCACAGCACATTGTAAGTGATACATACACATTTAGTTATATTTACCATTTCAACGATGCAATTTTTTTTTTTTTTTTTTACCATTTTCTACGCCCATGCGGCCTAGTCACCGCTCCAAAATGCACCATAACGCGATCAAACCGGGAGCAATTTCTTTTCTTCAGACTTACGTCATGTATCATTATAAAGACTCAAAAATATAAACGTTAATAAGCTTTTTCCAGCCATGTTGCATGCAATTATTTCTAGTCTGCACGTCCGGACTGGAGGAAGCATGCTCTCGAGGTGTGGATATCCGCAGAAAATGTCCCCCCGGATCTACTTTATAGCACATCCGGGTCCTCCGGGTATGTTCTGATTGGCTCACGCCGACCCAACGTCTCCCCTCCTCCACTCGTGTGGATATCTATCCCAAAGTCCAACCCCCATGCTTTTCACTTCAGGAAGAAGCGGATCCAACGTTGTATCCTCCGCAGCTGGCCCCAACGTTACAGCCTAGACTCAAATATACTCACCTAACATCTGCTCGTGAGCCCTAAAAACACGTGTTTCTATGTAGTCGGCGGCCGCCAGGACCAACTGTCTGCCCCGGTTTGAGCCCAGAGACCATGGACTGGACGGTGAGCCGTCGGGCCCTGCTGTGGTGCGTTTCGGCGTTGCTGTGCTGCGCCGGTCTGCCACAAAAGGTAGGAGAGGCTAACTGGATAAGCTAGCTTAAGTTAGATGACATTATCTCGGAGTCACCCGACAAACCTACAATTTTCCCCCCCAATGTTAGGCAGGTTTTTACTCATTCTCACTTGAATGTGTGTCCTTCAGTGGACCTTTTTTAATTCTGTCTTGGTGCTTCATATGATGAAAGTGAGCTAACATTAACCCTATCTTGCTGGCTAAAAGTACTTTTTTTTTTTTAAATATTAATTTGTGAAAGCAACCACCATCATATTATGGATGTCAGAACATTTCTAATTAATTAGTCCAGTGTCACAAATTAAGGAAACCTTCAGAGCACCAACATTGTATCTCCATCTGCTTTCAGAGAAACTTTTCCCTGAATTTTAAAATAAGATCTTTCTATGAGGGTACAATGATACTTTTATGTGTGTATTTGTATTGTTTTGGTTTAAAGCCAGGATCTCCCCAAACTTATTTATTTGCATGTCATCAAGTAGCTGAAAATCATATTGGCAAACTAGTAAATTTAACAAAAAGATCCCTGTTGAGACATTCATATTAAATCTTATACCAAGGTCGGTGTGTTGATGTGGTTAAGGCTTGGTGATATGCTAAAATATCTACTACTTGCATGTTTACACTCCTTATCTTTTCACAAGATTGAACACAAGCCCTTTGCTTGCACATCAGCAGCGACCTTAAAACACATCAGTCAGTATTTTGTGTCCTGCACGGTGCAAAGGTGGCAAACCAGGCAGATGAGTTGATGGCTTTGTGACATTTTAGTCTTTGACATTGGGCCCTGCCAAATAAATGTCTGTTGACTCAAATACTTGGCATATCCACTCAAAAACAGATGACCCATTTCGATCAAACTGTAAAAATAGATGCAAGAAAACTGATGTCTATGTACTGTAGTACAGTTTGAAGGATGCTTTATGACTTCATGAAAGCCTTTCCCTTTTAGTTAATTGGATCCCTACATTCATCTGAAGCTAGCAGGACCGATACAGTATGTGTGACTCATCTGTAGTCTCTAATTAAAACAAATACCTCTGTTGACATCAAAATGCAATGTGATGTGGTACACAAATGTTGTGTCTGTAAAGTAACGACTTTGCAAGGCAAGGCTGGAATATATATATCTGGTCGTGATATATTGTTATCAAGTTGAATTCTTTCCAAAGGCACTTGTAAACAGAGAACGGGATCCATAGTATTAGTACCAGGCACAAATGAGAGCTAGTTAACTTGCTGAAACTGAGCCAGATCCCTTAAAGGTATCCAGGCGGAGACCTTAGCTACCAAGCCAGTAAACCACTTTTGGCTAAGAAGCAGATTAAATAAGCCTTACAATCCCCTATGATGTCTCAGGTTCTTCTTATTCTGGTAGGCAGTCTGATTGTGTAGTATAGCTATAGATATAGATAGTGGCTTGTATTTGTGTGTGTGTGAGAGAGAAAGAGATACAAATGAAAGGAGGTGTGTTTGTGACTAAAATCTAGCTCAATGTTTCAGCAGCTATTACTGTTTTTTTTTCCTTCACATTAAGGTAATGCCTCACTTCGCACATCTGCCGGCCCTTTTGTAACAACACTAATATTCCTTGTAAGACTTGTCGACCACAACGTGTCTCTTAGCTGCAGTGTGTCCCATTGCTGCTATGACTATATTCTATCCTTTACTTTTTGCCTTTTTACAATTCAGATTGAACTAGGAGAGGTTGATTTGTTTGAAAAAGTTGTGATCTTACACTTATTACACAACTGTAGATCGGCTGTGCTTTCTCTGAGTTCACTTGAACGAGGGCCAACACGTGCCATCCGTCCCCACTGCAGCAACACCACTCAGAGAGCAGCTGATAGACTGTGTTGACGGAGAAGGTTGCTAAAAAGTGATCTCCACTATTTTCTTAAATGTGAAACACATTGACTTTCGACCAGTCGTCTCCCCACGGCATACCTCCTCACCTGTCCTATTCTAGTATAATTCAACTCCCTCGCTACTTTCTGCGACTGTGAAGGAAATCAAACATCCCCGAGCCTGTGTCATATTTATACAGCCGAAGGGAAACCTGAACCTCTAACTACTTTTATGGATGACTGATGGATCATCAGGCTGTTCTTAATGCTGCCTCTCCCTCCATGTACACAAAGAGGTTTCTTAATTGACTTTCAAAATGTACGCTCGCGTCGTGTTTTTGCACTACACCTCCCATGAGTTAAAAGGTTAGAGATAAGTATTTCTTGGTTCCTGTGTTGGTTTTTGTCTGCACCCAAGCAAGCTGCAAACAGACTGCTTATTGCTGTAGACACGTTTGTGGTAGGAGTGTTCCACTTTTCAACAGAAAAACAGGGACATTTAGTTAAGTCCTTATTAACTCAATAAACTCATTTAAATGTCAGATACCAATTACGAATTGATTGTTTCTTTTTTTAAAAACATTTCACAGAAGCCTCCTACATAAGTGATCCTGCAAAATCCACTGCTTTACAGCACATCTTTTACCAGTGTTGTTTTTTAGTCAGACTCTCCAAAGTTGAAAACTGACTCATTACATTCTCCAGTGTTTCTGTGTTTGTCTCTTTCTCCTGCATGCATCTTTAAATGTGAGTCAGAGGAGGATACAAGAAAAGCTTTGTTCAGCCACACAATTGTTGCTTGTGGAGCCACGGCATTAATGTTGTCTGTCTGTTTGTGGCAGTCACAAACCTTTGAGAGGAGCTGTAAGCAGCTGCCCAATGTCACTTTCTGATATGTTACACTGTCATATGATGTTGATGCATCCTAAAAGTGACACTCAGAAAGCCTCTTTTCTTTCAGGATGCAGGGCAGCTATGATGGGATGACACTGGGTGCTCGACACTTTGTTTGCCCCTTTTTTTTGTTTTTGTTTTTTCTGACATGTATTTCCGAAGACGTTTACCTGAAATCAACTAATTTGTAACGATGAACATAAGCTAATATAGTTGGATCATCTCTACATCTTCTTTCTGCTCCCCCCTTTGTGTCTCCTACATGTGTCCAGTCTTTCTCCCATAAAGAGGCCCTCTGTCTGTCTGTCTGACTCTTTTGTCTTTACCCAAGCAATTCCCTGTCTTCTGAGATGAGTGATCGCATTTTTGCAGCTTTTGCCCAGGTGCTCTGGTTTAAACCCCAACACCTCAAACTGTTGCTTGGCGATGTAATACTTCACCATCTTGACGAGATGAGAGGTCACAATGCAGGTGTGCTACTAAATGGCTTGTGGGGAAGCTGCCAATTACAGCTTGTCCTGTGTTCAGTTTGGTCTGCCATGCGAGAGGCTGTGGAGCACAGGGACTCTCCAGTCCGCTACCAGTGATATCATGTGCAGTGTAGTCGGTGTCCCTTTTTTAAGCGATGCCTGGTTCATTGAAGAGGAGAAAGTGAAGACATCAGAACTTGCCAAGACGTTGGTTTTTCGCCAGGTTCTGTAGTATTATGTAACTCGCTTACGCAACAACATGACATTTCTGTGTCGCACACAGAGTGAGGAAGTGAAGCTTTATAACTCGCCTCCTCTGTCACTCTGAGCAGCCAGACACTGTAAACCTGATGTTCCTGAAGCTTAACACTGTAGAATGTTCAACAGTTGCTGAATATCAGTCTCCCTCCCAAACGAGAAGGCGAAACAGATGTTAAGATGTTATTTGCTTGCGAAACCGAGAACCCTGATGGAGATCACAGGGGGCCCAAAAACAAGTTATGATTCTCTCAGTACAGTTGTGTGATGCTCGTGAGTTTGCAGCAGCGCAGTGGGAACAGTCACAGGTGCTCAATGTTGACACTAATGCTTGTATAGGATGTGAGACTACAGCAGGCAAATGTGGAGGAGGACCCAGTTTCCTTCCGTAGAGAGTGCAGAACTTTCAGTTTATGGGGTTTTTTTGGCCGTGGTTTCTGTTTTGGACAGTTATAACTGAAGAAGAAGCTGAAGAATGCACAGGGAGAAAGTGATTATCGTGCACTGGTCACTTTTTATGACGTTGGTTTTGTGAGGAAATGCAAGCTGTGACCAAGGGGAACAACCTGTTGGTTTCACTCTCCATACCACAACTTTTACCACTCAGCTCTGACTTACCAGCTCTGGTGGGTTGTTTGTGTATGACTTGAAAGAACTTCAACCCCCACCGTATCTTATTGATAATCAGCTATTTGCACTGTCCCAGGGGGCTGTTAAAGGGGATTAGTCAGGGATGTTGATCAATGCTGCTGTGGTTCAGTAGGAGTAGGGTTTGTCTGCTCAGCTTTTCTAAGAATCCTGTGGTAAATATGGCAGGTTAAGTGTCATTCCCCGTCTGACCCTGATAACTGAAAGGTGCTGAGAAACTATGTCATGTAACAAGTCAATATAATAAATCTATTTAAAAAGTGTTCCTTGGAAGACATCTGTCATGTCGATAATCGCCTGAAACATGAAACTTATTTGTAAAAAAAAAAAAGAAGAAGAAAAAAAAGACTGAAATGTCCCGCCTCCTCAACTCCTCGTTCAGTTGAGAAAGATCTTGTGTACAGAGACTAGTCGTGCTGAGTTCATACAGTCTCCTCGGGTTTGGCAGGCGGTCCGAGCTCTCAAACACCCCCGCTGGACCTCTTCCTTCACATTGGTGCCAAAAACCATAAGAAGCCCACGGCTTGGTTATCAAGAGCGGCGTTTTTAGAATTCCACAGTGGGTGAGTGGAGCGCACATCACCCACATTGCGGTTAATTCTGGCATAAGCCAAGTCATGAGGCCGCGTCGTTCAGCTGCTTTGGTTCAATCGTTTTCACTGGATTTGCTGCGTGTTTTGTTTTGTTTTCTCTTTGTTATTGTGTTGCCCGTTTGCCACCGTGTCTACTTTCATCACGTAATGAACCATTTCCAGTGTTGCCACGTCTGGTCATGTCGCCCATATTTCTGAGTGGGAGAAAAAGATTCTGGGAAGAAGAGTTCCCGTACGGCACGTCAGCCCACTAGTCATCTGTCAAGAGAGAAGTTGAAGCACGCTCTTCACTCAGTTGATTGTTAAATCTATGAAAAAAGCCCAGTCAACCCGTATACGGTATGCTGGGTGGTAACACGAGTGTAATGCTGAAGTTAAGAACGTGCACTCATGCTCATGTCCGGTTTGTTTACCTTCCTCCACGTTGCAACCCTCGGCTCCGGCTGTTACTTTGAACCCTCAGCCCCCTCCTAGTTTGCTCTTCAACTGTCATTGAAAGGTATTGATTTGAAGTTCATTGATTTTGTAGAGCAGACCAAGCTGCCACACTCCCTGGGGCAACCTAACCCCCCAACCACCTCCAGCAAAACGCCAACTATACCGGGGTGATGAGGAAAGCGGGCCCCATGCTGTAACATTTGGCAGACAATGGAACATCTTCTGCCACCTTTTCGTCATATCAGCGTGTGACTAATTTAACATTAGCATGCTGTAATTTAATCACTCATGTTTGGTCCAGGTGTGTGTGAGGATAAGTAATGTCTGAGTGATTAGTGGCTGAAGTCATTATTCACAGCCTCAATGCAAGGGCACCCATTTTGACCTAACCTGTGGACTTAAGTGGGAGCATGCATGTTCATGCATGCCTGCGTGATAATGTCCGAGTTTGATACGTTATTGCTTTGACTCATTTGCATTATAAATGAACAGAGATGTGCTTGTTTAGGACATCACCTTGATTCTTGTGTCGGGTTTCTGTAGGGGTTTTGCAGCGCCAGCACAGTTTCCCTTCCTGAAAGCCTGCTCTTTGTGTCCACCCTGGATGGAAACCTGCACGCTGTCAGCAAGAAATCCGGCTCTATCAAATGGACTCTGAAGGAAGGTAAGAAGAGAGGACATGAGTCAAGTGCGTCTCTCTCAAGATGCAGTATTATTCAGGTTACATTTGCAAAAACAAAGTGCTCTTGTTGTGTTGCCACTGGGAAACCAATGAGATCCCACTGCTGTTTTTTGAACCACTATTGATTTAATTTAAAAGTATTCTCTGTGGTCTTAATGTGAACAAAAGGGTATCGGCACCAGAATTTTAACTCAAATATTTGAATGCATAACTACTCCTAATTGTAAAAAAAAATGTTTTTAATTTGAATCATTAATACTCTTTTAACGCTGTGGGAGTAAAACAACAACCAAAAAAACTTTGTTATTCATTTGGTCAGGAAACACTGAAAGGGCTTTTTTATTTGTATTGTTGACTTTTGGAAATGTTTTCTGGGATTAAGCTGAGGAAATGCGGTTGGATGTTCTGTGAGGCATGGAAACAGGGTAATTATTAACAGAGAGGGGCAGAAATAGCCTGTAATCAAGGTCAGAGTGGGCAAGGGTAAGCAACTTTGCTGTAGTGTCACCTGCACACACAGCATGCACTATGGTTACCCGGTTAATGCAGGCACTATCACCTGGGAATTACATTAGACACGATGCACTGATGGGTTCCTGGAGAACATGTGCTGAAGACACTTACTGTTTCGAGTAGTTTATCTTTCTTAGAATAAGAGACGTAGTATGACAATTTAAGACTTTCACAGACATAGAGATATATTGTCTTACATTTATTTAGGATTTAGATTTTACAAGATATTAAAACTACTGTGGTTTGAATCCACATGTCCTGGTTAGGTCCACCTAATACCCAAGTCATTAATAATCAGAGCCAGTGGCTGCTTCCTCCACACCATCTGTTTTTTCTGGAAGAGCTGTTGAATATATATTCGACCAGTTCTGTACCAGGCTCAGCACACACCTGTTGTTGTGCTCCAGTCAGGCAACGGTACTCCCACATAATGAGGGAGGAGCGGAAATCTTTTCCTTGAAACCAAGACAGGACACGGCGGCCCACATGCATGTCCGCTCACTGTTTGCTTATCCCTCCCTGTTCGGCCTTGCAAACATGCATTTGTACATCAGCCAACGGAGGTTAGCTTATTACCATCAAAACCATTGCTTTCTCGCCACCTTCTGCAATTACACAAAACAAATGCAGATGCTTCTTGAGCAGAGTCAATGACCACCTTCAGGTAATACTACGCCCGGCCCTGCTATTGTTGACCCCTTCAGGCACCTCCGCAGAGATCTGCACCATCTGGTCTACGCCCTGTATGTTCACACTGTAGGGAGCTGTGTGTTTGTCTAGTAACAATGGAGTTTAGGGCCTCACACTATTGTAATGTTTTAACCAATCACATTATTGCTGACCTTGTTTTAAATAGATGTATTTAATTAGTTTATAATCATTTATTATATAAATATACTATATCTTATTATATGTAATACATTATGTTTTATCAGTTGCTATGGTATGAATATAAACTTGCAGTGACTTTAAACTGCACTTTTCTTAGTCTACAACACAACAGTAATATAACTTTGACAGAAAGGTAGACATGAGACATGTCAAGCTAACAGCGGCTCTGAAGGTAGGACACATTACTGGATACTTTGGGAGATTATGTGCACTAATGCAAAATGTATGAAACTTGTAGTAGATGGGCATAAACATGCAAAAAACCCGTCCCTGGGAGGCATTTCAGTGAGGAAAACACATAATTGTTACCCATTTATTCCCACTATTTAAATACAGTGAAAATGATACATAGTTTTAACTGTACCAGAGTAAAGGCCTTTACACACCAGGAGTGTGACGAATAAACAAACCGAAAAAGACATTCTGTGTGAAAAGTATTCATGACAAAAACAACAGTTCCAAAAAATATATTGACATGAAAATGAATCGCATGAAGAGAAACACCTGCGGTGTGAAAAGGCCGTAAGAGTAAAATCTGCTTCCTGGAGTAACCCGCTGCTTTAATCCATCTGTCAGGTGGATATTTAGTAGCGGCTCGACGGGTTAATACGTTCTAGAACCTTTTTAGAGGATGTGATCAAATATGAGCTCATTAAAAAATAATTGTTTTTGGTGTCACATGTTTGACTTCTAAGCAGAAAGCGGTTAGCAGACATGACTGTCTGCTTTTCATGTTCTCCCGAGGGGAGTCTGGTTTCGTTTGGACTTTGTGTTCTGTGCGGTTGTTTGTCACCGAAGTTTCCAATCATTCTGTTCCTCAACAGCTTCTGGCCACAGGCTCTGGTGTGGCTTGATATTCCTGTCAGTCTTGACTTGTGCCTTGTCTCCTTTTCTCTCCTCACAGATCCAGTTCTTCAGGTCCCCACACATGTGGCAGAGTACGTATTTTTTGAGTTTGTGTACTGCACCCGTCTATGTCAAAAGATGATGCATGCAAAAGGTTCTGGTAACCCATCGAGCTTGTCTCACATGTCGCTCCCTTTTCTGCTCTCGAAATGTGATGCGTCTTCTTAAATCTTTACTGCAGGCCAGCCTTTCTGCCCGACCCCAACGATGGCAGCCTGTACTCTCTGGGAGGCAAGAACAAGGAAGGCCTCACAGTAAGAGGAAATACGTTTTTATCACAAACCATAATCACTGCTCTCTTGTGTGACACGCACTGTTCACTTCCATATTCTACAGAAAAATATATCCTCTCACCACACAAGTCTACAAGTCATGCTGAAAGTAATGCGCTCTCACTCTGAATTTGCAACTGTGGTGGTGTATGAAAGGTGTTGCCCATGTCCTGTCACAGGACACGCAGCACGTTATTCCTCTCTAATGTGCGTTCGTTCATTTTGCTCAAACAGAAATTACCGTTCACGATCCCTGAGTTGGTCCAAGCTTCTCCCTGTCGCAGCTCTGATGGTGTCCTTTACATGGGTAAGGCTAATTCTCAAATAGGAATTATGTTGCCTCTTTTGATTCAACACATTGTTCTGTAGTTTTCTTATTCATAATTGTGTGCAGTCTCCCCCCCCACCTCCCGAACCACCCCCCCCTCCCCCCACCCCCACCTAAATGAGCGGGTATTATCTGGATATCTTCCCAGCATCACTTCCACTCAACCAGAGGTCGTAGCTTGTGCTCTTTTGAATTTACAACAGTTAACAGAGGGATGGTGCTAATCTGCCACAGTGACTGTGTCATTGTTTAAAGAAAAACGGTTGACATTTGCCTCCCCACAGACATCATCAGCGACGCTTTTGTTTTTATTCAACCGAAGCTGCTGCGGGAACAAAGAATATTATTATTATGTATCGACAAAAAAGGGTGAGATGCCGGTACAAAGAGGCCATGATGGGTTGGCCGTTTAATGACAATGGTGACACCCATCATTGGGAAGGTTAATAGGCTTTGTGTTATTCTGCTTGTCTGGGCTTGCACAGGTGCACCTTTTGGTCAATTTCGCAATTTCCTGTACATGATCAATTCAGTTTTCCTTAGAAAAGGAAGAAAAATCACAAATATCACTCGGGGTGTTTGATACTTTTATAATTGGACACTTGATTTGGACAAAAAGACGTTTTAACAGCAAAATGGGGAGAAACCTCAGGAACATCAACCCTCTTCCAGGGTGAACAGACATGCAATAGGTGTCACATTTACAGAGTAGAGAAAAGGAGGATGAATAAAATAACAATCTACAGGCAGAATGAGTCTTAAGTAAATTAACTACAGAACATACTCTTGAAGTAAATATTAAATGCAATAAGGTAAGTAGTTATTAAACATGATTATGAAACTGAAATATATGAATGCTGTAATCATGTAATTAATTGTAATTGTGTTTGTGTATGTGCTCATGTACAGGTAAGAAGCAGGACTTGTGGTATGTGGTGGACCTGTTGACTGGTGAGAAGCAGCAGACTCTGACTTCTTCCTTTGCTGAGATGCTGTGTCCCTCTTCATCTCTTCTCTATCTGGGACGCACAGGTAAAAAAAAAAAAAAAAAAGAACAATTCAGCAACATAAGTTTAGCTATTTGTTTTCCTCTAAATTGGCTAGTGTTATCTTAGTTAGAATATCATTGTAGCCCATCCCATTTAGTTGTTGATTTTAATCTGGCTAATCAACAGGCCTATTTGTTTTGCACGCTCTAATCCCAAATTTGTTGGCAAACCCTTATTTACCATCTCTGCTGCTATCCCCGCCCTCACCTCAACAACAACAACCCCCTCTCTATCCCTGACATGGTAATTGTAGACAAGCGCCGAGAGCATCTGATCCAGCCTTAACTTGGTGTCAAGTCAAAGCTCACTTTGTCACTAAACAATGTGTATGCAGGATTTTGTTTCAGCGTGTCTCCAAATTCCCATTTTTTTGACACAAAGGAAATCCAACACCACTTTGCATTTACACCCAGAAATTGATACTCAAAGCCTGGCTTTTGTGTATGGAAGCATGAGGAAAGCAAAGCAATACAAATGTTGTTGTTTTTTTCCTGTGTGAATAAGCCCTTGTTGTTCATCTCCCTGTTAGAGTACACCATCACCATGTATGACACCAAGAGCAGAGAGTTGCGCTGGAATGCCACCTATTCTGACTACGCCTCCACCCTTCCTGATGATGAAACCAAATACAGTAAGACTCTCAGACGTGCTCGCTCTTTTTATTTCGTTTCTGACAGACGGTGCTAATCACTTGTCCGCTCTTTGGTTATTTACAGAGGTGGCTCATTTTGTGTCCAACGGTGACGGCCTCGTGGTGACCGTGGACAGCGAATCAGGAGACGTTCAGTGGGTGCAGAACTACAACTCTCCGGTGGTGGCCATGTATATCTGGCAGCGCGAGGGTCTCCGCAAAGTTCCCCATACTAATGTAGCCGTGGAAACCCTGCGTTACCTCACTTTCATGTCTGGAGAGGTTGGCCGCATCACACAGTGGAAATACCCATTTCCCAAAGAGAATAAGCCCAAGAACAAGTTCATGTAAGTAGACTGAAAGTGATGATTCCTGCAATTGTTAGTACATAGGCATTCCCATTTGGATACATTTTTAAGAAAAGATGTCTTACTCTGTTTTTAAACATGTTGGAGCCTTCAGTGTCTATCAATCATAGGGACATAACTTAATGAAATGTTCGTCATGTTCTTTTGTAAAATGTGCCATTGCTTAATGTTGGGATGTCTAAAAATGTTATATCTTGCAAGTGTGTGCTGCTGGGCCTGGTTTCAGCTTTGGTTTCACACTGCTGCCCTGTTTTATTTTTATATATTGTGCTCACACCTGCTTCTGCTGGAAAGGACGAACAGGACTTTCAGTGGTTAAGACGCTGTGAAAGTTTCGCCTGTTTAGGGAGATGATGGAGAACTCTTCTTCTCCACTTTGAACCTGTAAATACACTCCAGATGTTTTCTTCAAGATCGTATTCTGTCACACCTCTGTTTAGCATGAAATGGGGACTGCATTTGGTTTGACTGTGCTCTTTTTCCTTCTTCAGGGCCACTTTGTATGTGGGTAAATACTCCACCAGTCTCTATGCCTCTCCCTCCCTGGTGCACGATGGAGTCACTGTGGTGGTGAGTGACCGTTACGTTTGCTGCATATCTTTTCATTTAGACAAAAACACAATCCTTATCAGTGAGACATGAACATGAAATATGTAAATTTACCATTAAAATATCCAAGCAGTTGTATAGTTTTTATAGTCAGTCTTAATTTTTGGTTTGTGGTTGCCAGGTATGCCAGTGAGGTTGTATGAATACATCCTGTTCCAGTTGTGTCTTAGCTTTCCTCAGCTTAAGTCACTTTGCCCCACTGCTTTTCTTATGTAATCATGTGAGGTATTTGATGGGAAATTCATCTGAATCCCTCAAATGTTTTTCGTATGTGTGTGTGTATGCACAGCCTCGTGGCAGCACCTTCCCCATGCTGGAGGGTCCTGACAGCCAGGAGACCGAAGAGGACAAGGAGTGTGTCATCACACCAAGCACCAGTGTCAAGTTCAACGCTGCGCTCCGGGAGCGAAACCGCATCAACTTCATGAGGAACTACCTGCTCCTCATAGGTACTACGTCAGTGCACAAATCACAAAGTAATGTGTTGGTCTATACCCACTCTGGTTAATGGGACTTTTCCTGGTACAGTGAGTGGGAGGGGTTTCAGCACCACCACCTAAGAAAGAAAGAAAAAAAATCAGGAAAGGCCTCTGTGAAATGGATGTTACTGTAGCTGGCTTTGTGCGGTCAGGAAAAACCTGGGAAAGTCATGGAATTTGAAAATGGGAATTTCCAGGCCTGGGGAAGTTTTGGAAGATAAGTAAATACAGAACGTTTTGAGTTATTGAAATTTTCTTTACAAATACCTTTTTATATAATAAAGTACATGTAGTTTAGTTGAGATCAACTGAGAAAAATCTTTATTGGTTAAACAATACATAAATGTGTAGGCAGATCAGTTGCGTCAGACTGGAACGGTTAATGTCAAGGCATGCCTACAAGTCATGTGAAGACACAAGCCACGTCATATTCCCCAACAGCCATAGCTTGTCATTGATTTTTACCAAGATATACATTTTGGTACATTTTTACATGGATTTTTATTCTTATTTTTTCATGGATACACAGATGTATGTAGAATATGTGATCATGAAAATCGTGTGGTCATGGAAATGTATTGGTTAAAAATGCATATGAACCCTGCTCTATGTTGTAACTGTTCACCACATCCTGAAGTTCAAGGCCTTGAATGGTCCACTGCGCTTTGAGTGACTGTTGCACTGAGAGCGCCCTCTGCTGGATGATAAAATGAATAACATTATATTGTGTTTTCTGACCTATACTAACTATAAATACTTTTAGCATCACAACTGAACTCAGTGTTTGGAGTGGTGAAATGCCTTGATTTTGATAATGATGATTAAAAAGACCACTCTTGCTTTTCAGGTCATCATGAGACGCCTCCTGCAGCTCACAACAAGATCCTCGAGAAGTTCCCAGACAGCTTCCCTCGCAGTCAAGGCAACGTCATCCCACCTACTACTGACAAGAAAGTTGAGGAGGTGTGTGTGTCAGTGTGTGACCAAAGAGAGATTTTGTTTTGAAGATTTTTTCTGATAGCAAAACATCCGTGCAGATTTTCTCACTCTTTTCTTCTCTGTCCTCACCTCCCGCTATCCCCTAGAAGGGGAATGATAGTGGTATGGATGATGGGCCCCCTGCTCCTCTGCCTGGAACATCTATCCAAGAACCTGGGCTCAGTGGTCGCACTGTGCGTCCAGAGGCCCCGGTGGACTCTATGCTCAAGGACATGGCCACCATCATCTTCTCCACTTTCCTCCTGGCTGGCTGGGTGGCCTTTATGATTACCTACCCCAAAGTAAGTCAAACAACACCACCTAGTGGACTGTTGAGTGCCTGCAACTACCTAGTGATAGAAAATCTTTCATATGTAGAAAGAGCACTATCGGTCTCGAATCCGCCAGTGGATAGAAGTGCTGAATACACTTTTGTTTTTCTTCGAGTCTCAGACATAGTCTCCTCTCTCACCACAGAGTGTTCACAAGCAGCAGCAGCTGCAGCACCAGGAGTTCCAGAGGCAGATGGAGGAAAAGTTGGAGCAGCTCCAGAGACAGCAGCCGTTCTCCAACGCGGACGTGGGCCTGGGCTTGGGCTTGGCCCCAGACAGCGACTATCTGGAGGTGGCCCACACATGCTCGGACCACAGCAGCCCCAATGTCACCCCCCGCGCCTCCAACCACTCAAACCTGTCTGTGTCTGAGCTGGGAAGCTCAGCCAATGAGCACGAAGATGGAGGTAAAGATTGAGGAATTAGGATTGAATGCATGTTTGTTTGTACTTCAAAATGTAACCGAATTTTCATTGTTCGAATTTATGCATTTGTCTTTTCAGAGGAGGACTCTAATATTGTCAGAGTGGGAAACATAACTTTCCGCCCTAAAGAGGTTTTGGGTCATGGAGCTGAGGGCACCATTGTGTACAAGTAAGTCTGAACAACCAGTCAACAATTATTCATGATAACCTTTTGTTAAAATATGTTAAATATCACAACATTGCACTTCCATCGTTTCTCCACAAGGGGTCAGTTTGACAACCGTGCAGTGGCAGTTAAGAGAATTCTCCCAGAGTGCTTCAGCTTTGCAGATCGGGAAGTCCAGCTGCTCAGGGAGTCTGATGAGCACCCAAATGTCATCCGCTACTTCTGCACCGAGAGAGACCGTCAGTTCCAGTACATCGCAATTGAGCTGTGTGCAGCCTCACTTCAGGAGGTAATTAGTGGCATAATGGATCACTTTATTCTGGGAGAAGTTGAGTTAACTTTGTATCGTATCAAGTATTTTGCTAATATCAGCCCAGTTTTAGCTTAATCTTCCTTAATAATGCACTACTTTTTTTGTGTCATTGGGAGTGTCAGTGTACTATATGATAAAGTTTGGCAGTAAGTGGAGGGTTCTTTGTCTCCGTCATTATTCATAGAGCATAAAAACTACAAGAAACGCTAAAATTAATTTGTTTCCTTGCATATCTTCAAATTATGAGAAAATGAGACATCTTGTTATAATTATCGGACCACGCTGACTGTGGTCATCTCTAGTATGTGGAGAGGAAGGATTTTGACCGCCGTGGACTGGAGCCAGTTATACTTCTTCAGCAGACCATGTCAGGACTGGACCATCTGCACTCTCTCAACATTGGTATCCACTATTATTATAGCCTGTTTAGTATTCCCAAACATTTACACCACTAAAGTAACTTACAGCTTCATACTTTTCCTTTTAGTCCACAGAGACCTGAAACCTCACAACATCCTGGTGTCCATGCCCAACGCCCATGGTCGGGTCCGGGCCATGATCTCTGACTTTGGCTTGTGTAAGAAGCTGGCGGTGGGCCGCCACAGTTTCAGTAGACGGTCTGGGGTGCCGGGCACTGAGGGCTGGATCGCCCCCGAGATTCTCAGTGAGGACTGCAAAGACAACCCGGTGAGTCGGGAAGAAAAGCAGCGACTCTCTCATGGTGGTTAGAAGTAATGTTGGTTGTCAGAATTCGCAAAAGAAACAATAAAAAAAATCAACACAAGTATACATCACTTGATACTGCACCCAAATATTGTTGGTGGTAATGTGGCATGTTTCACTACATGCCACATTGTGACCTCCTCTGTCCTTTCCTTCTCTCGTCTCCTGCAGACCTGCGCTGTCGATATCTTCTCTGCTGGTTGTGTGTTCTACTACGTGGTGTCTCAGGGAAGCCACCCTTTTGGCAAGTCTCTGCAGCGGCAAGCAAACATCCTACTGGGCACATACGGCCTCGACCATCTGCAAACGGACAAACACGGTGGGTGCTATAGTCATAACAATAGTAATGTGGTTAACGTAGATTAGTAAGGGCAGGTAGGGATGGTGGTGTGGAGGATTAGTTGCTACAAGTGTTTTAGTACAGCCATAGGGCTTGTTATTTGGAGGCAAAAATGTATGACTTTTAAAAAAATATACTGTGAGGAGGAACCTGTAACTGCTCATGAAACGGTCTCAATTTAAAATTGATGCCTCTGTATGACCAACGTAAGTAAACGAGACAATTGGCGGGAAGTCTTTTTCAATATAGTTATTCTCAATGCTTGTCTTTGGTGGACGGATGGGAGGCCCGGGAGAACCAGAACCTGGATTGGGTGTAGCAGACTGTCAGCGACTGCTGCAGTAAAATTATGTTTTCTAAAGAGACTCTGGTGTTCGAAAACACTTCTCAGGCAAAATCAAAACAAAATGAAAGTTCCTTGTAGTAACTTTTAAGTTATAAAACAACAACTTGTTTTTAACAATGTATGCTGTGTAAACATACCCGTGTGTCTTTATTTCAGAGGACATAGTAGCCAGAGATCTAATCGAGAAGATGTTGAGCATGGAGCCCCAGAGGAGGCCTTCAGCTGAGAGCGTTCTCAAACACCCTTTCTTCTGGAGCCTGGAGAAGGAGCTGCAGTTATTTCAGGTCAGCTGTTTACTCATCTCTGCTTATTGTATAGATCACATGCATTAGGCTGTTTACTTTGTGTACTGTGCTATTACAGCCTCGGGCGTCTTCAAAGTTGTGTAAACCCTCATGTATGTTGTGCGTGGATTCATCATTAATATACTTCTTAATACATGCAGGCTTTTATTTTAATGTGATTTGGGCTATTTTGTATTGGACTGCATAAAGAGCTTATTCTTCATAATATCTACTTCACGTGCTTGTAGGCTGTATAAAAACTATCAACTTCAGTTAACTAAGTCCTTACAATCACATATCAACCTTCAGAACTTCAGTGATGTGCCATATAATGTTGTTGTTTTTTGGTCACTCTCATTGAAAACAATAACCGAAAGCTGCCCCAGGCTGCTAAAACACACTCTGGGGCGGCCTGCTATATTAGTTAATGTTACTGACAGTCTTTCTACGGTTGCTTGCAGGATGTGAGTGACAGAATAGAAAAGGAACCGCTGGACGGACCAATCGTGAGACAGCTGGAGAGAGGAGGGAGGGCTGTTGTCAAGGGTGACTGGCGAGAGCATATCACAGTGCCACTGCAGACCGGTATGAAACTGGCTTTACATGTGTCAAATATAAGCTCCTGGTGCCCCCTGGGGTAAAAGAGGCTTTTTGTTTCTTACCTTGCTTCAAACAAAAGGTTAAAGTGTCGCACTCCACAATATGTACTCGGGTAGTACTTCAGGTTAGAGCTAGTTGCTTTGACATGCATGATATATACGTTCACAGTTGCACTGAATGCGGTTTCCTGTCACCACACAATATTGTAGTGGGGGAAAGTAAGCATTCCTGTCAGCATGGTCACCCGCTGTGTATCGCAACGGTAACTGGTTCTCTTTAGATTTTGCACTTGGTTTTATTGACCGATAAAGCAAATCCCACAAATGTATCATCATTTCCTGTTTACTGGTTCTTTGTTGGATAGTGATCAGGGATTCATTCTGTGGTTGATGCATGGTTTTCTTTTCTCTTCTTCTTTGACAGATCTGCGTAAATTCCGCTCCTATAAGGGTGGGTCAGTCAGAGACCTGCTGCGTGCAATGAGAAACAAGGTAGGAATGTAATTCTCATGCTTTGCATTTAAAAGAAACGCTTTCTACTGTCGGACTCACCGCTTGGCCTTCCTTCAACAGAAACATCATTACCGAGAGTTGCCTGCTGAGGTGCAGGAGACTCTGGGCTCCATCCCTGATGAATTTGTCTCCTACTTCACCTCCCGCTTCCCCCACCTGCTGATGCACACATACCTGGCCATGCGGACCTGTGCATCAGAGAGGCTATTCCTGCCTTACTACTCCACTGTGGAGCAGCTTGCAAAAACACAGGCCCAGGACACACACCTCGGGCCACACAGACAAAATGAGCCATGCACTCAACACCTGCCAACACACGCATCATCACCCTCCTCACAACCACAGGACCCCGTACAGTCCTCTGAGCCGGTGCAGGTCCCTCACACAACACCCGCTGAATCAGCGCCCGCCACTTCACCAGATGAGCCTGTACCTCCACATTTGCCAGTTCAGACAGTGCAGCCAGCAGAGCCAGCACGGTCCACACAGACTGACTTGCACAGTCAAACATTGAACCCCACGTTTGCCTCGGAATCGCCTCCAGATCCTCTCGGGCAAAGAGAATCCAGTCCGCCTGAGATGCACACACCGCCAGGTCCTCCTCCGCTGGATAATGAACCAGTGTGAACTGAACCAGAGTCAGGTGGACCAAGCACAGATGGGAGCATTGCCTTCGAGAGTGGACACCAAGTGGGACTTAGTTGCTGCACCGTGAGCTGGTGAGGACCAGGCCTGCAGTGCCTGGGATCCACTGCTCGGCGCAGCAGCTGCACCCTTAATTAAGTGCCTTCTGCTCACCTGAGTAACATTGATCCCAAACGGAACCGTCCACAAGTCCGTCTCTGCCTTGAGGAAGTCAGATAACCGACAGGGTGCTGTTGGACATTATCTTGTAGCTGAACTGAGCAAAGAGAATATTTTATTTTATAACAGCATGTCCAAAAAAAGTGTTTGTCCCGAAAACATCTGGCCTCTATTGTGGGAAAAATGTCTGGATGTTGTTTTTGGGTGGTTTTATAGTGCAATGTTGTATTTCTGAGTGAGACTGTTCACTGCACAGATACTGTTTTGTATATTTTTGTATAGACTGATTCAGAAATTGGATCATTGATGATGAATCATTTAATGTGGCCAATGTGCCTTTCTTTTCTTTTTCTTTTTTTATATCACTGTGCTGCATTGGTACAGATCTTTAAAATTGACTGTGCTAAATGTGCTTGATTCCAGTTAATGCTGCTAAACTGCTTCTCTTTTGTCAATCAAGACTATTGACTCAGTTAGAGTGGACCGTTCCAAAGGGTGTTCAGGGTGGCTTCTGAATACAGTAGGTCATTTTATTCTCATGTGACTATGTAGTAAAATCAATCAAATATGAGTTTTAGAGGTCAGGCTGCAGAACTAGCATAAATAACTTTTCAAGGGTGTCAAAGTGAAGTTAATGACTTGCACATTAAATTCTATTTTTTTTTAATACTAAGATTTTGCTTGTTGATTGATATTGCTGCATCTCAAGATGGCTATCGGGGAACATTGATATATTTAACAACAGTTGGTGCCTAAAAGAAGCTTGACACATTTTGTATTCACAGATGTGAATGGGTAAGCTATCGCTACAGCTTGCATTGTTTAGCGTAGCCTCCGGTGTAACTTTCCTCTGTCTGTGTTTGCTCGTGCTCAAAGACACAGGACTGAGTATAAGTGGGTCAGGTTAACCGGTTTGGGGCTGGTTTGTCCTAGTGAGATATTATGGCTGGGACTTCCGCACCACACCCCGGCATTGGCAATGGAAAGGTTAATCCCGGGGTGTGACTCAACAAAGTTATTTAATGTGATGATAAATGGTGCAGCTCAGGTTAAACGGGTGATCCCTGACTTTTAAATTGGACACATTTATATCTGCAATTATTGTACATAAATTAATTCTGCCTTCACAACACCATTTCACTATTGGGACCAGAGTTGTTCTCCTATTAAATGCATACTGCCCGAGCTAAAACCAGAACAGAAATAGCTTGTAATTATTTTAAAACAAGTTCCTCTTTTTTTTTTTTTTTTTCTCAAGTACTCTATTAAACTATTTCACAAGTGCAGAAGTACATTCGTTGCTTCTCCTTTTGAATACAGGACTTTTAAAATAGAGTATTGTTAACATTATGGTTGCACTGAGACTTTTACATGAGACGGTTTGATTTGACCGAACGTAATAAAATAATAAAAAGACTCGTGCTGGGGTTTGAATGTGTTTTACTGGGAAACGAAACCTGGTGAGCTGCGCAGACGCAGTGCGCATCCAGCCCAGTGATAAGAGGAGCGCGAGTGAAGTTCCAGCAGTCCTGCGTCTTAAAAAACCTCCAGGAGAATGCAAGGTTAACGGCGGGTTGCTGTCAGTATCTATCCGAGGTGAGAACACTGGTCGGCTTTCTTTACTTAGTTGCTTGTGTTAATGTGTTTTTGCATAGTCATGGATGTACGGGATATTACATAATTACATACATGCTCATAGAAAAATGCGGAAGTACAAAAAGTAATTATCTGTCCTCTCTAAATGTGGCTTGTGATAGTATGTAGTTAATCACCCACATGTGTGTGTGTGTGTGTGTGTGTGTGTACCCGTGGGCTGTTTGGTGTGGAGATAGATTCAGCTCAGTTCAGACGGGGAACCATTGGAGAGAAAGCGGGAACAAAATATGTGGAATTTTTTTTTTTTTTTTAATAATCCACTTTTACTGAGTTTATTGTGCTTTCACTGGTCTATTAGCAGCATATTTCTGCAGACAATTAGGCCTCTATTTTCACACGATCAATGTTAAAAACGACACTTTTCACGCCGTTTAAAAGCAGCATAAAGCGCCATTTGTGTGACGTTTTTCTTATGGCAATGAGCCATCTTCTGTTTTGCTGAGCCACAAGGAGGATCTCGGCCTTGCTGCCAAAGTTTCTGTTACCAATCGGTCAAGAGCAAAGCCAGATCAAAGCGATGCAAGTGTCTGCCATTGTTAGGACGGGATCTGTGATGTCTGTGAATTTCACAGTATTCAGATAATTAAATAGTAATTTGCCTAATAATATAATTACCTTGGCAGCCTTCATTGTCTTTTAAAGTGAACTCTTGTAATTCATTGTGGTGTAAATATAGGGTTGTGTCACTGCAAAAGGTTGGCACTCAGGCTATAAACTTGTCTTCATTCACTGCCAGATGATTGAGGATTGTACAGTTCGGACTATCAAATATTGATTTGCCTGAAAATATGATCACCATACCTTGTCTCTTAAAATTACGTATATTAATCTTTTGATTTTAATGATGTAACTCTTCATAACTTCCTTTTATTTTTATTAAATGAAAGCAAGCACTTACAGGGTTCAAGACTGACTTTTACCATTATAACTTTTTTTCTCTAGAGTAGTGTTTTTTTCCAAATAGGTTTTCCTATTAATTGTAATAGGTTGATTATTCCACAAGGTGAAACTGTGTGGAGTGTAATTGTGGGTACATTTTATTTGCCATTAATACAATATCTGTTTATGGAAATCTGACGGATTTATAGTTCTCAATTCTCAATCATCAGTGAATGAAGACAATTATATAGCCTAAGTACCCACCTCTTGCAGTGACAGAACTCAAAAGTTATATTTACACTACAATGATAAAAATTACCATTCTAAAAGAAAATGAAGGCCGGCAATATGATTATTTTATCAGGCAAATAGCTATTTTTGCTAGCGCAAAGAAGATTCCAAACTGAAGCAGTTTTTGATCATTTCATCCACACATGTCAAGATGATAATGGGTTAAAAGTAACTGTAAATGTTTTCTCATGCAGATGGAAGGTGTTAAAAGGAGAAGCCAAAGTTGATGATGTGACAAATTAAGGAGAAAATAAATCATGGGTGAGTGGAAAGACAAGTTCCTTTTCTTCTTTTTTTTTTAGATGTCCTTCCTTTATTCAGTACAATGGTGTGTCGTATTTTGATCTGTTTGTTGTGAAATATATCTTCTTTTCCTCTGCTTTTAAAGTGTTAATGCCTAAAATATTACCTTGGCACCACAGTTTGGCTCTGCCATCAACTAACCATCTACTGTTATGTATATATTATTTTCATTATGACATTAATGTGTCATTTTCATAATAACAATGAGTCAAATGATTATGTGTAAAATGGTGGCCAACCAACATTTATCACTCAACCCTGCGGTTCCCCTCATCTATTTGGGGCATTTTAGAGTATTTCAACACATTGTTTTGGTTCTACAGAGCACAAAGAAACTGTTTTGGTTCAATTTCATTGCTCATTTTTATTGACCTTATTCTCAGCCGCAGCAGACGGCTGTTTTCTGCTTAAGAAACTTTGCTAGTAGAGAGTTCCAGACTAACGTTTTACATTGGTTGCAATAATACATTTTACTGTAAGCATTACCATTTTTGTCAGTTCTCATTCACATTGATAATTTCTTAACACATTATGCAAATGGTTTCCAAATATTTCCCTGAACTGGAAATTCATTCTCAGAGTGTGACTCATAGTTGAGTAAGTAATGAATCGCCCTCTGCTGGAAAGCAGATTGATTAAGTATTGAGAGTGTGTCGGGGAGGGAAACAGTCCATCCATCCATCCATTATCCGAACCGCTTATCCTTTTTAGGGTCGCGGGAGGAAACAGTCCATTCATATTCAAATATACAGGTCATTGCCATAGAGCAGTGGTTCTCAAACCTTTTCTGTCACGCCCCACTTTGAAGGAAGAAAAATGTTCATGCCCCACCGCCCCAACAAAATTGTAACAAAGTGGTCCATGTTGAATTTTTATTGAAATAGCAACATTTTGTTACTCCTCCATTTGTGCTTTTTTAACTAATAAATAAAATTACAATCACTTTCAAGTAAACCAGATTGCTCCATCAGACAAAAACAAATAAAATGTGCAATCACTTTGTTAGAACAATGCAAATAAAGTTCTATCTGTGCAAAAAATAACTAATATTTGGCAAAACATAGCTTATTGTGGCTGCAATGAACCTGTTTTACACTGCATATCTTTTCAAAACAACAATAACATGCAACCTGTGCAAAACCAAACCAAATGAGGTCAGATATGTGTGAATCATCAAGTTGTCTTTTTTAAAACGGGGTGTCAGACTTGATACGGCCACTCTCAATCCTTACTCCATGTAGAGCTCAGATCTGTACTTTGTTTGGAGAGAGGCAACAGCAGAGCAGTCGATCTCAGAGGTAGGATGTGGCGAAGGGAAGCAGAATACCTGTGTGAGTCGCCACACGAATTTTTCACGCGAGTAGATTACATACAAAGTCAATGCACAGACGCAAATGGATGCGAATTTCTGCCGGGCCGAGCGAATAGCGCGAATGACGTGACGCGAACAATTCAACAAGTGAGAGCCTGTAAGGGCTTGAAATGGTGTGACTACGAATGGGACCACACCTTGCTGCAACATACCACGTTACCATGACAACGTCAAAAACATTGTGTACAATTGTGGGTATTTATTTTATACTTTTTACTCCCTGATTTGAATGTCTTCCAGGCTCTTTCCTCACGAGATGAGACGTCATTAAAATAATATATTTACTCGTTTTTGTAAAAACAGCTTCAATAACAAAACGAAATGTTTGATGAATAAATTTTTTTAACATATATAATCTCTGCTTGCATTCCTCTGATTTCATGTGTTTTCATGTCCCATCTTTAGTCCTTAATGTTGTGCAAATGTAATTTATCAGGCTGAACACCCATGTGCCCTCCTCTTTGTTTACCTTTTTTTTTTTTTAACGGCTCCATGCTTCCATTGGTAACGGCGTGTCATATTGCTATGAATTGTGGGTAATTCCCTTGGCCAAAGTCGGCATATCATGCTGACTTACGGTAAGGGTTCATAAAGGGCTCAAATGTCTGCCAGAGTGCCCTCAAGCACTCAACGATGTTACAATGGGACAGCCCTAAACCCTCACGGACTTCGCGGGAGCGCGCCTCAAAGTCCGTGAGTCCGTAAGGGTGGAGATTGAGATTGGGCCTGAAACTATGGAGGATAAATTGATAGACTGGAGGTGGCTTCATCCAGCCACGGTTCCTGGAGAATCTGTGTGCGGCTACGGATAATATTATGAACCCAGACACGAGGGCGTTTGATGATCCCACGTTTGTGGGACTTCCACAACATGTACAAATTTGAAGTAGTGGTTATTTCTTCCACGGTGGATGGTGGAAATTAACTCTTTCCACGGAGATAAGCCACGGCCCCTCTCCGGCGCGTCTAGCGTGAATGAAGCGAAATAACCACAAATAGTCCGGCAAGTAAACTCACGCGACGGGGCGCGAAAATTCACAATGCTTTTGGCGAGAACACACCAGAAGTACTTTGTACTTTATTCTTCTCAATAAAGTTCTTGAAATAAAAATATTCTGCTTTTCCCCCTGCGCCCCACCTGTAATACCACTGCGCCCCAGTAGAGGGGCGCGCCCCACAGTTTGAGAAACACTGCCATAGAGTGATACCATATGATCAATGGTCAATATGCCCTGGCAGCCACAGAGTTCAATACCTAGAGGTTCAATGGCTAAGTCGAAAAGCTACATTTTGTTTACAGTTTGTTCCGCTGTCCCAAAGAGCCCACCCCCCCAAAAAATATGTAATTACTGGATTAAAGATTAAAGTCTTAGATATCAATTTATTGGGAAGAGAGGGGAAGTTGGAAAGTATTGAGACACATTCTTGGTTTTCGACCCGTCATCGGATTTGTTGACAACATTTTAAATATTATTGACCAAACTTCTCTAAATTCGCAAATTGCTTGTGCCTGAAGTGTGGAAGAGAAACAAAGTGCTTCTCTGATTCATAATCAAACATATTTTTTTCTCTTTTCTCACTATACAGCTGACGAACTTGAGCAGTCACCCAAGGGTTGGACTGAATCTCAAGTAAGCGACTGGCTAAGATTAATTGGAGTGAAGAAGCAGTACATAGAAAAGCTCTATGAGGAAGAGGTAGACGGACAAATCCTTCTTTCACTGAATGAGGACTTTTTGAAGTCAAAGATTGGCATGAAATCAGGGCCTTCTCATTTGATTATTCAAAAGAGAGATGAGCTCATCAAGTCCAAGAACAAGTCTCAAGAGAAGAAAAAGACATCCAGTGGCAAAAAAAACGAGTTGGAACAAAAAAACATTGATCAAAAATCTGTTCAGTGTCTTCCGACAACAAGTGAAGGTACTCCAGCACAGATTCCTGAGAAAGATCTAGCTGTCATACAGGACAGACAAACTCAAGCTCAAGAACAAAATGTGTTCACTTCAAAAGAAGACTGCAGACCACGACCATTTGATCAAGAAGGGATTGATTTCATGTATGTAAAGCACAGAGTCCTGCAACCTGAATCAGGTGCTTTTGATCTGATATCTCCATGCCATGAATTTAAGTCTTTAGCTGTAGCTGCTGCATTGGATCGCACAAGACTCCAAGCTAAGTTTGCCAAAGAGGTCCTTAAATTTGCAACTGGCTGTATGAATATCAGATCAAATGGCACAATACACTTTGGTGTTAAGGACAGCAAGGAGGATGCAGAATATGTGCATGGTGAGATAATTGGTATCCCTGTTCAAGAGAAAGACATTTATGTAGATGCTTTGGACTACATTGAAAGGAGTTTCTCTTCTGGAAGGGAGCATGTACGCCAGTGTGTACGGCCACCAAGGTTCATTGACGTTATGGATCAAGGTAGTACAGAAAAGAGGTATGTGGTAGAGGTTGACATTGTGCCTTCAATAAGTATTGTTAAGAACAAAGTGTACAAAGTTCGTCTGCCGAACTTCAAAGAGTCATCAAACCAAGTAGAATTTGAGAAAGAAACAATTCTGCGGAGGGTGGGTTCAAAGACGGAACCGGTGATCGACAAAGACATAAGTGACTTTTATGAGCGAGTCAAAGATCGGGATGCCCAAAGAGAAGAAGCAGAGAAAAATCTGTTCCTCGGTGCCCCAGACTTCTGCCCAGACCTCGGAAAGAAACTGACAACGCTAATGGCTTGTGGGAAGAAATTCATCGAAAAGGATAAATGGTTCATACTCGTCACAAACAAATTCAACCCTGATGACCTTTGCAACCTTGACTGGCTGCTTAACATGACCATGTTCTGTGTGTTTGACTTTGACCCAGACTCAAAGATATCAGGTTTTTGCAGTAAGTACCTTCAGCATCACGTTGCAAACATTCATTCTCTGCAGAGCTATAAGATCGGTGACATGAGCATCGAAGAATTCACAAGCCACTTGCATCTGTTTGAGCAAACTAGCTGGATCTTTTGTAACGGCCGTACGGACTTCAAAGGAAATGACACTCCATGTGATGAAATGACTTGGATCAAGACAAAAATGACTGACCTGCGGGAATCGGTGTCTTTGATCTGTAAACAAATCTTGCCAAAAGGGACATTCCAAGTCGTTTTTCTTCTCACATCACCAGTTGAGAAACGACTCTTGCACACCTTTAATGAGTTTTTCACAGACATGAAAGGCCATGATGACATCATCTGCATCTGTGAATCACAGAAAAACTTCCAGAAGTGGCAAAGCTTTGCAGAGGGGTCATGTGGAACAGAAATTGTGAACAATTCCAGTGTTGTTGGGATGAAAATGAGTCACATTAATGCAACTCTACAGCAAATACAATCTGTCAACGCATGCGCCAGAAAACACTTGCCAGTCTTTGTGAAGGGGACATGTCTTCTTGAAACACATGAAGAGGAAAAGATGTATTCTCTGGAAATTCTGATGGTCGACCATTGTGATGAAACAAGCAAAGACTTCATTGACGAGGAGAAAGAAAACATTGACAAGCAGTTCTACCGTGGTGTTAGAATAAACTGGTTGAATTTATGGCTTGCTGAGCACAAGTATGTTGGAGAGGTAATTGAAAGAGATGCGTACCAGGATGTTTCCAATTTTGTCAATGACGCTTTGAAGTGGAATCCAGATCAAACTCCAGTGAACAGTATAAACATCTATCATCATCCAGGAAGTGGTGGAAGCACTGTCGCTAGACAAGTGCTGTGGAACAACAGGAAAGATCTAAGGTGTGCAGTCGTGAAGTCTTCATACTCAGCTGCTGTTGTTGCTCAACATGCAGTTGAACTGAGAGAATATGAAGAAAAAGATCCACAGAGGTGTCTTACTGTGCTGCTCCTCATTGAAAACGCAGACAGAGAATACCTAGATGATCTCAGGAACGAACTGGAGGTTGCCAGTAACACCAAAAGAATCCTGAATGGAACTCTATGTTTCATTTTGTTGAGCTGTAGACGATCCCATGATCCAGAGAAAAGATGCAAGGAGTCTCCATTACAGAACGTGTCTGTCACTCACAAACTGTCTGAAAAAGAGAAGAGAAAGTTTGCTGGAAAACGAAAGGTGCTTGAGGAAGAATATGAACATGAATTCATCCTGACATTTGTTTTGATGAGTGAAGGATTCAATGAGGAGTATGTTCAACAGTTTGTGGAACATTTGCTCCAAGGCATTGACAGTAAAGCTGTTGTCACGAGAATCATTCTCTTTGTAGCACTGTTGAACACTTATGTTCAAAACTCTTTCATCTCTCAGTCCCATTGTCAAGCTTTGCTTGACTTAACCATTCGCTTGGAAAGGTTTCGCCAACATGAGTTTGAGAAATCACTCGGTGACCAGGCTAAACTAATCTTCTTGCACCTCAAAGATGACAAGACGCACATTGAATCAATCAGAATCATCCACCCACTCGTTGCAAAAGAAATTCTCCGACAACTTTTGGGGAACAAACAGACCCGAAGCAGTTTGGCAATGGATTTGCTCTGCGACAACGTGCTTTTTGAGCACAGATTTGGAAGGGATGAATATCTGTCATTTTTGAGAGCCCTTTTCATAAGGCGATCCAGAATAAGCAAAGGGGACAAATATGATAGTTTGTTCTCTCCTCTGATTGAGCATGTGTGTGAAAAGGAAAAGAGCCCAGACAAAGCAATTGAGTTACTCAAGGAAGCGTTCCAGCGTTTCCATAACAATGCATTCTTTGCACAACAACTTGCTCGTCTTCATTACACTTACGAAAGGTTCGAAGACGCCAAATACTGGGCAGAGACAGCAGCCAAACAGCTGCCCAACAACTCATACATACTCGACACAAAAGGGCAGGTGTACAAGAAATGGTTCCAAGCTAAATGTAAAGCTATTGAGAATGACAATGTACCAAAGACAGCCCAGAATATAGCAGATGCTGTGGAGACTGCACTGAAAGCCCTGGAATGTTTTCAAGAATGTGAGAAAGCCGCTGACGAAGATATGGAAACCAGTAATAGCTCAGGGTTTTTCGCAGAAGTGGAGGTTGGATGCAGCCTGCTCAAACTGATCTCTTCATTGCAAGTCTTTGCAAACAGAGCCAATGGCCATTCAGAGTGTATGAAGTACCTGTCAACACCTGAGTACATTCCTGAGGAAGTTAAAGACGCCTGGGAACCATTTCATGGCCGTTTGAAAAAACTCAACAAAACAATGCAAGATGCCCTCGAATGGATTTCAGAAGACCTCAGTTACTACCAGACAGACATTGGTTTCGATGGAGAAGAGACCCCTGAAAGTCCTGAGGAGAAGATAAGCCATCCACTGAAATGGTTGGCAAAAAAATCTTCAGAGTATGGGAAATATTTCAGTGAAACTTACTTTGCTGCGCTTCAAGGGGAATCAATCCCAGCCAATCTGACTCCATTCCAAAAACGCATGATCATCTATCGTCTTGGTGGGGGGAACATGACCTCTATCCTCTTCAAGCTAACTGACCAGAAGGATGCAGTATCTCTCCTCAAGACCATCCTTTCTCTCTACCCCAGCAATCCAAAAAATGCCAAATTTGGTCAAAGGGATATTGTCAATTACATAATGGCTCACATTACTATGAACTGCCTGTCACCACAGATTCAAAAGGTCGCTCCTCTGAAAGATCTGCAGGACCTTTGTCATCAGTTCCCAACTGACAAAAAGAAATGTTTACCAAGTGCCCTGTTCTTGCGTACCTTGCTGTTCTGGCCAGAGGATCATGATACAGCTCATGAGAAAGAAACCAAATATGAAATTGTGCAAGTGGCTGTTGAACACTTGAAAAAAGAATACTTGACCAAGATGAAGGACATTCCTCAGAGGAAAAGAAGGCTTTACACCCATTTCTTTCTGGGCAGTGGGAACGGACTGGATAAATTTGTCCACAAGAAAAAGTTTGAAAGAGTCATAAATGTGTTCTCAATTTCTGAGAAACGCATGAAGTGGTTTAGGGGTGAGGCATGGAAAAAGCCTGAGATTGCCACGATGCTGAAACGCGTTTCTGGATGGACTGAAGATGGAGTGGTGTACCTTGAAGGCCCTCAGAAGAAAAGGTTCAATATCCTGCCTCTTCATGTCCCATCAGTGCCTCATAGTAATGAAAACATCACGTTCTACCTGGGGTTCACATTCAGAGGGCCCGTTGCCTGCAACATCATTGTGAAACAATAGTTTGTCTTTTGAACAATGATCCTGTCAGGTATGGCTGTAAGTCATCTTCCTGAGGCATGGGCTTAATACCCACCTTGTTACCAAGAGCAAGAACAGATTTAAAAAAAAGAAGAAGGATCTCATCACAACTCAAAGAGTCTATCTGCAGTTTGTCAAGTATGTTGAAGCATGAGTTGTGGTACAAATTGACTCTGGATTCCCAGGGTAATAACAATGTAAACTAAAATTCCTACTCTACAACTCAATGCTTCTTAAATAGGAACTTAAAGTCCCTGTTTAGACCTGAATCTAGTAACCTGTTATTTTCATATTGTTTGTACATCCAGTTCAGAAGGACTGCGGTTCACACCTGGCATCAAAATGCATTTTGATGGATCTCAGGTGAGCATTTGTGCCTGGATTTTTGCTAACTGGTTCACATTTGGTGTTATCCTTTGGAAACTGAACTAGACCGCTGTTAGACAGAAAATAAACCGAGTGATGAATTGTGGTTCATAGCGTGAACCGTTCCTAAACATCTGGGCTTGTAGATCATGATAGCTTATAGTAACTCTTCTATATCTTCCAGGATACAATGTAGAAAGCGATGGAATTAAATGCAACTACATTCATTGGAATTGTATCAGTGTTTTAACAATAAATGTTTTAAGACCTAAGCAGCAACATTATGTTAAGTTGGAGAAGAATGTGTCTGTCATATTATTGTGCAACAGAAAAACAAGTGTAAGAAAATGTGAAATTATGGAAAATGTCAAATGAAACTAAAGATTACGTCAGTACCTGTGGCTATACGTTTTCTATTTTATATACTTATATTGAATTAAATGTCTTATAGTCTTATGTCTGATAGTAACATGAAGAAATACTTGACTCTGTAAACTTAAGTATTCTGAAATATATAAAACATGTCTTGAAATACAATAAACTTTTTTTCTTCAGTTTTAGTTTGTTTTGTTTTCAATACTACTACATCAACCTTTGAAGTTCAACTGATAGTGATATACCTTTTAGAAGTTATTAATTTATAGTGTAAGAGCTTTGTCTCTTAATCTCTTCATTGTGATCCCCACTACCCATGTTGGAGCTAAGCCATGTACCTTAGAAATTATAGTTATAGTTGTAAAATAACCTGAACACCAAAATGGTGGCTGTTTGATTGTAGTTGTAGTTGGAGGCATTTTTCACTAGTAAACCAAATCTGTCAATACAGGATTAATACATTTGCAACGCAGATGAGTTTAAAAACAACCTAATTTGAGATATTTCATGACTTAAAGGGAGGGAACAACTTTTCAGACATGTTGCAAAGACGAGAATCAAAAATATATACCAAGTTACCAGTTGTGGATTTGATAGTAGTTGCACACACAGGTACTTTTATGTGTCAGTTTATGTACTTCAATTTAATTAGTGTGTGGTCATCAAATTTACAGGTACTCACATAAATGCTTTTGACATATCAAATAGTTTTAATTGGTAAATGGCACATATTTCTGCAATATATGCATTATTTTTAATTAGGTCTTGATCATCAGGGATGACTCAGATTAAAGAATGAATGCATACTTTAAGAGTTTGCTGCAGCAACCCTTATATACAGTCTGTCAACACAGAATATTTAATATTTTTTTAAAGGTACACTTCACACAAAAAATGATTATACATATTTTTTCTCTTACCTGTGCTATTTATCAATCTTGATTGTTTTGGTGTGAGTTATCTTGTTGTGGGAAGTTTACTTCCACAGTCACATTATATTTAACACAAGGCTGATTCCAAAACCGAAAAAATAATAATGATATATACATATATGTGTGACTTTGAGGTGGACTGTCCCTTTAAGTCTGAAATAATGAAAATCTAACTACATTAGTGTGATCAGGAAACGAAACATATTAAGGATCTTGATTTCAATAACTTTGACAGCAGTTGATTTTCTAAACAATATATTTAATTTCCTTAAGTGACACTTTTTGTTTTATGACTGACATGACAACCTCTATGGAAGCCCATTTACTGAACTGTGATGAAAAAAATTAAGATGTATCTCATAATTAAGATTTAGCATCTCATAATTATGACTCAGTATCTCATAAATGTACTATCTCATAATTAGGACTCACGGGATCTTCATTTTTTCATCACAGTGCAGAAATAAACTTCCATACTTTGCTGTTGTTTTCGTTAATTCACAACAGCTAGAAGAGGCGGAAGGAGGTGAAGTAGCACCAGTCGTAGTTTTGTTTAACACTTTTGTCCCAGTGTGCTTGCCCTAGTTCGGCGTTAGCCTGCACTTTGCTTCCTCCTCTACACATATGTCAGATAAACTCTGCTGGTCCGCTCCTCTGCAACAGGAGGGAGAGAGATGTTTAATAATAGCTCTGACCGACCTGAACTGCTCGATAGCTAACTGAGCCATTGGCGGTTCACGTGCACAAAATGAACTAAACTCTTGAGTGTAAGTGATTTTACATTCGCTGCTTTTTGTAATAGTTTGCAATAGCAGGTACAACTTTATCTACCAACACCACACCGGGGAGGTTATGGGTCTGCTGTCTAACATAACGGTGGCGGTGCCCCTCCTCGTCTTTGCCCTGTCAGCGTGTGTGTTCATCAACCACTTGTGTATCCATCGGACCACGCTGGTTAGATCGGACTGTGCAAAGCGAAATACAATAAATGCACACGAAATATTTGGTCGTAATCCAACAAAACTGCAGGATAATGCAGCGGAAACAAGGGGAGTCCTCCCAGAAAGCTCGAAAGAGACCGATATTCCCAGAGATGATAAATGCACCATGGCCCCGGAGAGCCGGTTTGATTGTGCCAGGGACAGGCTTGTGGGCCAGAGGGAGTGTGAAGAGGGGGGGTGCTGCTACGCCCCTCTGCACAACTCTGCAGGGCCACCTTGGTGCTTCTACCCCAGTTTATACCCTGGCTACAAAATGAGTCCCCTCACTCCCACCGTGCGAGGCCAGGAGGCCACCCTGACCCGTGCCACCCCCTCGTATCTCCCCAGGGATGTCTCCACTCTACACCTAGTGGCCACAGGAGAGACTGCAGGCTGCTTCCATCTCACTGTGAGTACCGCTGTGTGCAGGAGGTCCTTCTTGAATTCCCTGTTGATTTGCATGTCAAGTATGAATGACTGGTGTTTGAGTGAAAAATGTTTTTGTGTGGAAAATGTATTTAAAGAGTAAAATGTGTCTTTCTTTTGGCCATTGAGGTTGTTAAAAACATTCAGGAGGAAAACAGATTGTGTGAACTGTGTGATTTGGGAGGACGTTTTGTGTTATACATACTATGAGGGTTTAGGAGAGTTAATTTTTCATGAAATAAAAACCCTTAAATATGGTGTATAGGTAATCAAAATTGCAATGCCTGTTATGTTTATGTCGACTAACTTTGTCTCAAAAGAAGGCAAGATGGACTATTTAATTAGTATTTACTCATATTTTGGAGTAAATGTGTTGTCAGTCGAAGATCTCATTGTGAAAGTTGTTGGCGTTGATTTTTCGAAATAGTTTTATTTGAAAATATATTTGTAGCACTCTGAATCTGGCTTATAATAATTTGTGGTGTGTTGTGAGCCACAGTGGGCTTGACATTGTTGTGTGAATAACTAAATATTATAAACTTTCTTTATTCATTCATATGTATGACATCAAGAGATTAGACCTTCTGTTATTCTATACACACGGCTCATTACTGTGTGCTGGCAAAAAGTGAACTGACACTTATTTTCTCTGAAGTTAAAGGACCCATCATCTCAGAGATATGAAGTCAAACTTCCAGCTGGTGTTCCTCAGAGCAAAGCTGATACTCAAGATGCCCTCTATTCCACTGAATACCAGTCTGACCCGTTTGGCTTCATAGTGCGGCGCAAATCCAATGGAAGGGTGATGTGAGTAGCTTTGTTCAATTGCTTTACAATTGCAATTCAATAAATGGCATCATAGCAACGGTCTGTATAGTCCTTCAATCCATCAACGAGTGAGACAGTGCCTTCTCCTTCTGTTATAATCCCATTATCTACTTGTAGTGTGTTCACTTTCTTTTAATTTTACATTCATAATTATATTTATATGCCTGTAATTTATATATGTGTAAAACCCTACACTTTGATACAATTTGTACTTTTTTTTTTTTACTACTTTTACTTAATCTTTTTAGTCCATTTGTATATTTTATTTCAATATTTATCTATAAACAGTATGTGTTTTTATATTTATAAACACTCAGTGGCCACTTTTATTAGCAACAAGTGCAAAATCTAATGCAATCCAATGACACTATCAGAACATTATTATTTGAACTATATGGTTATTATTGAGGTTGTGGTTTGCAGTGGTGCTGTACTGGAGTGAATTATATAAAAATGTGTTTGCATTAGATTGTACACAGTAGATGAGACCCACTAAAGTGACATGAGAGTGTTTTTATTTCCCTATATTTATTGAGGCTTTCTGTGCCCAAGATGCTCAAGGTCAGAGTTTATCTCACGAGCCATGGATAAGAGAACTGCATGAAAAGAGTGATGTGATGATATTCCTTATCATCATGTGGTTATAACGTGCATGTTTGCTTGTTCTCTGTGTCCTGCCTGTCCAGCATGAATACCACAGTCGCTCCTCTGCTGTTTGCTGACCAGTACCTGCAGCTGTCCACCGCACTCGCATCCTCCCTTGTGTCCGGTCTCGGGGAGCATTACACCTCCCTCCTCCTGGACCTTAACTGGACTTCTCTGACTCTCTGGAACAGAGACATGGCGCCTCATGTGAGTCTTTTAACAGTGGCTCCCAACATCACGGTCGGGGAGCCCAAATGGGGTCACAAGACAAATCTGAAGGGTTAAAGAGATGATTAGCAAGATCTGAAACAGGAGAAAAACGTATTCCTGCTGCACAAATTGTTTATTTTTCTCTAATCTAGTCTGAACCGCTTCCAGTCTCCAAACCCTAAACCGACACTTTTGAACAGTGACGTTCCATCATGTCAATTATAATCACCCTCTCCTTTTATTTCATAGCACATTAAAACCTCCCAAAATATTAAGACTTAAAACCTTTAAATCAAGTTCTGATTTAAAGAACAGTCAGCCTTGTGTCACTTCCTGCCTCTCCACTGTTGTAAATGTTGACACTTGTCTCTGCAGGCTGATGCAAACCTCTATGGCTCCCACCCCTTCTACATCGTACAGGAGGAGGATGGCTTGGCACATGGAGTCTTCCTTCTTAACAGCAATGCCATCGGTACCAAGCCATCTTTTCTAATAAGACACGCACAGCATCCCAGTGTCATTTTTTTGTCCTTACTTTCCATATAGAATAGTTTTTTTGTCTTGCATGTGAGAATACTTATCATCGCTGAATATCTTTCCAAATGTTTCTGTAGAAGTGATGTTGCAGCCGACCCCCGCTCTCACCTGGGTGGCTATCGGTGGAATCCTGGACCTCTACGTTTTCGTGGGTCCTGACCCTAAAAGTGTTATACGGCAATACCTCCAAGTCATCGGTATGTCTTTTCAGTGTTGACACGTTTTCAGGTAGCAAGAGAAATAGGTGTATACACATGTGTGGTTTTTAAGTTTTGAAAAACCTGTGAATCCTCGTCTACTTAATATTTGAAGAAGCCCTAAGGCAACCTGATAAAGAGTGGATGTGTTTATGTGTTTCCCCTTTTGCAATTTCTTTATCCCCAGGCTATCCTATGATGCCTCTCTATTGGTCATTGGGTTTTCATCTGTGTCGCTGGGGTTACACAACCACTATTACTACCCGACATGTGGCACAACGCATGCATGATGCAACGTTTCCCATGGTAAATGAAGTACTCACAAAGCTCTATCAAATGGAAGTGATTTGTACAGCTCACATTTTGCCCTACATACAGTATGTGCATTTCTTATGTTCAAAGTTTTGTGGATGTGTGAAAATTGTCAATATTATTTAAACACAATTCCAATCAACACTTAGCAACACACAAAATGTTGTTGTGACATCTTCAGATACTTTAAGTTATCATCAGCATTGCAGAATGCTGAGATCAAAACTGAGATTATTCTTTTTTATTTCCATCACCAGGATGTGCAGTGGAATGATCTGGACTATGCAAATAAGGACAGGGTATTCACCTTTGACCCCTGGCGATTTGGGGACCTCCCAGAGATGGTGGAGGACTTCCATAAAAGAGGCATGAAGTACATCCTTATCCTGGTGGGACATCTTTTAGTTTTAATAGACCTCACGAACTGCTGATGCTGATTTAACGATCATTTAATAATTTAGCATTTAATTGAAAAAAAAAGGAAAAACACAAGCATCAGTTGTTTTTAATATTGTGTAGTTCTCTAAATGAGCACAAGTGATTATTGACGATTACGATGTTTTCCCAGTAGATGGCAGCAAAACTTTCTTAACTTGTGACTGAGTCATGCCCCCCTGGTTTGTGTCTAAGGACCCGGGGATCAGCAGCACCAGCCCCCCTGGAACTTATTCGCCCTTTGATGATGGACTGAAACGAGATGTCTTCATTAAAAATGCTACAGGACACATCCTGATCGGGAAGGTTAGACTTCTTTTTTTTATTTTTGGGTTGTATGCTTTTCTTTCTCATTGTGATGTGTGTATGTCATGCACACATCCATACTTTGTATCTAGGTTTGGCCGGGCCCAACTGCCTTCCCTGACTTCACCAACCCAGAGACCAGGCGCTGGTGGGAGGACTGCATCAGAGAGTTTCATTCTAAAGTTCCTGTGGATGGTCTGTGGATTGTGAGTATTTAAACACAGAGCACGGGTTATGTAACAACAGATACTATTATTAAGACACGAGACATCAGGTATGTCCGTTTCTTTTGTTCTGAGAATTGTACATGACTGGTTGTATTTGGTTTGTGTGCACCTTAAAACCACATGAAGAATAACTTATCCTCTGATGTTTTTCTCCCATGCACCCCCCAGGATATGAATGAACCAGCCAGTTTTGCTCAGGGCTCAGTGGAGGGCTGTCCTGACAGTGATCTTGAGAACCCGCCCTACACACCCAGTAAGTGTATTGGATCAGTGTTGCACATTACTAACATTGAAAAGCATACAAACATAATTGGTCTTACATTTGTAGTCAGTTAATGCTTTAAAGTACATATATGGAAATTGTACAAGATACTACGTAAGTGACTATAGATGCATAACTGATCTGTTCATTGCGACATATGTTGCACTCATTTGTAACCTTTGTGTGTCTCTGGCTGTCATACAAACAGAGGTGGTTGGAGGCCAGTTGAACTCGGGAACTCTCTGTATGTCGGCTCAGCAGAAGCTGTCCACCCACTACAACCTGCACAATATGTACGGACTGACTGAAGCCTACGCCACGCACAGGTTAGACCATGCAGCGATGCAGGTGCAGTTTGCAGAGCTTGGTTATTTCACTGTGACCAGCAGAATTAAATAAGTTAATAGCAGCAAGTAGCAAAAAATAAATAAAAAATGGCCAGTGATAACACATGTAGCAAAGTCAAATCTTTTGACATCAATTGACAGGATGAATAAAACATGGTAGTGGTACTAAGTAGTGGTATAACTCATTGAAATGTATATTTCTCTTGTATGGTTGCCAGTGAGTATACTGGAGGCCAATGTGACATCACAGAACATACGGGCCGAGTTGTTCTTTGGCTTTTTATTATTTTCCTTGTATACTGCGTTCATCCCAGTGTTGGTTGCCGTCTTCAGTGCTCTCATGAAGGTACGAGGGAAGAGACCCTTCGTCCTGTCTCGCTCCTCGTTCCCTGGCATCGGACGCTTCTCTGGCGTGTGGACCGGAGACGTCAGGAGTGACTGGGAGCAGCTTCGATACTCCATCCCTGGTGAGGAGATGTCTGACGGGTCATAACACTGTGTTTGTGGCTCTAGTTTTAAACCGATCTCTATGTGGTCAAATAAAAAAATAGAATTTTTGAAGTGGCCACAGACCAGTTGATCCAGTTTTAAACTGACCTGTTGCACCTGTCTCCTCTGCAGCGGTGCTGCAATTCGGCCTGTTCGGCGTGCCCCTTGTGGGGGCGGACATCTGTGGCTTCGGAGGGAACACCACCGAGGAACTGTGTGTACGATGGATGCAGCTTGGGGCCTTCTACCCGTTTATGAGAAACCACAATGACAAGTCGAACGCTGTGAGCCAGAGACACTGTTTGTGTGTTTGCCTGTGTGTGTGTACTGTATGTGCTAACATGTGTGATTCATTGAGGTACAGTCATTTTGTAGGACGTCAGGGTCTGCCCTGCATGTTTTTTCCGCTGCGTTTAGAGCAGTCCATCTGTTTCATGTATTATGAATAGCGGTAACTCTATATCTTGTCATTGTCTATGTGTCCCTCAGCCTCAGGAGCCCTATGTCTTTGGGCAGAAGGCCCAGGCAGCCATGCGGAGTGCATTGAACCTCCGTTACTCCCTTCTCCCTTTCCTCTACACACTCTACCATCATGCACACACTTCTGCTGCCACCGTGGCCAGGCCTCTCTTCATGGAGTATGTGTCCTCTCTATCCTCTATAGTCCTATGTACATTAAATGACTGAGACCACATGCTTCACTTTCTATAACATAGACTTGTTCTGCTCCTTGTCTGTCCATCCCTCTTAGGTTTCCCACTGACGAAAACTGTCAGGCCATAGACCGACAGTTCCTGTGGGGGAGTTCGCTTCTCGTCAGCCCCGTCTTAGAGCAAGGGGCAGTGGAGCTGGCTGCTTACCTGCCCTCTGGCACCTGGTACAGCCTGCACAATGTGAGCCAAACTCCGAACAGTTTTAGTTTACTGTAAAAGGCAGCCATGTTTGAGGCTTTTTGTAGTAACACATTACTGAAGTGTCCACCTGTTTGCCTTTGAGGTCTGGTCATCTGTGTTTTGCTCACTAGGGTCAGCCTTTCTACAGTAAGGGTCAGTACCTGCTCCTGCCTGCCCCTCTGGACACCATCAACGTCCACGTGAGGGAAGGACATATTATCCCCCAGCAGGTGGGTGTCTGCTGCCAACATGCAGCTCATTTTACTGACGTAACACTTTCTGTTGGATTTTTGGCTCAGTGGGAGACAACATGTGGTAGATGAATTATTGATCAAATATTTGAAGGTGGAAAATTCCCCCCCAAAAAACAATGCACATGTAAAACCTGGGAATCAATTACTCAGAATTCCTATTTACAATTTATACTTATATTTAGCTGAGACTGGTGTAAAATATAACATTAATTGTTGCCTCTTTATCTACGCAGAAACCTTAGTTTTCAGTAAAATGGATGTGACATTAACGCGTATGATCAAACGTTGTATCAGGTTGTTTTGAACTATAACTGTCGTGACATCCTGACGTGACGTCTTGAATCTGAAAACTAGCTGAAACACTTAAGGGAGGAGAGTGCATTTCATATAATTTCATCATCATGTTTTCTTTGATGTGCCTTTTCATGTGAAGGAGCCTGCTTTGACAACCGCAGCCTCACGCAGAAACCCTTTCTTCCTCACCGTGGCACTGTCAGCAGGCGGCTGGGCCCGGGGCGACTTGTTCTGGGATGACGGGGACAAACTTCACACTTTTGAAATGGGAAATTATTGTTACGTTATCTTCACTGCTGGGCAGGTAGGACAGAGACGAGTGATATTTGCATTGGGAAAGCAGCAGAGACAATGTTTTGCATTTTACTGCACTACTGCTTTTCTTTTCTTTTCTGAATGATGCAATTTTGTTTCAATGCTTAAAACCCTTTACCATGACCTCACAAATGGTCCCTTAATGCCTTCTTCAGTCGCAGGTGTTGAGTGATCCTCTCAGGATGAATGGGGCCCTGGATGGTCTGGTGCTGGGAGGGCTGCAGGTGTTCGGGGTGCCCTCACCACCCCTGTATGTATTAGCCAATGGGGACAAAGTCAGGGATTTCATGTACCGCAGTGACACCAAGGTGAGTTCTGTGATTCAGCACTACTTCCTCTGGAGTTTGTCTTCATCAGAAAGATAATGATATCATTCTGCAGATAAGTGTCTGTATGTCTCCTCCTGTATATAAAATGTATTTGCCATGTTTGTCCTCCCTTTTCTTTTTTTTTTTTTTAAAAACATATCTACTGCCATATATTTTTGTGACAAAGAATATAACCATTAAATCATTAAATCTTTGTTGGTGTCTTTCTCTTACCGCAGGTTTTGACAGTGACCGGCCTTGCCTTGCCAATGTCAGAGGTGTTTACGGTCCAATGGGCTCTCTGATGCACTGAACGTTATTACCACAGAACTTTAGGCAGCCTTTGCATTGCACTGTGAAGATCAGCTGCATTTTCCGGCACTCACACCAGCTGATTTCTTTGAGCCGTCCCGACCATCCTGGAGCTCGAGATGCACGTTATGCTTGCTTTGCCTCTTTTAAGTAGCATGTTTTTAAAAACAAAGGGAGCCATCATCGTGACGTGTCTGATTTTCTTGGGACGTCATTTTTGCTGCTAACTGCCACACTGAATCAAGACCATGTGATGTCTTGTAAATAACTTCTAAGACTGTTTATATTTCCTTGTATTTTTTTTTTAATTGTGTTTATATGTATTTGTTACTGAAGTGCATTATACAAAGAAATGTGTCTGCAGCGCTGCATGCGAGAGCTTATCAGAAGGTTTCATTTGCTTATTGTTTACTATGATTCTCCTACGATGTTGCATACACCATTTCATGCCATCTCTGAAATGACACCCACGATACCAACCTGTGTCATTACTTTTTCTCAACACAATGCAACATGTAAGTGCAGTAGCGTTTGCGTGTAACCACCATAACTGTAAATGATTTATGGAATATATAAACAATTTATGGTACATGAAAATTTATTTTTTTAGTTCAAAACAACAAAATGTATAGGTCGAAGGCAGTACATTGTGTATTGTTAATTTAGCAAGGGTAGCAATGATGCATTGCCTGGACTAAAGCCTCCAGCAGCCGTGTGACGAGGCGCTCCGGCTCCATCTCTGGTCCTGAGGATGAGCCAACTGCATTCAAGCGTTTGCCGGTGACCTTTAAAACGTCACTTGTGATGAAAGAGAGTCAGATCTCTTCAGGAGGGGTGGGTCGGGTGATGACTTTGGCGAATGTGAAATATATTTAATTTAATTTAAAGTGCAGACGTGCGTGTTTTCAATCTGACGTCTAAACGTAGCGGTGTGTGTGATTGTAAAGCCTTCACGTCCCGGAAGCAGCGGAATTTTTTTGGAGATTGGTTTGTTAAGTCAAGTTACACACGCGTGACCAAGTGTTTACAGGAAGTAACACAACTTCGGCTCACAAATTAAAGCGTCACAAATCGCCCTCAAGCGTCTGCACCGTGTTTCTTAAAAAGGCAGCGTTTACTTTGAAGGTTACAACCGGAAGTGTTATTTTTTTTTTCCTCGCTGTAGAAAGAGCAGCAGTTAAACGTGTGGTGTCACTGTCGGAAAACACGGGGATACAAACAAACCCGAGACTCCCGTTAACGGCAGAGCGCAACCCGGGAGAAAAGGCAGGAGAAACGACGCCGGTGCACGCTGCTCGGTCCCCGGCTGCTCGGTGCCCGGCTGCCCGCTGAGATGCATGTCCGACGTTGGGTGTAGACTTCTGCGGCGGGACTGAAGGTGAGAGCTCAGCCGCCTGGCCCCGTTTCTGCTCCTCATTCATTCCTCCTGCGGGAACAGGTGTACACGCCGACAGCAAAAGAAAGGACACATCAATAATGTTGCCTTTGGCTGCTGTCTGCTTAAAACAAACTTTAAAGTTTGCCCTGTAATCGTAGGACAAACGTGAAATGTAAGCAGCAGGATTTCGGCCACGGTCTAGGCTGCTGGAATAAAATATTCATGCTCAAGATGGTACCGTTACAGATAGCTGTCAGGGCAATAAAATACACAGATGTATATATTTAGTGCGGGCCTGTGTGTAAATAGTGCTGTGGTGGCTAAAGCCTGGTCCCATCCTCCTGCCAGGCGGATGCTGCCTGTCAGTGTGATAATAGCTGATGAAGCCCCCGACATCATGGCACGCCTCTGCTACACAGGCGGTGTTACATACTGAGGCATTTCCCCCACAGTCCGGCCACAGTCCGGACAGGGAGAGGCCACCTTCCACCAGCGGTTTTATTATTATTTTATTATGGTAGACGGGAGTTTAACCACTGTGTGAGTCTCACACAAACGCCTTTAACCCAAATTCACCCTATACAGGGACTGAGCAGTAAACGGTAAATCCCTGTCCTTCTAAATGCATCAGTGCATCATAAACACTTATTATATATCATATATTGTATCATTTTCCATTCATGAGGTGATCCAACTCTATGGTCATTTTTGAGGATGTAGTTTGTGTTTTGGCATTGGATTGCACTACTGTGCAAGGATTTATTTTTCCTCTTCTGACTTTTCTCTACTACACATGTAAAAGAGGTTCACAATTATTGAAAACACCCTTCAGTAAAATGCAGTTTAAAACTAGATCTCCATTAGGTGTGTCTGCAACGACCACTGTTGTATTGTGTGACTAGATGAATACAACCCACAATTGGCTAACCTGCCGTCTAGACACTAATAGGTTTTAAGGCAAGCAGGGTTGAATGCAGGCAATCTGGTCAAAGTCGTTATATAAGACACGTCATACAATGCCAGCTTATCAGCGGCTGAGTTTCAGTGAGGCACAGCGGTGTGTGTGTGTGTACTGGTAGTTTCATTAGCCAAACACACTGCAAACTAATATCCCCTCACTGTGGGCACATAGCTAATGTGGGGTCAGAGATGCACTCAGATGTGTTATCACTTGAGGCCCCAACTAGCTAGGGGCCAGTTAAGAGTATTGAGTGAGGAGTCAGCAGGCAGTCAATGGCTGTTTAATAAAACGGGCAATAAAAGGTGTTTTGAGAAAGTATGAGTCACCGCAACCCCGAGAGGTCCTGGACTTTGCATCCATAATCGGTCACCCAAAATATAATGACGTTTGCTGCAACAGAATGCGAGATTAGCCGTGGACAGACACAGAGGTGCACATTCACTCAGACACATGCGCGCACATGATCTCAGCCAGGAGGATCATGGCTGAGATAATAGCGTCACAGTTCAATTGCCTGGTTAAAGCAGGAGTTACAGGCAGATAAATATATTGATATTTGAGAGTTTTAAAAGATCTATTGCCTAATATTCTTTTTATTTATTTTTTATGTTAACACTGCCATAAATGTGTACTGAGTAGGACATTTCATGGTTGAAAATAAACTTGTCAGAGCTGTCTGCTATACAATTTATGTCATGTGATTCTGTTTCTAAACTACGTCAATCATCTATTGAATTTCTATCCTGCCATTTCTTGTTGCTTATCTGTTGAGTAATATGCTGATATCAACATACATGAGATAAGCTAATACCGGCCGATATGTCCGCCCAGTAAATTCATCCATTAAGCTCTAGTGAGCTGTGTGAAAAAAATCACTCAATCACAACTTGGAGCACAATTTAACAGTTTTCCGAGTACTGAAGTATGTAATCACCTTTATTTCCTCATTAAAATAATAAAGTTTAGCCGTATTTTAATTTGCCATTATCACTCAATACCAGCTAGTAGACTTTTAGACTTATTTCTAAAAAAGTGTGCCCCCTTTCCAAATGAGTGTATTTACATTTTTAGGGCACACGCGTTGTATTACTTTACATGAAGCTCATTAAAACACTTTCCCTGAAAGAGAAACGTGCTTCCCATGCTCCCACTGAGTCACCTATAAAGTTCTCTCCTGAGTTACCCAGCCCTTTCAGAGTCCACAAGAACCTTGTTTCTCAGGCCTCTTTGTGGTCTCCTTTCAGTTGCTGCAGGCATGTTGGTATACAGCGCAGATGTAAAGGGGTTTTCAGTCTCGGCTCCTTTATTCAAAAGTCAGCGGGACAACTTTAATTAATGTAGCCCGGAGGTGAGAAGCTGAAACCCAGGCAGCGTCTATACCCGCAGCTGAATTTAAATGGCATAGGTTTGAAATTCTTATTAAAAGCTCTATTTTTGGAAGGCAATCTGTTAAAAGTTTGTAAAAAAAAAAAAAAAAAATCGTTTGATAAAACGGTGAAAGGTCAGCGAGGAGAGGCATCGTGTGAGCACACCGAGGTGTCGACGGCATAAAAAGATGACGCGAGGAGAGAGGAGTGAGAGGACTAGACTGAACGAGCACTATCAAACTGACCTGAGTGGCCCTGTAATCACACACAGACCAAAATAACCACCAGAGAGAGAGCTGCACATTATTGCTGCTGTTATGAGACCACTGGAAACAGCTGTTTGTGGCGTGTTTGAGATCGCAGCCTGTCATTATGTTCAGGTAGCATGTTTTTCATGAGTGTGTGTCTTTCAGGAATGCAGAGTCAGATTATATTGACACTGCTTTAGTCCATTGGTGTAGTCGTGCTATTTGAAGCAGTTATCATGCAAATATTCAGTGGTCTACTATTGTGGCTGGCAAATAGAGGAATGGTGACTTGGCAAGTGGATATTTTGCCCTCCGGTTTAAGATTATTATTATCCAGCACAAGTGTGTCTGCAACTACCACTGCTGTAATATTTGATTCAATGAATACAACCCATAATACCCCGCTGTCTAGATTGCCAGTGTGTCTGACGTGTTTTTTTTCTCGCACAACAGATGCGATGTCATATTAATCCATGCAGATGTCAAGACCGGTTCTGTGCATCTCAGCGCTGTGCCACGGGCGCAACTGTGACTTGATGCGTTTATTTAGGCTGCAAGTGTGTACTGAGTGAACCGTCTAGAGAGATTTTGAGCCAAGCTTAAACCTGTTGAAATGTCACTTTATTACGTTTTTTAATATGTTTTCATGCAAGAAAGTAACCGTTTAGATTCCCAATATGTGGTCAGTTTATCTAATTAACACCTGTTCGGAAATTTGCTGCTGTTTTTTTTGTAGATGTGAGAGCTGCTGGCGAGGTCCATTGAAAGTGACCCGGCTGGCTGTTGAGCATACATCAGTCTGCTGGTAAACTCATACTTAATCATTCGTTTAGTAGGAAGTATGCAGTTCATTTTTTTGGTTTCTTTTAGATAATATTATTTTTCTGTTAATCGAAAAAAGATTCTGAAAATTCCTCCCCCAAAAAAAACAATTTAAAAAAAAAAAAAAAATGTAAACCAAATGATGGCCAACAGTAAGCCTCCTCTCAGAGGTCGTGGCTGGATTTCGTGCCAGTAGACTTCCTGTCTGGGGCCTGGCATCAGGAAGTGGGGTGCCTGTCTAATCAGGCCGAGGTAAACATGCCCTCTGAGGAAAAAGGAGGGAACATTCCTCAGATGGAGTGCTGAGCATGTGTCAATGTTCAGCCAACAAGAAAACAAGGTTGCACACTTGAAGTGAGTCCAAAGATACACATCCACATGTCAAAGCAAAGAGAAAACAAATTAATCAATGAGTTCTATGATCAAACGGGTGCAAAAAAACAAAAGAGTTCAATTTTACTTCCTTTTAGTGTTCTTTGAGCCTGAAAAGTAAGATTACTTCAAGTCTTTTTCAAAGAAGGAAACCTTCAACAACAACACACCATCCTGCAAAACATCAAAAGAGCCGTGTCTCTTTTTTGCTGGACTCAACGTTTTTCTCATCAATCGAGACTTTCTGTCTGAAGCAGACAAGTGAAACACTGGTGGAGTGACACGCTGATCCCGGTTCAGTGCTGCTGTTGATGACATCTGTTGGATACTGATATCTGCTCGGAATTTCACACGGCTGGAGTGGAGTGTGTTTGCACACTTCTTTGAGTGTGTACACACCGGTGTGTGTGTGCGTGTGTGTTGTTTACAGAAGGTGGGACCTGTTTGGTTACACACTGTATCCACAGATCCTGTGAATGTGTTTGTGTTAGTAGTTGCAGGCAGCTGCAAAGAAAATGCTGAACAGGTACAGAGGGGAAAGGGGATTGTGGGGTTGAGCGCTGCAGAGAGGACACTGCAGTAAATACAGGGACACGTGTGACGGAGGAGGTGAAGCGTAGGTGAGGAGGATGTGTGCAGTCCTCTCCTATAGTGCCACGCTGTGTCACGCTGTCCTTAAAATACGTTTCCTTTTTTTTCCCTCTCATGCCTCCCTCCTCCCCCTTTCACCCTCCCCCCTCCCCTTTTGATGTTGCTGCTCTTTTAACACTCACACATGTCTATCATGGACTCTGACCTCCCCTCCTCCGCCTAAAACTCCCTTTTCTGCTCCCAAATATCCAGACGATGGGCCCAGTGTCCCTGTGCTTCAGGAGATGTCTCTGGGTCGGCTCCTGCGACGTGCCTCCTCCAAGGCCTCCGACTTCCTGACCTTTAACCCCGGGGCGGGGGGCTCGTCGCTGCGCTCGGGCTTGGATGGCGAGATCATCTTCTCCAAAAATAATGTTTGCGTGCACCCTGCAGAGCCGCTGCCGGGCCTGGCAGAGCATCACCCAGGTTAGGCTGAGCTGATGTGGGAGTGGTCTTTCCTGCTGCCTTTCTGTGTGACGTGAATGGAGATGTGGAGAGGACCGTTCTGACCGGCAGCTAAGTTATTAATGCGCGGTCCCTGCGGATCCTTGAAAAAGTCTTAAAAAGTCTTTAATTTGATTTTTAAAGTGCAGCAACCCTGTAATGGGACATGTAGTAAGGTGAGAAATCATTTGATGTACCGAATTTTACCGTTGTACCGAAGTTCGTAGTGCGGTGATAATGTCACAATCCCTCAGCGTCTCACCCACCGTTTTATATACAGAATTACTGATCCATTTCAACTAGCATATATTATTGTACTTGACAAGCCAAGGGAAATTTAAATGTATGGTGCCTTTCAACAACGAGGTAATTCGGACTGCTTAACATTTGACATAAAAGGCATTAAGACAAGATATAAAAGAAATACAAGGCAATACAGAAAGACAAATTAAAAAAAGTTTTAAAACCAGTAAAATAAAAATAGAACATAAATATAGAATAAATAAAAGGCACTTAAGTTGATGCTAGGCCTCTCACTGCAAATATACATGAGAATGGGTTCGCTTATTATTTTACCAAAACATGTCGGCGTAAAACACGAGTCGAGCTTTCTAAAAGTTGTTGACCAGATGTCTTGATGGCTTTTATAGAGCTTTTCACTTTTACGACTATATAACTGTAAACACACAATATTCCTCCTTTTACTCAGACTGCTGTAATACAGAATAACATATTTGTACTATGGTCTAGCTGCTTTGTTCATGCATCAGAAGAATGTGTGATTCTGACCTTGTGGTTTTTTAAATTTGAGTATTAGTGGCCTGTGTTGCTGTTTTACATTTTTAACTCGCCCTGGCATGACCACGAATAGTATTTCCTTAATTTCTCCTTCTCTTATCTCTTGTGTGTGTGTGTGTGTGTGTGTGTGTGTGCGTGTGCGTGCGTGCGTGCGCGCGCAGCAAGGTAGTTGCCGGCCTCTCAGGGTGTGTCCTCATCTCTTTGTGTGTTTTATCTCCTCTCAGGTTTCAATGTTTGTCTTTGTGTTGCAACTTGTTTAAAAAAGTTTTGTCATTTCCTCTTATGTTACCCTGATTTCTTTTTTTTTTTCCCGAACATGATTTCTTTTTTGATCTGTGGTTCATGTTGCCCCCTTCAGGCTACCTGTGCGTCCACACGGAGAAGGATGAGAACCTCGGCACCACTCTGATTCTGACCTGGGTGCCCAACTCACGCATCCAGAAGCAGGACGAGGAGGCGTTGCGCTACATCACGCCAGAGAGCTCCCCTGTGCGCAGGAATGCACGGCGTCGAGGCCGACGGTAGGGAAGTCACTTCTTTAAAATGTGCATCCTCAAGGTCTTTAAAAAGTCTTGGTGTGTTATTATAACAGAGACCGTATATAAGAAGCCACGTCAGGTGACGTCACCTATTTATTGTGGACAATCGTTTTGAAGCCCAGAGTTTGTCATTTTGGACGTCGCCATCTTGTTTCTTTGCAACCAGAAGTGACACGTGAGGGTGGAGTTAGTACAACTGAATCCTGAATAAGATCATTTTAGGCAACCGAAATGTTCCAATTGATTTATATTTTATTATATTATTATTTCACACCATCATTTACTGAATGAATGTCATGCTGACGACTTGAAACTAGAGATTGAGAACATAAACTCGTGTTTACAATGTTGTACTGAGGTAATAAATCAGGAGAGAAGCAGGGTGCTTTTCTCATATACTTTTATACAATCGGACTTCTTTTTGCAACCAGAGGAGTCGCCACCTGCTGGATATTAGAAAGTTTAAATTGCTTCTGCTGTGGCTTCACTTTTCAGAACCGGAGGTTGCTGCCTCTGTTATAATGATAATAAAAGTTAGATCTATTAAAGAGCAACTTAAGCTATTCCATATTAGAAAAAGGCATGAAGTGAAAGTATTACACTGAGATTAGAAACATTATCAGTATTGATCGTGTTTTTAAACCAACCTTCCCCTCCAGACCCCACTCCCGTCACCCAGCAGCCCAGGAGGAAGATGAGGATGAGGAGAGGAACATCACCAGCAGCACCACCGCAGAGAACCACAGCCTCGTGGTCGAGGCCGGAGCGGATCCCTCCTCCCACCAGCAGCCGCTGCCCTCGGCGGGGGAGGAGGGCGACGAGGGCTCCTGCGAGCTGTCGGACGAAGTGAGTCGGGACAGCACCATGGGATCCGACTCGGACACTTTCTCCTCCCCGTTCTGCCTGTCCCCCGTCAGCGAGGCCCTCTGTGAAAGCAGCGGCTCCGTCTTCCTGGACAGTGAAAGCAGGTTAGTTAGTAGGTTGAAATGGGCTTCGTTGATGATCTGTGTTGTTATTTTTACACTGCACAGTTACGTTTATTCTTTGTTTGTGAAAATAAGTTTTTTTTTTTTTATGGTCCTGTCCCACATTGTATACAAAATTGGGTGTTTTGAGCACCCTGGTAGCCAAATAGTTAAGGTGCTTTCTATATCAGTGAAGAAGAATTAGTAGTAGTTTTTATTGCTCTGTAATGGTCAAAAAAAATTAATTGTAGGTGAGAGAACCTTTTTAATAAGGCTGTCTTTTCATTGGTTAATTCTACTATGTGGTAATTTTCTAACTTGTATTGTTTAACAAACATCCAGCAGTTGGTGCTTGTAAGAGTTTACTTTTGTGACTGCTATTCCTCTTTGCCTGTGCAATTTTCCTATGCGTTTCTTTTTTTTTTACATTTTAATTTCTATGACAACATCTCATACTTTGACAGTTTTTGTAAGTGGTGCACCAGCATCTGAGGCAACAACTATCTGGTGTCACTGCACCGCTTTAAGTTGCCTTGGAGACTCATTAAAGTGCCACATTAGTTCTGGTGGAGCTCAAAGGATGCTGTCGGCTGTATTTTGTGACGGCATCGTATTGCCTCCAGTATTACGTGTATTTGATTTCTCCGTTGGGATCTGGTCTGCAGCCTTTTGGGGGTTTAATTGCGCTCGATGCCACTTAAGGTTCAAAAGCAGAGCCTGTTCTGTCAAATATAAAAGCATTTGTGGCACAAAGTAGTTTCATATCGTTTACTGTTTCTAAAAAAGAAATAATTACAGTCAATGACAGGCCTTTCTTAAAGATGACACATGCTGCAGATTACTGTTCAACTTAATGGAGCTTAATTGTGTGGCTGCTTTTGTAATTGTCGTGGAAGACAATTACAGAAGCAGCCAATAAGGTTGACAAGATAGCAGAAACACAACATGAAGAATTATGTGAGACGAATGGGAAAACTGAATCTTCAATCAGTTTTATACATATTCAGGTCCAAGCCCACTCAATGCCCCTCCCCCTTCAGCAATTAGGATATTGAGATTTTTAAAAATATTTTATTTATAAGAGCAACATTTTCTGAGGGCTGACCAATATCACGACCAAAGTTTTCTTTAAATTAATCTCCAGGCCTGTATTTGTGACCTACATGAAATTAAATAAAATATCATATAACTTTGTATAGTTTGGGATGCACTGATCGGACCTTTTCTGTACCTGGTCTTTGGGTATCGGTCGAAATCGAGTGCCAATCCGATACCAGTGTTTAATTAATAAGCAGTGTGTCTGCCCTGAAGTCACCATTGTGGCAACATTTTGCCTTCCCCGTGAGTTATGTAAAGAATAAACATGTTTGTAGGCCGAAGAAAATTTAGAGCCTTCAGCAATTAGTCTTTGTAAAGCATGTGGGCACCTACAGGGATTGTATGGTGCATTCAGGTGTTCCTCGTAAACTCTGAGAAACTTAAGCTGTTGTTGTAAAGTAGCCTCCTGCCACGTAGTCGATCTTCTGTGTGTTGCGTTGGAACCGTTTAGTACATGGATTTAAGATTTACTGAATTTTTAAAAAATAATTGTATTGTCTATTCTCACTGATACCCAATCCATCTATTTGAGTTAGTATCAGGCCGATATCGATATCGGTGTTTCTCTATGCATTAGCCATTAAACATATTTCCACAATTTATTTTGTAGAGCCCAAAATCATAAATAAAAAATTTGCCTCGGAGGATTTTACAATCTGTACAACATCCTCAGTCCCAGGGCCCTCACATCGGTACAGGGAAAACTCCCCCAAAAAACCTTTTAACAGGAAGAAAAAAAAAAAGGAAGAAACCTTCGGGAGAGCAACAGAGGAGGATCCCTCTCTCAGGATGGGCAGAAGTGCAATAGATGTCATGTGTACAGAATGAACAACACAATAGAGTTACAACACATTCGAATGCATATGATATAAGTTATTCATATAATGAGAGTAGTAAGCAGAATAATGATGGAAAAATTATGACTACTAATGATAACAGCAGCAGTGGATATAAGAATAGTAATGATAATAAAAGCAGTAATGGTATCAGAAATGGTAATATGACTAATAATAATAATAATAATAGTAGTGGGTGTCAGCGTGGCAGGAGGTACGACCACGGTCCAGGTGTAACCACGACCCATGGAAGGCAAGAAAGCACAAAGACTCCGGGGAAGAAGCAAAGTTAGTAATGTGCATTAATGTGACATTAATACAGAAGGAGAGAGAGAGAAGAGGAGAGAGGAGCTCAGTGTATCCTAGGAAGTGCCCCGGCAGTATAAGGCCTAGAGCGGCATATCAAGGGGCTGGTTTGAGGCAAACCTCAGCCAGCCCTAACTATATAAGCGCTATCAAAGAGGAAAGTTTAAAGCCAACTCTTATGTGGTGAGGGCGTCTGACCCCCGAACTGAAGCTGGAAGCTGCTTCCACTGAAGAGGAGCTTGCTAACTGAAGGCTCTGGCTCCCATCCTACTTTTTAAGACTCTAGGAACCACAAGTAACCCTGCATTCAGTGAGCGCAGCTCTCTAGTGGGGTAATATGGTACTTTAAGCTCCTTAAGATATGACGGTGCCTCACCAATTAGGGCTTTGTAGGTGAGGAGAAGGATTTTAAATTCAACTCGTGATTTCACAGGGAGCCAGTGTAGAGGAGCTACTACAGGAGTATTATGATCTATTTTCCTAGTTTTTGTGAGTACACAAGCTGCAGCATTCTGGATCAACTTATTAGAGCAGCTTGATAATAAGGAATTGCAGTCGTCTAGTCTAGAAGTAACAAATGCATGAACTCATTTTTCTGCATCGCTTTGAGACAGGATGATGCAGTTGTGTATTTCTTTTGAGTTCCTACCAGGGATCTTTTTTCAAACCAGTATTGACAAATCAGTGAATGTATTAGTAGCTTATTTTCTAAATATACAAACAAACAAACAAACGATCTAGTTCACATTAAGTAAAATGTTATCCAAAAATTCAACCATCTCTCATTAAGCTGTTTTTTTGGGCAAAGTTGTTTTTGTTGGTCTGAAAGCAATGAAATGTAACTATATTGGGTTAAAAACATGGAATCAGTCAGCAAAATACTCACTGCATGTAAGTTGTTATGTAAATGTCCCCTGGGTTGCTTAAAACAACCAATTAATTACCCAGAGAACTCGGCCTCATGCAAAGCTATACGGTAGTAATCTCTAGTGAGGACAGACCAAATCAGAGAAAAGGTTATTTTTGGCAAACAAATTTAGAGACTATGGAAGAAATATAAATCCTCTGAGTGTGCTGTGTAATAATTTTAAGGATGTGTGTGTTTGTTGTAGAGTGAGTGTGCTGTCTGTCTGTGTGTTATTCCTGCAGTCCCTACATTCCTACAATTATTAAATAATAAATATACTCAAATACTACAAAGGCCGCATCTCTCAGTTGATATTCTATGTGGAGTTTATCAAACGGTCACATAAGTTTGTATCTACATCTGCTCTAAGCTGCATCACAAAAGTCAGCAGTTTTCATCTGAGAAACTCTGAATGACAAGCTGTCATAGCGTAATGTATTGCACAGTAATGCAGATGGTCATTTGTTACACATTCAGTGACCCTAAACTACCACAAGGTGGAGCCAAAAAGAAAATAATTCTTTCCATGCGTGATAATTTACACTCGGAGGCCACAAGGTGGCTTCCTGCACTGCTGCTGAATGTGCCAGTGGGAGTGAAATCAGGTAGATGACTTCTAGTAGGGGGGTTCAAAGTTCAAGATGGGCTCATTGTCTTAAAGCTGCTCTCGATCTGAATGTCTTGTAATGTCACAGATGGCCCAAAATAGGTCCCCAAATCCTAAAAAAAAAATAACTGAGACTAGAGAGACTGCTCTCTAATCAAGCGAGCCATCTGGACAGTGATTGTGTTGCTGTTCGGACCTCACGGCCGCTTGACTTTATGATTCCCTCCGTGGTCGTTTCCTCACGCAGCTATTTGGCCGCACTTGTTGCCCAGAATGTGTGAGCCTGTGTCAGTGTGTGTGTGTGTGTGTGTGTGTTTAGGCCTTTTTAACCACTCTCAGACCCCAGCTTGCTGTAAGTGCAGTCAGTGTGTGACTTGGCAGCACGCTCTGTTTCACAGCTTCTAACCTTTACTCTGTCCCTCTCTTCCTTCATTCCTCTGTGCTGTTAGTGTCTCTCCTCAGCTCTCTGGCACTCCATCTTCTCCTCTGCCTGTTTTTACTTCTTCTCTAGGGCTTCTCCACTCTCCCCTATCCGTCCACTCCTTCCACTCGTTATTTTGCATCCTGTCCTCTCGCTCATTCTCTCTCTGTTTTTCTCAATATTGTTTCTTTCTGTGTTGCCCACCTCTCAAATACCCCCCCCCACCCTCCCTCCCCTCTTACTCCCCTTCCCTTACCAAAGTCTGTGTGAAGCCCTTTGATTCCCAGTGCTCCCGGGGTTGTTGTGCTGGGCTGAATGTCAGCTCTCCGGATTAGAGGACTGAAGAGAGTGGAGCAGCAGCCAAAACCCTGGAACCCACTCAATCTTTCTTTCTCTCTCTCTTGCTTTAATTGACACTGTTAAGGGGCCAGGAACTGGAAACATGTCACTTGGAATCATTCAAAGAGAAAGAACCGCGTATGGGAGAGCGAGAGCGGATGAAAAAGGGAGGAGGGGAGGAGGGGGAGAAAGAGGAGAGTGGTGGGAGAGGGAGAAAAAGAGAAATCCACAGCAATCTCTGTCAAGCCTCGTAACAAGTTCCCTTAAAGTTTAACAGTAGTTTATGAAACCGCTGTTGACTGCCGATGTGCACTGCCCTCTTGAGGCTTAACTTGCAGAACTTTATCATGTGATTACGTCTGAGATAAGTGGTTTCCAATGTTTTCGGCTTGCGATGCCTGAAGCAACAATCATTTATCGCTGGTTACAAGTACGTGTTGCAGTCGTGACCACAGTTTTATTCCCATTTAATCATTTTTAGGGTACTGAAGAGATAAATGTATCCCATTTAAAGACATTGAGGAATTACTTAAAAACATCATTATGTATTAGAAATAGTTTTGGTTTTCCTTTTTTATTATTTATTGGACCTGTCCTTTTGGAAGTTTTCATGTATTGTTTTTCAACATTACAGTTCAGCCCAAAAAAAAAATAAATACACATTCTTCCTCTAACCATTGCTATTTATCAGTCTAGATGTTTTTTTGTGTGAGTTGCCTTGTTTTGGAGGTATTGGCTGTAGAGATGTCTGCCTTCTTCCCACTATAATCAAATTATATGGCACTCGGCTTATGGTGCTCAAAGCGGTAAAAAAATAAATTTTTACAAATACATTTCAAAGCGGTAAAAAAAATACAGATGTAGGAACTATTTTCTTTTACCCATAAACTGCTCACAACAAGGTCTGTGAATTATCTTGAGTAATTGGGTCATTATTTTTGGAAAGAGACATTGCTTTTGAGTTTTTCTGATTATTGTTTTTGGGTGGTGCTTTGTTAAAAGGAGGGAAAATATGTATTTTTGCTTTTGGGCTGAACTGTCACTTTAAATTATAGTAGACACGGATGAACAGACACTTTAATGTCAAAGTGAAACCTGATCTCTGCAGTAGATCTAAATAATTTACAAATGGAAAATACTAAATTAGTTAAATGGAGATCCCCTGTGTGTAGTCAAGGAGTTTGAACTGATTGCAGGTATCTGGAATCAATGTTGTAAAGAGGCGGGTGAATACTGTTGGGCTCTGCAATAATCTCAGGAGCGTCACATTATTCTTGCGACCCCCTTTCTAGAGGAGGCCTGGTATGTAGAAAGTCCTACATCTGACTTGAATGTGTGCTGTTCTGGGATTAATAGAATACCACATAATTCATAAAGAAGACCAAGTCAGATGTTTTCCTCCAAACTTCAAACTGTGCTGACCACTTTCCAGTGTTGGCACCGCAGAGAGCCCCCCACCCCCCCCTCTCCCCCTTCACCCTCCCTCATCTCTCCAGGGATTAGCGGAAGGGCCTGGGAGTCCCTGCAGGCTTGAAGCACTTGGTCCTGGTTCTCAGGGTGACCTGGCAGCACCTTCCCCCAGGGTAAAGCTTTGTGTGTGTGTGGAGAGAGGTGTTATGAAGGGCCTCGGGGCAGTTCTGATCTCACCCCGGCCTGGTGGGACATGATGGTTGCAGCAGCCTGATTCCATCAAAACAGCTTGTTTACATAATGTACTCTCTGTACAGTTTATGGCCTGGCTGCTGCCTGCATTATGGCGGCCTACAGCACATGAACGGAATCGGGCCGTTGACACTGACAGACGTTGTTAATCCCTCGCTGAGTTCCCGCTTGAATGCAGCACAGCGGAGGATCCGTGCTATAGTGCCAAGACTCATGTGCTTTTCTCACCACATTTTCCATGGTTTTTGCACTTTTTATTTATATGCGGAGAAATATATACGCAAAAGCGTTTTGTACTGAAAGAGTGCAAGAAGACTGAAGGAAATGTCTGCTGTAAATGGGCTCATATGCCTTGTTAACAACCCGAGCTTCGGACTTGTGAAAAAGCGAGGAGTGTAGTCCTTTAAAGTATATTTCTGATCGCTTCACTTCCTTACCAGAGCTGTCTGTGCCTCTCTCCCAGTCTCCTTGTATTCCACAGTCTGGTTAGTGGCGTGATACATGAGACAGGGAGCAGTAAATCACTAGATAGCAGAGGAAACTATGCAGCTTGGATTGATCAGCCTTGTTATTTTCCCATCTGCTTACGGGGAAATGATTAGCCGGACATGATTGATTCAGGGTGTACTAGATTAGACTCGGCCCTCCTCCCTCGTCTTTTCACAGTGCTACCAACATGCCACTTGTGTTCACCTGTGACAACGGTGTAAATAGATAATAGTTTTCGTTGTAATTTATAACAAAAAGACTCAGTCATTCATACAAAAAAGAAACAGTTCTTCTTGTTCGTTTTTTTTTTTTTTTTTTATAATCAAATTGTTTTAAATTCTTGTTTAAATTACTTAAATAACTGTGTATGAGTGTTTTTGATAGCAAGTGGTAAGCAAATAACTTCATGTAGACGTCTACTTCTCAAATGTCAATGGGTTTAACACATTTCTGTTTCTCAGCATTAGCAGGTCTCGAGACGTGTTTGAGAGTGGGTTATGGTCATTAGGTGTGTGTGTGTGTGTGTGTGTGTGTGTGTGTGTGTGTGTGTGTGTGTGTGTGTGTGTGTGTGTGTGTGAGAAGAAGACATTGAACATGCCAGCCACCGATTAAAACCCGTGTGTGTTTTCTGTGGTGCAGGATGAGGATTTGTGTTGGCCACATACGCAGCTTTATCTGTTTTTTGTGTTGTCGCTTGTGTGCGTGTTTCTTTGCACATAAATGTGTGTGTGTGTGTGTGTGTGTGCGTCCTCCTGCAGCAGAGGAACCCTCAGCTCAGGTTTCAGTGCCGGGAACAACATGCTGGCCATGGGGGAATGACAGGGGAAATTGGACGGCAGACAGTATGATTTGTGTGTACAGATTTCCTTGTGTGTGTGTGTGTGTCCTCAGAAGCCTCCATGCATTCCTCCCATTCTCAGCCTCTTGGTTGAACCATACTGAGACACAAACATCAGGGCTGAACTATATGTCTGCACGATTATTGCTGGGCTAAACACTACTGGCAGCTGTCTGCACAATATTTATTATTAATGTTCCATGTCAAAGAATGGCTCCGTTTCTCAATAAGAAGCACAAGAGTGGCGAGATTTTTATATAGATGAGATAAATAATATAAGTCTCATGTCTTTGATTTCATGGAAAACATGACTCAATTTCCTTCAGCACAATCAAGCTCCAAAAATTCTTTGTCCTTTCTTTTTTTTTTTTTTTGCCAGGGAGCTGTGCGAGGAGTCAATGACCCACTCCGCAAGCTCCGCCTCCAGCTTGGACAGCCACGCCCCCTCCGAGTGCGGCGGCCAGTTCCATGGCGTGCGGTGGGAGGAGCAGCAGAAGGTGCTGGTTCTGGAGCAGTTGTGCGGCGTTTTCAGGGTGGACCTGGGTCACATGCGGTCTCTGAGACTCTTCTTCTGGTCAGTGGGGAGGGCAAAGGTCACAGGGAGGTCATGAGGGGGGTCACCTTGTCGCGCTACTGTGCAGTGCCTCACGATGTGTTGTAGGTTCCAGGACAAAGTCGATTTGTTTTATTATAATAAATGGAAAATTTGTTTTAGATATGATTAGAGATACGTAAGGAGTGAAAAGTGGTTTACGCCTTCTTTAATAAACACATTCTTTATGAATCTTAATTTCGTGTCTTTATCTTTTCCTTTTTTTTTATGTCGTTTAGCGATGAGGCGTGTACCAGTGGCCAGCTGGTGATTGCCAGCCGAGAGAGCCAATATAAGATTCTCCACTTCCATCATGCTGGCCTAGACAAGCTGGCTGAGGTCTTCCAACAGTGGAAGTGCTGCAGGGAAACTCAGCTTAAAGACCAGGTCGGGTTACGATCCAAAATCCTGTTTGGCATCTCTAGTTTTATTGAGAAACAAAGACATTTTTCAGCTTTTTTCCACCCAGTTTTCTACTCAAATGTTGGTTCTGTGCCCACATTCTTTTAGCTCAATTGATTCTCTTTCCGTCAGGTATCTGATGAGAAATCCTGCATGCAGTTTTCCATCCAGCGGCCCACCCTGCCCTCCGCTGAGACTCACCCAGAGGAGAAGCTTTATCGGCGGCTTGATGTCACCACCTGGCTACGTCACCTCAACCACAGTGGGCAGGTGGAGGAGGAGTATAAGCTACGCAAGGTACGTCTGTGGGTGTGCATGTTTTTACAATCCCGTTTTGAAAAGTCTCACCTCCTGCTTTCCACACAGTCAAGCTTTACATCTTCTTGCATTTGTTTCTCTCAATCACACATACATCACAGAAAGTCATTTTGAAAGCAAAAGGTCACGGGGTATAACTCTCAGTTTGAATCAGCACCTCCAGTATGTAAGTAATGAGAGGGTTGGTCCTGGGCAATGTCCCCCTGTGAGTCATCCGAGTTCTCTGAGTTGACTTGGATGAAGGTTTACCATCTTACTGAAATGACTCAGTGGCAGTTAGGATGTGACCAAAAACATTTCCTCTGTAAACATGCAAATGCAGGAACAGAAGAGCACTGTTATGCTGGACCTGCAGATTATACAGTGTTTGTATTTTTAGGAGTTTTGCAGCGTGTTTTGCAAACTGTCTACTGTAGTTCAGTAAGATGATAGTTGAGAGAAAGCTCTGTTATCACAACTGTCCGAATGTGATCCCGCGCTGTGTGGCCCCTGTTTGCCCTTTTGTGCTCACTGTGTTTGTTCCCCTCCCACTGTCTGCCAGGCCATCTTCTTCGGCGGTATTGACCCATCCATCCGCGGCGAGGTGTGGCCCTTCCTGCTGCACTATTACAGCTACGACTCCACCTCTCAGGAGAGGGAGGCCTGGAGACTGCAAAAACGCTCCCACTATCATGACATCCAGCAGAGGAGGTGGGGAACCCGGCAGTGTGTGTGTGTGTGTGTGTGTGTGTGTGTTTGATTTCCTGACTGCTGATAACATCCGTGCCACAAAATGAAAGTTATTTGACGTTACGGAAATGAAATCGCTCTTAAAAAGTCCGACCGAGACGCAGCGGGTCAGCTGTCACGTGGCTGCAGCGTCGGCTGCCAGGCGCTCAGTCAGTCAAACATTAAACCACATGTGGGTGTGTTGTGGATCCGCATCGCAGGCACTGAGCAATCAATAGGCACAATCAGGGAAGTGTTATGGGGAGGTGCCGGGTGTGAAATAAAAGGTCTCTGGGGAGAAAACATGTCAGCAGCTATCAGATCATACTTCCTCCTCAGAAGGAAAAAACACAAACGCACACATGCGAGCACATCCCTCTTCATTTGTCCCCACCCCTGAACCAAAAGGTTGAGTGTGCAAAGATTTCCACACGTTCTACCGCTTTGTCTGTAATTAATATGATAATTGGACAGGTTTCATCTGTATGGCCTATTAACATTTTGAGTGCGTCAGAAGGTCTTATCGAAGTCAGGTAATTAGAGACCTTGTTCTGACTCTGATGTGGATTCCTTTAAAGACCATTTGACTTGAGCAGCCTCCGGGACCACTGGTTGATCATTAGGAGCAAGGATACACGTCTGTGGTTTGGTTCCTTGTCTCCTAACCTTGTGTCCTTCCCTCAGCAGTGATAACTAAACAGCTGTAACAACTGCAGATGTAGATCAACGGGCAAACAGTGAACAGAATGAGTGGAAAAAGTGACAGAGAAGAATATTTAAGATATTGTCATTTTTGGAAAAACTGCTTAAAAATCACTGTACGACAGACTTTAGATGAGATTATTCATTATGTGTTATTGCACATACACACATAGAAAACATAAAAACCCATATATTTAGTTTATTCTGTCATACATAAGCTAGATTTAATCATCACATAGTACAGAGTTGGTTTCTTCAGGTAATACATGAAGAATATCCATATTTTCTGACCTTTTTTAGATACTATTTTTTTACACTCAAATGCTGCTTGTTGTCTTTATGGTTTGTTTGCAAGTCAAGTTTTTGTTAGTAATACATTTTGAATTTGTCACGTAATATGCTTCATGCTTAATATAGGAAGATGTCCTCCCTGGCTGGTTTGAAGAGGAAGTGCTTACATTTCATTTTTGGTGCACCACTAGATTTAAATAAGCTCTATTTTTGATTCCGATTTGTGGAAGAGAAAAGGAAGTTCTCTTCTCTCTGTCAGTAATGTTGTCTTTGTTCATAGATGTACCTTCAGATATGTCCAAACATGTTTGGAGTTTGTGCTTGAAAAATACCTTAAATTATTTATGAATTATCATAATAATAAAATGTTCTGTTAATCGACTAATTGCTTAACTGTCTCAGGTTTAAACATATTTCAAAGAGGTATCTGTCATGTCAATGAAATGGAACTTGTTTTATTTTGTTAGAAACATTGTGTCATTGTTTGTATTTTGTTCTCTTTTCTTTTTATTTCCTTGTTGGATATTTGTGTATCTTCGGACTAAGTCCATGAATGCTGTGGTATGTGGCATTGGTCCATGCTGTATACTTGTCCCTATGAGAGTAAACCTTAAATAAAATGAATCGATATTAGTCCAGGGCAGAGGTAGTGTCGATTTATGTTCCTATTTAATATTCCTATGTAAAGACGGATATATTTTTTGCTTAACCATACCAGCCGCAGACATTTAAAGTGATGAAAACATACACTGAACTCTCGAGTAGCATCCTCGAGAGAGAGAAAGATAAAAGAAGGGTCCAACCACACAAACACACAGCACTAACTAAACAGTTGCGTGGCGTTGCATCAGGTGTGAGCTCACTATTCCTGGTGGGGCCACATGGAAAACAAACAGTGTTGATTAAATCCCCTCTGCTTGTTAGGACTTGGGTACATTAGTGCCACACACAGAGTACATTGCTAATATAGTCCCTAACATTTAGAGGGATAGATGGTGGTTTTATGGTTGTGGTATTATCCTCAGCGGAGCACTTGATGGTGAAATACCCCTTCAGTCCACTGCTTGCCCACCCCCACATTTTTTCATTCATTTGCAGCTAACCATTAGCGTTTTACACCAGAGTAACATTTGAGATTATTTTATAACAGAATTTTTTTTTTTTTTTATCCATACTAATTACCTTCATTTCCTTAGAGATTGTGTAGAAAAACTTTCTTAAACATTCTTTTAAATCATGATTGACTCTGGAAACTTATCTTGTTTTAAGAAAACTACTGTGGGTTTTTTTTTTTTTTGCTTGTATCTCATGTTTCCATTTCCGCCTGGTGTTTGTGTGTATTTTTCAGATTGTCCATGAGCCCAGAGGAGCACAGCGAGTTCTGGAGAAAGGTCCAGTTCACAGTGGATAAAGACGTGGTGAGAACAGACCGCAGCAACAACTTCTTCAGAGGAGAGAATAACCCAAATGTGGAGATCATGAGGTCAGACTTCTTTCTTTCTCCCCCCCCCCGCACCCTGCACCGCACCCCCCCGCCCACTCCAGATCTCTATCTCTGTCTCTCTCACCCTCACCTTCTCTCAATCCATCCTTATCATTCCCATTCCTCAGCCCAACGCACAGGCATACCTACTCATTTCATATTCTGAACCCTCGGGGAGCCGCAAATGAGTTTCATGCTTTATTGACTCTGACTAAGCCGTCGGAGCACTTTTGATGCATACTCAGAGCTAATGGCTTTCTAAACGAGGAGCAAGAGGATTTAAATAGCATATTAGTTTAGTGACTCTCATCGAGGCCTCTGGTGTTTGTCAAGGTATTATGTCTTCTGCTGTGTCTGGGGCATGGTGATCCCAGTGCTGCACATGTCCAGATGCATGACACTTATCTCACATCTATTGTACTGATGTGTCACAAATAACTTTCTACGCGTCATTCGGTCTAAAGCATGCAATTATATTTTAAGATACTTATCATTTTTATTTTTCATTTTCCAAACGCATAACCACTGAAAAGTCTGCCTCCCAAAAAAAAAAAACTCCATCCCAAATTACATCTATTTTTGCTGTTAACATTTCACTGATGACAATAAAAAAAAAAAGTCCTCAGGGTTTTCCCTTTGTTTTACAATTCTCACTAATGCATGAGGACTGCCAGGGAAGTTTACTTCAAAGTAGTACCCATATACAAAAAAAAAGGGGAAAAAACAAGAAAGATCATTAATTAGCTCCCTGGTTACCAGAGGGGTTGGCATAGCAACCGCTTAAGCAGGGCTTGTCATGTTTTTCTGGGCATTACCAGCGATGCTAAAACACATGTTGGATCATTCAGTGTTTGGGGGGGACTATACTATCTAGTGGTTTGGCTGGGCTGCATTTCTATGTAAGAGACAAAAACAAAAGCTGTTTATGACACTATATTGCTATATGATATTAGATGTCCTGTTTGTTGCTGTTCTTGACCCAGGCGGACTCTGCTCAACTATGCAGTGTTCAATCCCGACATGGGCTACTGCCAGGGCATGTCTGACCTGGTGGCCCCCCTGCTCACCGAGATCCAGGACGAAAGCGACACCTTCTGGTGCTTCGTCGGTCTCATGGAGAACACCATCTTCATCAGCTCACCGCGTGATGAAGACATGGAGAGGCAGCTGGTGGGATGTTTGTGTGTTTGTCTTTGAGTCAGGCAAATGTCAGATTGTATCGTAGAAGTGGAAAAAAGATGGAATTATGCTTCTGCGGAGATACACATAAAGGCGGCAGTATACTCTGATGGTCAAATAGCTTCGGGTCAAATGAGAATGCGCCCCCCCCCACCCCCTCTCTCTTTATGACGGCCTATGTATCACTCCAACTCCAAGTGTGTCTGTTTTGAACAGCAATAAATGGGTTTGCTTTTCGACATCAGACGAATGAGCTCTTTTCAAGCAAGAACCAACCCAAGACATCTTTACGAACCTTCGTAGAGAAAATGGGTAACTGTAGGTCGTAAAGGCTCACAGAGGATCCAATGCACACACATTCCAAATCTCAACAACGCGTAGTGCGTGCATCAAGCAAGCTGATTGGTTGATCCAACATCCTGTTGGGAGGTAGGGGGGTAGGGGGGGTTCTTCTCTCTCCGCCACATCTTGTAAAGAAGAATTATTAAGAAAAATACTCTTCAAGTACCCCTCTTGTCATTTAAGTTCATAAATCCTTCACGTTGGTCACACAAAATTACATCACTTTACTGTAATGTAGCATCAAAAACAGGAAACTTGTGCCATATTACGATATTCCAATATCTATATCTGGTCTCCTATCACAATATTGATATGATATTTATATATTATCCAGCCCTTTGTGTACGTTAGCTTGCGTGCCTCCCCGGAAGAAGCATAATCCCAGCCTGAGAATGCTTAAAATTTCACTAGCAAATGTTTGATTGTGTTTGTAAGACGGTGTGTACCCTTTCTGAACCGCCTCCAGATGTACCTGCGGGAGCTGCTGCGTCTCATGCTGCCTCGCTTCCACCAGCACCTGACCAGGCTGGGGGAGGACGGCCTCCAGCTGCTCTTCTGCCATCGCTGGATCCTGCTCTGCTTCAAACGAGAGTTCCCTGACACCGAGGCTCTGCGCATGTGGGAGGCCTGCTGGGCACACTATCAGGTCAGGCCAAAGTCTGAAGGGCTCCTTTGCATACACAAGTTTGTACGAAAAACTTTGAATAATCGAATGCGAAGAGGCGCCTGACTGAATTCTGTTTCACTACAGCACTACATTTATGATGATCTTTCAGGGAGCATAGAGAAATGCACAGTTAACATTGTCTGCATTAAAAATAGAGTCCATGTTATCCCTATGAAGCTTGTCACCACAGACTGGTGTAATCCTCCTAAGCACCTATAAAATGTCACATTTACATCTTGGTTTTGAAGGGGTTTAATGGTTTTTATTCACCAGTGATCCTTTTAGTTAAGATTCAACATGTAATAAAATCCCACATTTGGATTTAGTTGACTTTAAATTGATATATTTAAATACTTACTAAAAGCATTTAAAGCAAAGTAATTCAGGCTTTACAGCGGCACTAGTTCAAAGATGCCAGATATGAATCTCTTCAGACTCCTTGCCAGATGTTCTGATCTTCAGCTACATGCGAAACCTCGTTTTGGGCAGTGGAATGTCACATACCAGATGGACCAGAAGCAAGAATTTGATATATAATTTTTCTGTGAACGGACGACTTCAAGTAATATTGTGTTTTACTAAATCAAGTTTTTAAGTTTTTATTTTGCCTTTCTTGTTGAAACAAGCCCTTAATTCACTTCCCTCTTTGAGGGATACTATACCCTCATAATTAGCATTTCCCTTGACCTGGGGTTCACTGTAAATTAGCATTTTGTGCATATCTGTTCTTTGTCTTTCCTGGTTCCGTGGTGCCTTGTGGTTTAAATTGTACCCTACAGCAAGGGTACGACTAAATCCAGAGATCAGAGACCTTGTTGTCATCAGGTCCTAAAAACACTGCTAATTTGTCTTCATGTAAAAACCGGCTCACCAACCTCTTTCCCTCTTTCCATAGACGGACTACTTCCACCTATTCCTGTGTGTGTCCATCATTGTTCTCTATGGGGAGGACGTTACAGAACAGCAGCTCGCCACAGACCAAATGTTGCTCCACTTCAGCAACCTCTCCATGCACATGAATGGAGAACTGGTGCTCCGCAAGGTACACAGCAGTAAATTCTCCGGGCTGTCATGGATTTATGTCACCTGTGAACACCCAAAGTGAATGGGTACCCATTCATCCTAAAATATTTGAATAATCGTTGGTTTATGACCACGCTCATAGAAATTCCTCGACAGACTGCCTCAGTGCATTTAATTCAAATGGGTTCGCACCAAGCAGCCCGATGCTGCCGCAAAGCCGCTCTGACATCCTGTAACCTGCCCACGGAGGCCATGAGGTGCTAAATGGATGCTGCCGTGCCATGCAGAGGATTTATGATCTGCATCCCTGTTACTGTGTTTGTGCCTGAGTCCTCATGTTTATGGATGCTGTGTTAGTACTGCTGCAACCACCAGCAGTGAGTTTGTTTCAGCATGCAGCAGACGTTACTCCTTTTTGTTCTTGCTTGAGATTTTGTATCCGATGCACGGCGGCTTTTTAGCTTACGGTACCACACTGCAATGCTGACCGTGACATTGTTCTGTTACCTGAGTCAAGTGTATTTATTTATTTTAATGTCTTTATCCACTATGTTTGATATCTGCAGAAAGCTATTTTGTATTACCTGATTTTTGTTTCTTGTTAATTCAAAGTTCCTCTCACTCTTTCATATATTTAAGTTAATCTTGTCACTTTTTCCCTGCTTTTACAGGCCCGCAGCCTTCTCTACCAGTTCCGCCTGCTACCCAGAATCCCCTGCAGCCTACATGACCTTTGTAAACTGTGTGGCCCGGGGATGTGGGACAGCCGCTACATCCCCACTGTGGAGTGTTCTGGTGAACACCCAGACTCACAGAGCTGCCCCTATGGAGGCACCTCCACCCCCCAGCCCTCCTCACCCTCGCTGTCATCCTCACCAAACCCCACCCCCACGCCTCCACCAGAGGGCAAGAAAGGCTCCAAAACCCGGGATATTTTCACCTTCCGGAAACAGTCCTGAGGAGAAGGCTATGGGGAGCTTTGCTGGTCTTGGCTCACATTGGCAAAGGTTTTGAATCCATCTCCTGGATTCCTGAACTACTTGCCGCCCTCTGACTCCTCTCCCCAAAGTCCCTGCTTCTAGTTTCCCTATCTTACTGAGGATGTTTGTCACTTGCTCCTCTCACGAGGTGCAATGAGGAACACTGCCTTACCAGAATGATCTTTGCAACGTACAGCATCACATGAATGGTGGTTTGCTGCTGGACGGGCCAGAAGTCAAAAAGCTGCTTTCCTCTTGGGGCAGAATGGACAATCACCAGGCGCTGTGTTGGTCCGGAGCTACTTCAGGTTTGAGTCTGCTGCTGGCTTGGCATACTTCCAGGGGCTTTGTGGGCAGGGGTCACATCAGGGTCTGAGGCAACCGGCCTGAAGTCGTGCAGACTCTGAATGAGGGTCAAATGAAACTGGAGATTCATTCACAGGACTTGAACTTGAACTTTTGAAAATGTTGCCGTGTTCTCACAATGGAATATTTGTGTATGTGCATATCTCATGTCTGAGCAGAACATTTTAAAAATGAAATTGAAACCTTCTGTCTTAACAAAGAAGGGTTAACCTACAAATAGGATTATAACGAGTTACTGGTACTTTTTAAGTTTTGTTTAATTTCATTTTCAAACAAGTGAATGTTTGCGTTTATATCAGCAGTTACAAATATTTAGCAATACTATATCCTTGCATGAATGATTCTTGACATATAGAGGGCACGACTTGTTTGTTGGAAAACACTAAAGCCCAAAACAGAAGTAAGAATGTGTTTACACAACAAACACATGATAGGGCTCTGCTTATTTCCTCATCAGATTGTGGGAAGGAACATTTTCAGAATTTGTCTCTGTTATAATGGTGTTTCCCGACAGGCAGAAGGAAGCCAGGCATATGTTTCCCTCTGATAAAAGTCAGACACAAACATTCATTTTACCTGTCGTGCAATAGGAGCTTAACCATTTCCACATTACCATCGAGTGAAGTATTGGATTGATATGACAGCGCTGTCTGCCAAAGAAAGCATAGATCATGTTTTTATCCTGACAAAAAAAAATTGACAGCCTGGTGTTTTACTTGAAGTTTTGTCTTTTGTGTTGAACCATGTTTACACGGGGTTGTGAAAAATAGTCAGCACAATGGGTTTCTTTTTTCTTCTCTCTCCAGCGTTCTCTCCACCTTCACCTTAAAATGGCAACGCACTATCAACACTAAAAATCAGTCCACATGAATGTATCTGTTTTGTTTTTTTTGCTTCTTTTCACTCCTGTGTGTGTGTGTGTGTGTGTGTGTGTAAACTGGAGTGACCTCTCAACATCTGGTAATGAGTTGGAGAACAGCCATAGAGGGCCTCCCTCCCTGACTAGTCTCTTTAATTATAGCAGTCATCATGGGGAGAAAAAGAGAAGGAAAGTAAAGCTGGCTCTTTTAGAGAAAAAAATAAATAAAGGAGAGATGGAGAGAAAAGTGTGATTTAAGCTTTGCACAGGGATCTATAGTGATCTACATCTTGCCTCTGGGATTTACAAGTCCCAGAGGTAAAGACGATCTCCACTCTGAGGCTTTTCCCTGAGAGCTTTTGAGTGACACTCCTGGGGCTGAAAACATCTTCAAATTGCTGCTAAAATGTAACATTAAGACCTTCAATCAGCCCCCCCTCCTCTCTCTCTCTCTCTCTCTGTCTCTCTCTGTCTCTTGTGGTCTCTCGCTCTCTCACTCAGCAAGCAGTCTCTGCAAATGACATTCATAACTGCTCCTTTTCCCTATTAGTTATCATGTGCATGTGCTTGCTGGAAATGCCCGCAGAGTTTTGAAGATTGGGTAGCTGCGTTAAAAAAGAGCAAAGTCAGAGATGCACGATGGGAAAGTAATCAAACTGTGTGTGCGTGTGTGTGTGTGTGTGTGCGTGTGCGTGTGTGTGTGTGTGTTTGTTTCTGTGTGTGAATTTTGTTCAAATCCTCATTGAAATCACATTGTCTACACAGGCACCGGGAGTCACGAGCCTAATCAATGACCACTCTTTTGACCAGTCATCACTGAATGTACAATGTTGCTATTGATCTCTATGATATGTTGATGAATTACTGTACACACCTCAGAGAAAAAGAGACAATTCTTATTCTTGGTATTAATAAAAACAAAGATGTACTTTCAAAAAACAGCTCTTGAAAATGATTTACTGTACAACCAAATGTGGTAAGCATACAATTTATAAATGCCTTTCTGACAATTACTGACTTTTGATTGTGATCTGCTACCAAGTTAAACAATGCTGGATTTACAGAACCACCAACAATATTTTTCATCATTAAACACCGCTCAAGTTATAGCATAAACTCTGTGTATTGTTTTTTAATTTATGAAGTAAACACATGGGATATCAGGATTAATATAGAAATATAATTAATGAAACGAAATGCATTCATACCAATAATATTACCATAATACTACTAATAGTTTGGTAATCAGTCTGCACTAACCTACTTTCGAGACATAAAGATATGTTCTATTTTTCACTGTTACTGTATGCATCTATAAAAAGAATAAATAAAAGATAAAACAAATAATGGAATATGCACTCAAAAACAGAATTCACATGTCTAAGTATCTTAACCCCCTAGGAAAAAAATCATACCCAAAATGAATCAAGAATAGATTTTCAACCACAAGGCTTACATGCACCTTTCTGGTCTGCGGAATATGAATCCCTTTGTTAAGTGCCTTGCCCAAGAAGACAGACTAGCGGAGCCGGGATCGAACTGCCGATCCTCTGATTTGAAGGACCCCTGCTCTACCACTGGGTCACAGTCGCCCCTTCATACTACAAATGTAACTGTACATTTTATGGCAATAGACTAAAATACACTTTTATAAAGTAAAACTCAGGCGGTACTCATGTTATAGCCATGTTTACTGTTTATTTGTAAAAAAAAAAAAAAAGTACTATTTCCATAACGTTGTAACAAATAACATAAATCCACCTAAAATAATAAAAGTTATAAACACAATTAATACCAAAATGTATACATGACTGAAGAGCTCAATGCTATACGGACAGATTAATGGAGAATGCCTGGACCCACAGTGTCTTTTGGGATATCCACAGATTCGTCTTAGTAAGTTGAAAAGAATGACATAATGCTTGTTGGTGTCAGTGCTTCAATACAACCACCACGGCCCTGTGAATACGAAGAAGTTAAACACATTACAGTGCTTCGTATATGCATAATATAATGTATATGAGGACCCAGAGTTCCCCACAGTGCAGGTCAGTCAAATTTGACTAACGCGTTACGTCACCAGTAAAACGTGAAGTGGGATTGTTATGTTCCCCTGGTAACAGCGGACGCTGAGTGTTTGCAGTCATAATAGAAAGCTCTGAATCTTTAGATTCCAGCGATATTGAACGCGGTAATGTAGACGAGAAAATTACCCTTATTTTATTATCTTATGAACACAACTTCCTCATATATTTACAAAGGCTATATTTTTATGACTTCATTGTTAAAATATTAATAAGCCATAGTTTGGACAACATACCGTTGGTTTACGGATTATGAAAGCTGAAGACCATCGTGTTTTCAAAACGGTATCGCAAGACCATCTTCCATGGTGACTTTTTGAAACCAATGTGGACCCGGTACTGGGCCCATCTGGCTCAATAACTATCTGGAAATCAAAGACTGAATGATATTACGTTTCAGAGTTGGTCCAGGATTTGTTTGAAACATTCCATATTGGTAATATCTTAAACATCTCAGACCAGGAAGTCATGATTATGGAAGTTATATGGAGCAGCTGCAGGATTTGTCTCATGTTGATGACATCGTATAAAAAGCCTTTTAAAGTGGAAATTCAATCCCAGTTTGAACTCTCCTTTCAAATGACGCCAACAACAACATGCTTATACTTTGTGATTGGCTCCTCTTGGAACCAATTTTATTAGAAAGTGTTGTAAGAAGCTGCAAGACGGAGTTTCCAAATTCCTGAATTTGCTTACTTGGTTTTCCAGCAGCGGTTACATCACTAACTAAGTGAGCTCAAGGCAGGAGAGCAGAACACCACTGTAGTTTTAGCACAAAGCTGATTTATTTCTATGGATTTACCCGAGAAAACGTAACTAGGTTGAACAAAACAACAAAAAATCTGTTATCATGCAATAGGTACAAAATGTACTTATAGCTCAGATAAGGTGGAGCCGTAGTTTTGTTTTCAGCTGTCTGATATTTGCACTATTATTATATTTTTGTGACTGTAGCTGCAGTTAGATCAGCTTGTGAAAATGGTCTTGTTTCACCTGCTAAGTGGTTAATATTTCCTTTTCAAAATGATGGGCTCTCAGCTGCTGAACAGAGTGTGAAGACAGAGAATCTGTATGTTGCTTCTGAAATGAAACTATACCTTCATACGCTTTACTAATTCAGTTGTAGTTACATGTGGTACTTCTCAAATTTCAGAAATCCACAACACCTGGCCAGCTTTGCTACTTCCAATCTAAAGCACTGACGCACATGTGCCCCGAAGCAGCACGTATAAAAGAAGTTGTTGTATGTAGTGTGCCTTCCTTTAACTCGGCAAAGATGAAAAATACAAGGTGTGAATTGTGCCTCACAGGGGATTTCCATTCCAGTTTTCTGACAAAAAAATATAAGGCCTCCCATGAGAAAATGCAGCAAAGCAGACGGTGTGCATCCCAGAGTTAAACCCACAGTCTTATCAGCCTCTCCTGTTTGTTGTGGCTGTTTGATAGTGTGTGTGTGTGTGTGTGTGTGTGTGTGTGTGTATGTGTGTGTGTGTGTGTGTGTGTGCGCGTGTGTGTGATGGCTCAGGCATTTGACAGCGATCAACTGACTGTCACAGACAGCTGTGGAGATAGCATCAGATACTGTCATCAGGTGGCTGGCTCCTTCAGAGAGAAAGGAAGACTTTGGGGAATGGCTCTGGCAGCGCAGGTATTCTGGTTTAGTCACTCTGACGGGTTCCGTGAAAACACAATTTGAACCTTTTGTCTCTGACAGACCCAAATACATTATGAATGTATTTTTGAGGAAATCCAGACTAAACATTTGGGAGTATTTTTATTCCCAATGACTGATCTGAAACTCCCTTTCATTTCTCTCTTGTCTCTGTGTTTTAACCCCTCACTGTATTAACCTTGTTGATTAGTGCAAGACATCGCCAGATGGGTATTATGGGTTTCAATGGGAAAAGGAGTTTAAAATGATGATAACCTGTGCCTGTAGATCACCCAAGGAGATTTACTTACAATGGACCTAGTCCTTTGGAAGCAATTCCCTACTGTACGTGTGATTATTCTGCTATCCGGAGACCCCGCTGCCTTTGATGTGGGGGCCTGCCTGCCTCCAATTAGAACCTATTAGCCCCTGATTGATAGCATCACTGAGGGCTAATGCATTGCTATAGCAGAAAACAAGATAAAGAGAAAATTACAATAAATACATAAATGAATAAAAGGCCACTTCTCATTACTTTACTTTAGCTTCTTTGAGTCATTCGAGTGATTAATGCCGTTTCTATCTGCGGAAGGAATTAAATGACCGTACATGTAGATGGTGGAGCACTAGGATCCGGTGAACACCATAAAAACTATATCGCCCCGTTGTAAAGTCTACTGCTCGTTGGAGGGACTTTGCTTATTTCTACACAGCGTTATATTAGAGCATTTATAAGATCTGCTGTTTAGCAGTCATTATGAATGTGGAATGAAATTCCCAACCTGTTGTCCACGATGTGTTACAACTTCATATTGCATGAGCACCACTGATACTCTGAGGCAAATTTGTGATTTTGGGCTATACAAAATAAATTTAATTGAATTGAATACTATCATATGTAACAGTAAGTCTAGCTCTATGGAGGCTTTGTCTTGGAGTAAATACTCCTTCTGTGCTCTATCAGTCTTTACATGAGCATCACACACTAAAACTTGCCTATTTATACAATAAACAACCTTCTTCTTTCCTCAAACCCCCAACCTTTTGAATTGCTGCCCTCCTCCTCCTCCTCCTCCTCAATTCTCTCGTTTCCTCTGCCCTGACTGACAGTGTGAGGCCTGGCCACTCTCCTGTCACGAGGCCTGCATTGAACGCTGGGCTATTGCCCCGTAATTATCAATTACAGGGCTCTGCTTCCACACCTGGAGCAGGCCAGGCTGGGAATGAGCTCAGCCCATTAGGATGGACCTCCGGCTGGGTTGTTTATGGAGGGGGCTGGGCTCTACCCTCTGGAGGTGTTAATGGGCCTTCTAGGGGTTGAGTCAGCTGGCTGATCCATCAGAGTGTCTGATAACGTGCTGTTGGGAATTTAATGGCTATTTCTAGTTTAGATACATGTCATTATTTATCATTATATGTGCAGATTTTACATCTTTTATGTTCCCTTTCCAAGCCTAAAACCTTTTAACTCTGACATGAATTTCAAGAGATCATTTCAGAATGAAACAGATTGCAATGAAAGGGCTCTGGTATATTGCATTACGTACATAGATCCGTGAGAGATGCATTAAAGGAGCACCAGATTTTACCCATTAAAGTCAATTTTATAGTGATGAGGAGGACTGCACAGCCTGTGTAAATTGTTGTACAATTGTGAATTGTACAATGTTTACAAAGTGCTTTGTAAAATCTGAGAACATTTCCAAAAATGACATCACTTGAATATCTCTGCTTAGGCTTGGAGACAAATAGTACAAACTGTTAAATACAAATCCTGTTTTACAAACTGGAGACATGGAAGTGTTTTCGGAGCTCGATCCATAATGGGGATTGATATATTCAATATTTGTGATACTTTATTGCCATTTCATTGTAGCTGATAGGTATTTGCGTTGGTGACCTCACATAAAGCATAAAACGCTGAAAATGTAAAACAATTGGTTAGGACATAATTACCATATTCACACATTACGAACTTAATTAAAAGCATTTAATGGTAGAATAAATGAAATAAATAAACAAGTGTTCCCATAGGGATGCTATCTGCACCATAAACTCAGCATGTTGCTATCACACATACTGTCACAGTGTCCTATGAGAATATAACAGCAGTTGGGTTTTAGAAGTTAAGGAAATGAACAGATATGTGCTGTCTTTTTATGCCTCCTTGCTGGCGACAGCAAATTATGACAATTTCCCCCAAATGTCTAATAGGATAAAATGAAAAAGTGAGGACATTTTGGACATTTTCCCCATCTAAAAGTCAGGAAATCTCAACCTCTCATTCATTGATTTTGACCATGCTTTAAAAATAATTCTATTCTAATCTATTTCAAGTCCACTGACTTCATGGAAGTACAACACTATAATGCTGAGCTACTCTTCTGTATCTACTGAGAGTTCACAATGTGCAGAGCAGGTTTACGGATGAGAAATGAGGGGTCATCACCTATTGAATTTACTCAGAAGGACTTATTAAACAAGTATGAGAACCATGCCCCTCCACAGCCCGGATTTGTAACGGCAGAAAGAATCTGCTCTGTGAATTACAGCCTCATCGCTCTGCTTAAGCTTCAGACATCGCAATATTCAAGGCAATATATTCAGAAAAGGTGCAGCATTGAAAGAATGTAGCATGTAATTTGCTGGTAGGTACCAATATCTTTATACATATGAAGCGATCAAGTATGACATGAGTAGATCACTTCTTCTATGTCGCATCTGTACCCACCACCTGCCTCTTTCTATTCATGTACGGAGACACAAAAATAGATCTATGTCTTTTCACCCTTGAATGCAAATAGATTGACTCGGCCTCTTTTCATGACAATAGTCGCTCTCGTCTGTGCTCTATTCAACTGTTAGCGGCGGTTAGGTGAAAGAGTCAGCTTATGACAGCCATGTTCTATATCATGCAGAAGATTGAAATGAAAATGAGGCATTTCTCAGAATAGCTGCAGGCAAATGGGGAGAGCTGGTAGTAGGAGGATTGAGGGTGACGGAGGTGAAGATATACGTTTTGACTTTGTGTGTATTCTAGAGCTCACGGGTTGTTTTGAGTCTTTGCCATGCTGAATGCTTCTGAGATATGTCACAGGTGTCGGTGGATTGAAAAGCTTTGTATGTGCCGCATTAACTTTGCAATTGGTTTATGTTGTGTGAGTGGGAGAGAGAGACACAGAGCAGGTGTGTATGCGTGAGCGTGTGTGTGTGTGTGTGTGTGTGTGTGTGTGTGTGTGTGTGCGTGCGTGCGTGCGTGTGTGCGTGTGTGTGTGTGTTTGCATATTTTGTTGTTAGGAGAACAAGGGAGGAAATGAATGACTAAGACTAAGCTTTGCATTTATTCTCCCATTATAGAAGCTCTATGATTCATAGAAGATTGAAAATATGCTTAATGCATTATAAATGCTGCTTGTGAAAGATATTTCATTTTTATGTACATGGCCTTTTTTTATATTGCTGCCAAAAAATCCATTATCCTCAACAATGACTTCTCATGTGTAAGCATAATTTAGCAGTATGAAACCAAAGGCTGTCGTCACAGTGCTTTGATCACCTGCTGTACTAATGCCGTGTGCTTTTAATTTCCACTGTAGCTGTACTTTTCATGCTTTAGCTCACAGTCTGACAATGTTCTATATTTTTCTAATTATCAACAAATTCCTTGAAAAGGCCAAAACCAACAGTAAATCCATCCACGAACAAGTACACCCTGTTCATCTAAATCCTGGTATATCTTATTCCTCTGTGCTATGGAGTTCATTGTTGTTTAAAAACTATAAAGAAAATGCATCATTGAGTAACATTGTTGCACTGGGTGACGTGTTCCCTTATCATGAAGAACATGGGCGCTGTATAGTTTATTTCAGTTAGTCCCACACACAGTCCTGCTTCTGTAAATAATTACTAGAGCAAATGTGTATCAATTCGCAGCTGAAAATAGACCCCAACAAATGCTCTGTTGTTTTCAGAGAATGTATCACCCTTCTCTTAAATTACACTTTATATTCAAGGGCTGTTTTAAAAAGATTTACGTGTTTAGAAACCACAGGGCTTAAGGCTGAGTGCAGACAAAATAGAAAAGTAAAAAAATAACGAGAAATGTGTGCACTGGGGGCGACTGTGGCTCAGCGGTGGAGCGGGGTCGTCCTTCAATCAAAGGACCGGCGGTTCGACCCCTCTGCTGGTTCATGTCGATGTGTCCTTGGGCAAGACACTTGACCCCAAATTGTTCCCGCAGGCTATTCCTGCGGTGTATGAATGTGTGTGAATGTTAGTTAAGAGTTCTGATGGGCAGGTGGCACCTTGCATGGTAGTCCCTGTCATCAGTGTGTGAAAAGGTGTGAATGGGTGAATGATGACATGTAGTGTTAAGTGTTAAAGCGCTTTGAGTGGTCGGACGACTAGAAAAGTGCATTCCATTTACCATCAAATTGTTGTTTTCTTCTTCTTTTTCTGAGCTTTGTCGATGATAACTAAATTGTAGAAAAGTTCAGGCTTATCCTCTTATAGCAAGAGCTGTTCAACATTATGTGGAAAGATATAAAAAAAATATGCGCAATTTAGCTTTTTTTTGTCCCCAACGAATGCATAATTTTTTATCAACTTTTGCTGAAACCTACAGCGTGCACAGCCTTTTTTTAACAATCACACTATATATATTTTTGAGACATACTTAAGTTTTGTGTCTTCAGTATAATACAAAGACAAGAGTGGGAATTCAGAGAGAATTGCGAAGCAGACTAAAATGTTGTGTTCCATCTTTTCATGGGATGTTTTTGAAAATAAGAAACATTTTGAGCAACACCAGTCTTGTCCTTTATCAATAAGATATGGCTACAGTAAGAGATAATTGAAACAATAAGATTATATCATATCAAGAAAAACTTGACATAACTGGAGCTAGAAGTCATCTTGACAACCATTAGTGATGTTGCCATGATGTGTCCACACACCCTCGGTGCATTAAGCCTCCCTGCTGTCCCCTGTTGTGCTTCACTGGGGCTGAGGGATATGTGCACTGACGCAAGCTCCAGTCTCTCTTGGGCAGCCATGCAGGTAAATAAACTGGTGATTGTGTGCTGAGGGAGGACATCACGTGCACAGATGAAAAAAGCCTGTTGATTACTGATCGTCTAGCCACGCTAATAATGCCCCATGTCCTGACTCTCAGCCTCGAGATGAGCTCTGGATCAATCTTTAATACGCTGACTGAAATACAAATTCCGTATTGACCTGCGGGAAAATTCTCCTCTGACCAGCATCATTTATTTGTATTTAATTGCGTCCATGTACGAGCTTGGCAGCCAGTCATTGATTTCAATATAGGAGATGATGGAAATGGTCTTTCACCATAATTACTGATCAATTTAAAGAAATTGAAACTCTCCTGCTATTCAATATATAACAACATCTCTGCTCTCTGCTTGTGTTGTGGATGACTTATTGTTACTTCATGCCACCAAGTGAGTCTGTGTCTTTGACGCAGCTTCACTTGGTCAGATGAGCATGATGATCACCTCTCTTGAGTTTGTTCCCTTATTATATTAATGTCTGGGGAATCTCCGCGGCTTACCAGTAGATAGTTTGGTCACTTTGTAGTTGCCCCAAAATGCGAACAACTCATCTTAATGTGTTTTTAAAGCTCATTTATTTGTGGAACATCTGTGTTGTTTGTTATTTGACTCAGAGCTGAACTATTCTGATGTCGGAAATGTGTGGCAAAAACCTATGTGTCACAATCGTGACTGTGTGATTACTTCTTTCATGGTTCTTTCATTCCTTGCTTGTGTATAAGTTACACACATGTGTCTTCTTTTCTGTTGAGAACACTTGTTAAGGAAGGTTAAAGTGGGAACACACACACACACACACACACACACACACACACACACACACACTTACTAAGACAATAGCTGTCATTTCCAACAATGCACCAATTAGAGTGTATCCTGTGCTAACAAAGTGCTTCGTTGGGGGCTCATTTCCTCCCGTTCTTCAATCCAAATCTTTGTCAGCTCAAATGAAAAGCACTTGTAACATCACAAGGACCTATCCACCATTATCCCTCTTTACTATTATTCATCTCCAATAAGCGCTACAGCTCCCCTCAGGGCGACAAGGCGAGGCTTGATGCAATTCAATCCTAATCAGACACTGTTTGCCTGTTTTTGAGTTGGCTGTTATGTTCTCTCCCGACGTGAAAGGCACAGCGCCTCAGGCACAGCTGACTGCGTCGGGGCCCCCACGAGGGACCCTATGGTCGCTCCATGGGGAGGAGTCCCTAATCCCGGATTATACTCCCAGACCTGCAGCCAGCTAGATTAGGAGATAGTCAGTGGAAAAGGGCACCGTCAGCACTCTTTCCTGAGCAGCTCAGTGGATTAGAGCCGTGCAGACGCCGAGCTGCCTGTGAGGTGCAAAGACCGAGAGGAAGGTCCCCTCACAGCTACACTGCAGCACCATACATGGAGATGGAAAAAAGGGGACGGTTGAGTGCACACTCATGCACGAAGAAGAGTTGATTTTTCCATTCTTGACTTGGGGTGTTCAAATATGGTGCCAGGAGAAAATGGTGGCTTTACGGGTGGATGGTGCTCAACTAAATTGAGGCAAAAGGAAATTTGAACAAAAACTGCATTCACACATTTGTAGTTATTTCTGCAGTGAAATCCATATCCCACGGCCCTGTGTGCGGGCCGTACTGTCCGACAGATGACAGCTTCCATACAGCTGCAACCTGCCATTCCTCATTAGAGAGATTATCTACATTACAGTCTGTGTGGGTGTGCGTTTGTCCATGATGCAGTGTGTTTTGTGTGTGTGCTGGTGAGAGAGAAAGACTGTTGGAGAGCAGCAACTGGTTGCATTTGTATACCTTGTGTTCACTGTGGTCTGTGTGTGAAACCGAGTGCAAGATCGCAGCAGCAGAGCAGCGTCAGATAGCCCAACTAGTTTCTACAGCCGGTAATCAGCTACTATTGATTGTAAAGTAGTCAATGAGAGTAGAGTCTCAATGTGCCCTCAGAGCTGCCGCGGCCGGATCGATCACGGCCTGCTGCTGAGCCTTTGTGTGGCCGGCATAATGGAATGTGCACAGCAATGTGAAGTGTTTGCTTTCCTTTATAAGAACAAAAGGACATCTTCTTTTTTAGAATTTGTGTCTGTTGTTGGTCACTTTTCTTCAAGGTTAATAAATGTGATTTTTTTTTTTCTTGTCACCCATGCAATCAAAAGCAATTTGTTTATCACTTTGCAAAAAAATGCATGTGTTCGTCCATGAGATTGATATGCATGCGACTGCATTACCTCCCCATCAAAACCACATCCTGTCAACTTAGAGAAAGAGGCCATATTGAAATTGCCAGGTGCCTAATTTGGTCTTTGTTGCACATAATTGAAACCACTCATCCCTCCCCCCACGGAAGGGGAGAGAGAGAGAGAGAGAGATAGAGTGAGAGAGAGAGAGAGAGAGAGAGAGAGAGAGAGATAATTGCCTTATAAGGCAGTAGGCTGTTATGAACGTGACGTCTCATTCCCAGCAGCGTGCTGGCAGATGATACGGTAAAGCCCACATCTCAAATCCATCTGAAGAAAGCTGGCTCTCACAGGCTTTGGTTTGATAGCTCCAGCTGTCTCGTTTAGGACTGCATGTGTGTGCATGTGTGTACACACATGTGAATATATATATATATATATATATATATATTATATGTGTGTGTGTGTGTGTGTGTGTGTGTGTGTGTGTGTGTGTGTGTTTTCAAGGGGTGCATGTATACCGTGTTATTGACTCCTGAATTACTTCTCTGCAGGGGGATTTGTCTGGAATTTTATGTGTGTGGCGGTGGGCAGGAGAACATGGCCAATGAATAAAGAGTTTTGTGTGTGTGTGTGTGTGTGTGTGTGTGTATGGAGACAGTTGCTGAGTCAGGTGGGTGATTTACAGTGTAAGTATTGCAGTGCAGGTGTAGATGCGCGCACACACATGCCACGTGTAATATTTTTTTCTTCTTCTTTTATTTTTCTGCCAGCATTCCACCTCGTCTCTCCTCTCCTCACTCCGTCTCTCTTCCACGTCCTCCGATCCCGTCTTTCCCTTCCTCCCTTTCTTGTTGCATCCCTCTCTGTTGCTCTTCTCTCTCCCCTCTCCATCACTATCCCTCGCCGTTTCCCTGCATCTCGGCGTTCCCCTCCCCCAACCACGCAGCCGGGCTGGATGTATGTGTGTGCATGTGTGCGTGGATGAGTTTGTGTGTGTGTGTGTGTGTGTGTGTGTGTGTGTGTGTGTGTGTGTGTGTGTGCGTGCTCCCAGCTGGGGGCAGCAGTAGGGAGGGATGTTCTTTGGGGAAATGGAGGACGATATGCAGTCTGCTCCTCTTGGAAAACCGTCAGAGTATCATCTCTCCTTCTCTCAATCCTTTGTCAACTGTGAATTTCTTGTTCTTGTTCTTGTCTTTTGTTTTTTTGTAAACATATCTGTTTCACTGGATCTGATTTTTTTCTGCTAAAAAACATTCCCCTCTACCTGTCACCCCCTTCCCCCATCCCTCTATCTCCCTTCTCTGCCTTCCCCTGTTCTCTCCGTCTGATTTGCCAGGATTTTTTTCACTGTTGCTGGTGCCCTCTCAGCATGTTGTGCTGTCCCCCACAGAGAGGGTTTTCTCCTGTCACTACACACTCTTCACAGGGTATCCTCTCACTACCAACAGTCTCTTTAAAGCACTGCCCTCCATTTATCTCAGCTCCTTTTTTTATATCTCTCATTCTCGGTTTTTTAGAAGTGCCGCAAGCTCCTTTCAATTATCTTCCCCTTCTTCTCAACGGTCGCTGGGAGACAGATTTCCTGGGCAAATATTTGCTTTTCATGAATATGCCATCATTAAGCACCCTGTATAGGTGTGGGCGCAGCACCGACGAAATGTTAATTGTGGCTCGACGAGGCCTTCTTGTGCATTCCTCCCCTTGCAGGAATCTGGCAGGAGCTCAGACAGTGAACAGACGTCTGGGTCAGGGCAGGCTCAGGCAGAGAGAGTGTGAGAGAGACTGAGAGGAAGAGAGAAGGAGGGAGAGCAAGCAGAGGGGAAGGGAAAAGAGGGTGAATAAGAGAAATAAGGTAAACCGATTTAAACATGGCCAAAATAACTACTAAAACCTCCATTTGCAGCATCAGATTGAGCGTCCAGTCTAATCACTCAGACCTCGAGGTCTAACATGAACCACAGGAGGGTTTTGGCTTTCGGAAGAGCTGCTTTGTTCCTCCTGAACGCACTTCCCGACCACCTGAAGGCACATCAGCCACTGGACTCATTTAAAGAAATCCTTTAATGTTTTCTTTTAATTATCGCAGTATTTCTAAGTTACTAAAAAAGCCAATCACTAATTTGTATCCTGCTGTTTTAGATGTTGCCTATTCCCTATTGTTTTACCTGCTTGTAATTACATTGTGGCTCTAGCCTCCTATTTCCCCTTTGAGATTTGCATTTAATGAAACGTGTTATTTATAAAATACGTTATCACTATAATTATTAAGGCAAGGAAAACTGAGAGTGTGTATGCCCGTGGGAGTTGAGTCGTCAATTCTAGTACAAGTGGATGAGGACCAAGAGGCCAGCGTGAAAAGAGGGATTAGAGTCCGTTTCAACATGGAGCTGGTATCTGTTGCAAGATCGCCTTAATATGGTGAACAGCAACGGCTTTGTTTTAGGCGAGGAATGCAGCCGCTTCAGTTAAATTAGAGGCAGCCATTTCCGCTGGCATGAGGGTTCAGCTACGTTAGCAGAGCTTCTGGATTGGGGAGAATGTGGACATTGTGATATGAGGTAAAGCAGTTGAGGGATCCAATCAAAACAGATTTAAAAAACATATTGGCCAAAATCAGCAGACAGCAAAGTCTCGAACACGGGTTTCCAGACTTCCTCAGGTGACACGGCATAAATAGTGACGGACAGATGTGCCAGTCGTGTTAAGAAGCACTCAGATTATTTACTTAGGTAAAAGGACCAATACAACTATGTGAAATACTGTTGCAAGTAAAAGTATTGCATTCAAAAATAAACAAACTATAAAAAATATTATTAGAAACCAACCAACCGAAAGGAAGACAGCTTGGCTTGTAGATTCAGGACATAACGGATGTGGCTTGTGTGGTCAAAAACACATGATCGTGTATTTCTTGTTTCACTTTTCAGTCACTTATTCTGCTCTAAGATCGGAGCATAAGACCTGTGTGTGAAATTGCTGCTGCAGACGGACAGGGTTTAGTCACAGGGATGACAGTTGTAGTTTTGTCACACTCGGCCACATGACGACTGCGTCTGCAGAATGGGGCCGCGTTGAGTGTCCTCAGTCTGCGTTGTTGTCATCTCATGACTTAAGTGTATTGTCATACATTAAGGAGAGATGGAGCAGGGAAGACGCACCTTTCACACTGAATGAAGCTGACGTGCGGATGTTTGTTTGTTTGTGTGTTTCCCCTTTTCATTCTGTCCTTGCTGGCAGTGCAGGTGTATGCGGATGGAAAGATGCTTCCACTTCCTCATTAACCTGTGTTTGATCCTTTTTGTTTCCACTCTAAAACATCCTCCCCTCTTTCTCAGCGCTGTTTTATTTTCTTTCCACAGGTGAATTCTCCTGCGCCCTCCCTCCTTTGTCTCTCGTCTACCACCCTCCCCCTCCCGCCTCTCCCTGCCTGCTGCTTTCCCAGAGAAGTCAACCTGTTATCGGCAGGGTCTATGAATAGCACAGGGTTGGAGCTGCGACCCACTCACCCCCCCAACATAGCTCATGTCTTATGCATTGCTCCTGCATGCAGAATCCCTCAAGCCCTATTTCCACCGTTGCTGTAGTTCTGGGACAACAATTAGTTTCCAAAAAATATTGCGGAATACCAGAATACTTTTGAAATTTACATACCATAGGATGTATTTAATAATGCTGTGAATGTGCAAATTAAAGACACTGTGTCACAGTTCTCAAATAACTCGAACACATCTCTCAGTTCTTCTTTCTGCTTCTCTTGAGATGAAAAAAAAGATGATAAAACGTGTGAAACTGCTAATAAATTGTTACACTCATTTGCATTCTGAACTAATTTTTTCCCCACTTTTCCTGCACCAGACACCAGCCTATACTGTACATTCATCCAAAGATTGCAGCTCAGCAGACAGAGCTGCATATGTACGCAGATGCAGCGCAGAGATAAGCGTTCACTGCCGTCGGTGCCATCATTCTTCCTGCGTCGCTTCTGGAAATTTGGTTATGGCAAGATTCTTATTTTCCAAACGCTGAAACGTGTTTACAATGCAGTGAGCGGCGGCATCATCCTCCCAGTGTTTCTCCTCTATGCCACAGCTCCAATAATACACCAGGGACAAGGAGCTTAGCAGTGACAGCCCCAAATCCCTCTTTCCACAGCACTGATTTCTGGATTAAGGAGGGGAGATTTCCACACCTCTGAATTGTATTGTGTTACGGGGCTCACGCATCTTTTCATGCATCTTTTCTTCTGCAGTGTGCAACGAAATGGGAGCATTTCCTTATTTACACAGATTTAGAGTGATTCTGGATGGGGCATGGGAGGCTATAAATGAGGTTTGAAGCAGGGAGAAGGTGGAGAATAAGAGTGATTATAGTGGTAAACCCCCTTTATGGAGGGATTTTGGAGCTTCATTATAAACAGATCACCTAAACAGTGCTTATGCATATTTTGGTTCCTCAAAAGCATGTTCACTCAAGGCAGGGTGGATTTTTTTGTGTCTAAATTCAAGCTGTGTCTCATGGCTCTCCCACTGCTTTGACAGATTTCGATGCAACAAAAAGGTTGGGAATATTTTCATTCCAGCCAGATAAAAAAAAAAACTCCCCACTTCATTCCACCTCCTTCTCCTCCTCCACTTCTTGGCCACTCCTTTCTTCCTCTCCCTCGCTCCTGTCCTCTTGGACCTTCCTCACGCCCTTCGTCACTTTTTCCCTCATTCCATTACCGAACATTGTTATGACTTTCCAAGTTCCGCATTCTTCCGCACGGCATACCGACCTGCCTGTCGGACCGCTGGAAGAATTCCTGGCCTGTGATTATCCACTCATATTTCATTTACACACGCACACACGCACGCACGCACGCACGCACGCACGCACACACACACACACACACACACACAGAAGGCGCAATAAATTAATGGAATGGGATGTACTCTTTTATTACCTCTGAAGAAAGGTTTATTGTTTCTTGTTGCAGGGGGTTGAATTGATTTACGGTTACATTCCAAAATGTCCAAATGCCATTGATTTGCTTTTGAGTGATCAATCTGGAGAGTTTTGTGTTTTTTTTTCCATCAACAGATGATCTATGGCAAGCGGAGTGTGTTTGTGTGTTTGTTGATGTAATTTTCCTCTTTGTGAGCCAAATTAAACACAGCTTTATTGCGTGTTTATTTTACATTTACTGAGAAATTACCTTCTGAAGAGCAATTAATTAGAAGCCGGAAATGATGAAAATCTAAATCAATCAAACTGAAATTTCCCTCGTGATGCATCTGCAGACATGTATGTGCATTCATAATTATGGCAAAACAAACGTTTTGTCGGAAATAACTGTAATTTCTGCCCGAATGAATAAACAAATTAAACCAGTTTATGTATCTGGAGCGCACATGCATGCACAACACAACACAACACAACACAACACAACACAACACAACACACCACACACACACACACACACACACGCACACACACACACACACACACACACACAACCTACCAGTTGACAGTGGGTGTTAATTGTGTTGGGCCTCAGGGCAAAAATAACATTGCACCAAAGACGGAGAGACAACGTGTCTTGTGTTTGTGAGCAGCCTACGTCTTTCTGCCAAGACAAAAGGACACAATCATTTCACACATAAAACAACTGTGTCTCCTTTATTAATGTAAACTGATGTAATGGATGTTACTCATTATACATGACATACATTACGGAAAAGACATTCATACCCTTTTCTTTCTTTTCTCATTTACAGCCCATATCCCCCAGTGAATCCCAATAGACAGTGTTTTCATGACTATATGATTGTTAATTGCTAATTAGGCCGGTGTAGCAACAGACCCCTGTGTGAGGTGATAGCACTGTGTCGGTGTACACAGAATAATTACAATGAAAGGTGTTGTAGGAGCGTGTCAACATCTGCTCCCCGTGTGGCTGTAGAGGAAAGAAACCTCTCACAAATGTGACGGGTTGTACTTATCGGCACGGCGGTATTTGTGCAAATAGTTCACGGGTCTTTTGCTGCAGAACAGTTGATTTCGAGATTTTAGAGCAAGAACTGAGAGAACTTTTCACTGTGTGAACCTCTTCATACATAAACTGCATTTCCTTCCTTTGCATAAAAGCTTGTACAAAACTGTATTATTGAATGTAAATTGCATCATTCAGTGTCTATATACATTTTTTTAGATCTTATTTTTGCTACACTGTTTTTTTAACTTTCAGGTCTTTAAAGGTCATGGTAAACCAATGAAATGTAAAAGGAATCCTTGAACTAATGCAATGTTTGGTAAAACCCCATGACCACATGTGTGCACACACATCCCCAGCATGTCAGTGATGCATTTTGAGTAAAAAACAACACCTAGAAAGCGACGAAAAGACCAATCAGTGTCCGTATCTTCAGTATATCGGATGTTCCCGGAGCACAAATATTTCCTTGTGCTGCAGAAGTTTTCTCTAAGTGAAACAGCTTCACATTAATGTACTTCGAATGGCATGAGTGTGTGAGAGGGAGGCAGTTTGTAACAGTCAGGAATTTGAGATGCTAAATGTTAGACAAGTAACCAGTAAAACAGGAAGAACAATACAAATCTGCTCATAACATAATTTCAATACACAGCTCTCCTACAACACACACACACACACACACACACACACACACACACACACACACACACACACACACACACACACACACACACACACACACACACACACACACACACACACACACAGCACACACACAGACACACAGACAGACAGACACACCCATGTTCTTCTTTACTCGCTGTCGATATTAAAGCATGTGTCTGTGTGTTTGAGGTTTGGGACTGCAGCTCGCTGAAAGTCTTGTCTGTGAGGAGAACTATTCTGAAAACACATGTTGGTCTAATGGATTTAATATGGTTGTAAATTACAGTCAACAGAGTGCCGGAGCATCAGCACCACTCACATGGAAATGAGCACTACTTGAGAGCCTTTAAACGCTGTATTCAAAGCTTTATCAGCTGTGTGCGTGTGTGCGTGTGTGTGTGTGTGTGTGCGTGTGTGCGTGTGTGTGTGTGTGCGTGCGTGCGCGCGCATCTTCATTTTCACACTTCTTTCAGCGGACCAAGTTGAATAGTTATGTCTTTGGTCTTTCACATTTTTAAAACGACTCCCTCTTATGATTTCCTCTCTATCATACAGTTCATGCCTTGCTTCATACAGATTGTATTTCTTGTCATTCTATGATTAATTTCATGCTTCATTTGAATGGATTGTCTAATAATTCAGACAACTGCTGAACAAAAAGGGCTTACAAAAGCTCCTGCTTTAAATTTGAACTGCAGTATTATTTCTCAATTCATAAGCTACAACATTAACACGCGTTAGATTCAACTGTAAATCTCATTTGCAGGGCTTTGATGCATGAGTGGATAAATGCATGTCCCAAGTTTGCATAGGTGTTTGTGAGTGTGTGTGTGTGTGTGTGTGTGTGTACGTGTGGGAATATGTGCGTACGTGTGAGTGAGCGTGTACATATTTAAACTGTTGATCGTGCGAATGGTGGGAGCATGCAGGCAGATTTTAACCTGCGCCTCTGCCTCATTAGGCCTGCCTCCGTTGCCATGGTTGTCTATTAGAGCAGCAGAGATTAAAGACTAATTTACATGTGAAAGAGGAGAGTGGTTAGAGAGAAGGAGAGAGAGAGAGAGACTACACTCTACTCACTTTAGTGTATTCTGCAGAAGAGGGTCAGATAGGGCGCAAGCAAATGTTTGCAGAAGCTTTGACCAACATTTTGACCATCTACTGTGTGTGTGTGTGTGTGTGTGTGTGTGTGTGTGTGTGTGTGTGTGTGTGTGTGTGTGTGTGTGTGTGTGTGTGTGTGTGTGTGTGTGTGTGTTATCGACTTGCTTGAGATATATCATATTAAACATCTTGTCATCTTAATCATTAGTTACTCATATACTTTTGAATTCTAAGGAAATTAAATACATTTTACCAGCCCTCTAGCCATAGTTTGCCTGAAAACATTTCTGATCGGGTGTCCTTGTGGTTTGAGACGCTCGCCATGTGACACAACACGGGCATGTGATCTTTTCACATTCCTGTCTATCTAAAGAATCAAATAGGGCTTATTAAAAAAAAGCATTTAAAATTGTTCATATTAATTGCATTCAGGGGAACAATAACACAAACCCATTGCTTTCTATTCAAATTTATAGTTCTTCCTAATATTAATATGTATTGTGTGTGCTCACATGTCAGTGTGAGACAGGTGAATGTTTTGCATATTGAATGTAGGCCAACATCTGGCATGCTGTCACACCTGATGCTCTAAGAGAGAAAGAGAGAAATGAAGGAGATTTAACTCGGAAGTTAGTTGTATTTTACATTTAGTGAAAATAAACTAAACTGAGGCGACCCTGAGAGGAAAGAACATGCTGTAAAATGTAGACTAAGTCATTGTGGCGCTTAATTGTTGTTCAGAGATCTGTAAGGTGAACTTAATGACTTTGAGCATGTGATTCCTAAGGTGGTTCATGAGAGGCATGAGTCACCTCTCTCTTTCTCTTGCTCTCTCTCTTTCTCTCTCTCTCTGTGATGTTCATATGAACCAAAGCAGGAAAGGCAAAGTGGAGCACTCAGTTTCACTCTGACTCACTCCACCGAGGCGGCTTTGACCAAAACAAGCCACAAGATCAACCAGCCAGTCCGTGAACTCACGCTGCAGCACTGAACCGTGAATCTGCTAGTGCTCAGCACAGGGCAACGAATTCACAACGGACCAATTATCCAAATTAAGTCTCTTACCAAAAGTAAAGACACACAAACAGATGAATGGATTCATAACTTGATTCGTTCCATGTGTAGCCTTCACATTGTCCGTCCACACAGGCGGTCTATGAAAATCACAAAAGCCTTTTCCAACAGAGAGTCTGCGAGCCACATTTTGGATTTCTAATAAGCCAAGTCTGTGGGCTACAGGCGGCAACAGACAGCAAGGAGAGAATCTTCTCTATGAATATTAATGTGTGTTACGGGGGGAGTTTGAGGGGCAGAGAGGGTGGGGAACCAAAGCCTCCTCCAAATCCTTCGCAGATAAACTGAGAGGGGAAGAGAGATGATTACATGCATGGTTTTTCACAGGGCTCCCCCAAATCTCATTTTCTGTAGTGCATTTTAATGGGATCCTCACGCACACCTCAGCCGGGTTAAGTCTCTGGATGCTGCCGTTAGAGAGGGGGCCGATAAATTCACACAGCGCCCGTGAATTTTTTATGCATGGCCGTGGCGTGTTATTTTGTCACGCTTCTAATGCGTGCAAAAGCTGGGCCTTGTCGACCTTTTTGTCTTTGTAATGCGCCGTATGTATCACTGTCATTTAAATGCAGCCTCAGACAATGGAGAGCTGCGAGAGATGGATGAGACGAGGTGCTGAAATAGGAATCAAAGTCACTCTCCTCTGCAGATGATGGAGGAGGTCACCGCAGACAGGCCCGGAGGGAAAAAGATTTGGACACATGCGTGACATGAAAACATGACGGAGAATTAGTTTTTATGAAGAAGAATTGGCCGTGTTTGATGAAGTCATACAGTATTTGTATAGGCTTTTAAGATCAACGTCCCAGTATTGAAGACCAAAAACACCAACAAATGCCAGAATGGACCTTAACTCTCCAGGATTTCATGTCACATGCTATGTATTCCTGTTTGAAATTGGAGACTCAGACATTGATCTCAGTCCCCTCTACTCTCTGTCCATCTTGTGTTTATTGCTGATAGCCATCAGGGTGACCTGAGCACACACGGGGGACTGTTTAATTACACACGCTTTCTCCACGTGTCCATCAATAATCCAACTGATGCTATCATTCATGTGGCCATTTCAATCAATACCTTTAAGGGAACTGCAGTCAAACTCTGGGTCACGTGACTGAGGCTTCACATGAGTTTTATGGCACCGTTACACTGTTCATTTTACTATCTGGAGTTTACCAGCCATTTACTATCAATCTGCTGGTTAAAGGGGCCATTCATTAGTTTTTATGTAACTATGTACACTTTCTGTTCGATGGTGATTCACAAACATCGGCAGCTTTGGAAACAACTTTTGGGAACAGGGTGAAACTCCTCCGATTTCTGAGTTGGTACAATAACTTGAATAAAAAGACGGAACATATTTTATTTTATAAGCTTACAAAAAAAACATCTTCAGAGATTTTATTTAAGTTATGAAGATTCAAATATGAATTTCAGAACACGTCATTTGTCTTCGAATCTCAAAGATCCAACATATGAGCTTACGCTTTCTGAGGACTGATTACTAGTTTCATATAATGGAACTAATTCTCAAACAAGCTTCCACACAAAAATGTTGCGTTTCAATGTATTTCCAAGTACCCCAGTCGGTATTTTTGCATCTCTCTGGCCCAATTGCAATTTTTTTCTTGCAGTTTTCTACTTTTTCTAATCTCCTTCCCCGAGGCGCACCTTCCATCGTATGCTCTTTAACAGTATCATTATTCTGAAGTAGCCACATTAAAGGACTTCAGGGAGACATCTACAGAGCTGGTATTGTCTCGAGGAGGCTGTTTCATTGTGATATTGAAACTTGGCTGGTGACGGTGAGGAAATAATTATAATGTGTGCAGAATCATTGTTTCCTGACAACTGTGACGCATCCATTGGTTTGGTGATCGGACGCCTTTGACTTTTCAGAGAGGACTGTAGCAAATAAACAGACTTGTGTATGTGGCGCTAAACAGCCTTGTTCCTCCCTTGAGCTTCAAACATGTGTTCATAACTCATGGTGTGTGTGTGTGTGTGTGTGTGTGTGTGTGTGTGTGTGTGTGTGTGTGTGTGTGTGTGTGTGTGTGTGTGTGCTGAGCTGAGCTGGTATACACAACACGTTCTGGCAGTTCTGCAGAAATATGAGAGAGCAGATGACAAGTAATATGATAGAAGAGGATGGTGCGTGTGTTTACTGAGAGCAAGTGTCTGTGTTTGCACTTTTATGCATGATAACCAGAAAGATTGTCTTAGTGTCTGTGGTGTGTTTGCAGAGGAATAAGTGATGTAGGGCCTGTCTGGGGTCCAGCCAATCTTTGGAGGCCCCCATGCATGAAGCCTTTTTATTTCATAACCGGCCTGGTTTTGTCTCTATAGCTCCCATGGTTCAACTGGATATGTGAGCAGTTCAGTGTAATTTTGCCTGGACCATGTTTTTGTCCTCATTCCCCACAAGCCTCCTATCTATCCAATCAGTGAGCTGCATCCAGATATACCAAGAAGCTTGTCTCACTATTTGCATGAATTTGACTCTGAATTTTTTTTCTCAACCAGCAATTGCACATTTTGCCTCACATTGTTGAAGTCTAGCTTCAATTCTTTGTGATTAATGATATCCAGAGCAACCAAAACGCTACGAACAGCCCTCTATCAGAATGACCTTGGTCATGCTGGAAAGATAGAAAGGTGTGAGCTCAGCTACTGTGCTCACTCTCAAGCGCAAAAGTGTTAGATTAGCATCACACATCCCAGCCCTTCCTCCAGGCCCTCTCTCCCATCCACTGCTCTGATAGACTCAATCCAGACAATACTGCATCTGCAGAAAAATGTGCGAAGGAAAAGCCTATAAAACTGTGATCTCCTCCATAATTCACTTTCAGCCACAGCACCGCTGAGTAACTGTGTGTGTGTGGCTTTGTGTGCATAATCATGCACTTTGACACACACACACACGCGCACACACACACACACACGATGCATGTGTGCAGTTTCTGCAAGGGTGTGAAAAGTGACACAATGCTGTCTACAAAATAACACTTCAGCTCTTCATCAGCCTCTGTTTTGTTTTTTGTTTTTTTGCCTGGAGGAGGGTGAGGTTTATTTCCAGCTTATTGTCCGTGTGCAGAAATGCTTTTGTTTTTTGCCTTTTCAAGTCACACAGATCAATGAAAACATGAGGCTCATCCGGTTTGATTTGAGCGTGTTCACACTGAGAAAACTGGATCCCACTGACAGCTTGTTAATGGTCCGCTCTTCTCAGGCTGCACAAACACAAAAGAGGCTCTTTGAAAGCAAGCCTCGACCCAAGGAGTTGGCGAGAGCTTCACACTGATGACGGCTCTCCAACTTGGGACACAAGGAAGACAACCTTCTCTTTGTCAGTGTGGGAGCGTGGGTAAATCTGAACAGTCACAAACTGTTACTTCAGCTGTCACTATATCTGGATGGGAAGTTTTACCCCCTTATTTCCCACCCACAGCATCCACATCCTTACATACCCAAAGGCTAGCGCTGGTGGCAGTGGCGGGAATGATTAAGCAGGATTTGCTGTCGACCCCCCCGCCCCCCCCCCCCACCATCAAAGCCAGGTTCGCAGCACTTCTGAGAGTGGTGAGTCATTGAGGGATTGCCAGCCGTGTCAGAGATAAAGACGACAGAGGAGGCACTGACTGACAGAATGGAAAGTGTAAACACAGAGGACCTCCAGGCGTCTTGCCTTTTGACATCTGTCTCTTCTCTCCCTGTTTTTTTGTCCTTGCTGGTGGTTGGTGGAGATTCATTTCCATGTTTTTTTTTCCTCTCATTCTCTCGTTTTTCTTTCGTGCAAACCCCTCCACTGTGAAAAAAAACCCCTCAGCATTCCTCTGTGTAACCATTCCTGTCTCCTTTGCCCAGTAGGAAACTGCTGTCCAATCCATAAGTCATGATAACAACCGTCTTCCTCCTTCCCTCCTACACACAGACACACACACACACACACACACACACACACACACACACACACACACACACACACACACACACACACACACACACACACACAGTAACACAGGCGGTGGAAAACCTCCTCCTCGCTCAGAGCATGATGTCAGACGTCTGCTTGCTGACAGGTCTTGCCATGGGAAAAACATGCATAAGTGTGTTTAAGTGTGTGAGCTCACACCCACCACAGGGACCTTGCAGGCACATCAGCATACTCGTCCTCGTGCTCCACATGTGTGTGAGCACACGCTAAATGCACACATGCAGCTGTAATTGAGCAGCACGTACACCAAAGGAAGAAACCTTCACTTTTAAATGGATTTATTCCTTGATTTCAGAAGGCAAAATCTCACTGTATGCAGCCAGAAATGTGACATAATTATTATGAGTAATTTTGCAGTCAACTCCATAAATGGCAAGAATGATTAAACATTTATTTATGTAATGCAGTTTTAAAATCCATCTATTTTTTGCCAGAACTCCACTTTAATTTGGCCTCCCATCGTTCAGGCCGCTGTATGAAATGCCCACTCTCCCCGTATGGCCTGTGTTATTGATTTGCCATTATGTTGTATGTGGGAGAAAATCCATGGCTCTCCCTTTAAATAACCATCACATGAAGACAAGAGAGATATATCATGGAGAAACCATATCGAATTTGAACACATGGGACACCCAGTGTAAGCGAGGCAATCGTCTGTGTGTGTCTTATGTCTGACAAAGACCAAGCTGGTGAATTATGTTAAGCTTTGCTGAATCAGGCTTTTCTGGAGACCCTGATCGTGTGTGTTGTTGTTGGGAGGGATTCCTCCTCACATGGAGGCTCCACCAATAAATCTGCTTGTATTCATATAACTTAGTAAGTATGGAGACGTCTGGTCTACGAGTTAAAGTTCCTTCTTGACGTTGGAAATCTAAGTTTTGACGAAAATATTCTAAACACAAAATGCACTTACTAGCTTTTTCAGATGGAGTTGTGATCATGTACAATTTGGTTAAAAAGTGAATGTTTCTTAAATGCCCAGGTTACATATAACTGTTGTTTCGTTGGGACTTGCTCCACTCTGAAATATAGTTAAGAGGATAAATTCACATATTTAAACAATAGTGACATGCATTGAAAGAGTGTTGTGTGAAGAGATCTGGTCCTAATGGGATTTCAATGTCAGACGGGCACACAATCTACATTTAGAAGTTCATCCAAATCTAGAATAAGGCTTCAGCAGTCTGACTTAGTCAAATTAAATGGTTGCTTCCAAAAGGACTGTGTTTCCTGTCTTTGTGTTGCTATCCTTCTACCAAAGCTCAGCAAGGAAATAGTGATTTTTGCATGAATAATACTTTGGAATTTGGAAGATATACATTTCATTTGTCTAACTGTTAAAGCTTTAGCTTTGGCTAAACTTCAGAATGCATCTTTTGCACAGAATGAGGACTGTGAGTTTTGTGAGGAAAGGATCTCTTTGGAGCCAGTATTAAGAGAAGGACAATTGCAGCAACTAATTGCTCTTTCAATGTACATGAGAGCATGTGAGATTTGTTATAAGATATATTTGAAAAAATGGGAACCTATCCTGTAATGAATATATTAGGTAGACATCTAAAAACTAGTTTTTAAATCGAAGCATAGACGTGTTATTGACCTGATACCAAATCAAAACTCATAGGTGTTGATTAGTAAAAGACTGTATTTCCTGATTGTCTAATATACCGTCTGACACTCTGTGCGGTGGCAACAGGACCTCAGCAACAATACAGGACATGCAGCAGACAAAGGGCTGTCTGTGCTGTTGTGTTCAAGAAGAGGCCTGCTTCTCTCTGATGTGGCGAGCTGCAGTACCTGTGACACACGTCGAGTTCCTGTGTTGAGAATATGAGTGTTGGTGACAGGGCGATGAGTGACCAAGGCACACACACACACACACACAGACACACACACACACACGCACACACACAGTCACACAGTCAGCTCTGCCTCTATGAGTCCTGACAGGCTTGCCGTAGGCCACCATCAGTTTGGAAGTGAGAGGTGATTATAAAGCCATGTGGGTATTATGATTTATTGTCTGGAAAGTTTTCCACAATGTGGGATATCTTTGAATTTGCAGAAGATGGGTAAACAGTCTAAGTTAGTAAGACAGGGGGAAAAAAAACGTCGAAGACGGAAAAAGGATGTGAGCTTGAAGACAATAGATAATATTGAGCTGCAGCGCTTTGTTTATAGTGTGATTTAAAACTGCTGTGGTCGGCGGTTTCTGAGTGATTGTCACCTTTTTGCAGAAAATGGCAGACGCTCCGCGGCGGCCCGAATATCTGTGTAAATTTAATACAAATCTTAAATCCCTGTTGTGCTCTTTGCTCAAGTAAAGAAAGCTTGCTTTATCTCTCAGCTCCTCCTCTGAAGCTCCTTCTCTTTGCTCTACACGCAGCCAATCAAAACCCCAAAGTGAATTATGATAAAAAGAAGAAGAAAAAGCAGCAGCGGGGCGAACGCCTGCACGGCTGAATTTCCATATAGATAGACGGGCACATTAAAGTTGTCTATCTGCAAGCTCACTGTCCACCCTTCCTCTTATTACATTTTGATGGAGAGATGGCCGCTTCATCTACATTATCAACTTGCAACCCCCCCCCCTCTCTCCCTGTGTCGTGTTCCTATCTGCCCCGGACACTTGATTGTTTCTGAACCCGTCTTGACCCCATAAAGAGGAACCTGCGCCTGGTTTTCCTGCCCCAGTTTGGTCATTTGAGGTTCTTATTGCTCAATCTGGCCTCTTCTTCTTTCTGTAAAAGCTACAGTTCATGATTACTGGTGAGGAAAAAGGGGGGAAGAAGAAGAAGGGGGGAAAACAGAAAGGCAGCTCCTCATCATGGTGCTTCCAGGCTTACATGTAAATTAAAACGCAATTAAAAACAGACAAATAAGCTGTTCCCGGGAGATGGGGAGGGGAGGAGGGAGGGGAGGAAAGCGAGGAAAGGGCTCTCAGGATAAGGGCCTGCGTCACTCATCATTAGCATGGCATTAGAATGAAGGGAGCTAAATCTGAACACTGGGTCACAGGCACATTTAGAAGAGCTGTGTCTGCTACTGCAAGGTCTCCATGTCGATGAAAATAGCCACCCCATCCCGTGCAGAGCGACTGATTTCTGCCTTACATCAGACCGAAAGCCACACAATTATTCAGTGGGTTATTCAGCTTTTGTTCTCTGAGGCGCACCATTGTGTGCTTACTATTGTGTTTTTTCCATGCACAAAACCACGCAGTATATATCATTGATGGCAGTGAATAAATAATGTCAACATACAGTAGCGCTGTGCTGCGTGCATTAGCAGAAAGAGGCAGCTGTACACGCTCAGCAGTCAAACATCAGTGCTGTCCTCCTCGCTGCAGCTCAATACCATATCGACAAGCCGAGCATTCAGCCGCATTCTGACAGAATTCCACTGCACCACCTCCTTCCTTCCTCCGCCCCTGATCTCGGCCCTCACCCCTATACCACCACCCTTGAATCCTGGTGCTCTGTGTAGGGCCCCCCACCCTTCCTCTTCCTCTTCTCTCTCTCTCTCTCTCTCTCTCTCTCCCAGGCTCCCTGCACCCCCCCCCCCACCCCCACCCACCTCCTGCTCAGGCTCCTGGGTAGAGGGGGATCAATGGGGGAAGCTTATGTTGGTGGTGGTGGTGGTGGGGGTGAACCCCACACGACGGCAGCCTTGCAGGCAAGCAGGCGGTAGGGGGAAGAGGAGGGAGGGAGGGAGAGCCCACCCTGGCAGAGGAGCACCCCTCTCTGCAGACCTGTCGCCTCGGTGCAACAATGGCTGTGACAATGACACTGGAGGAGGAATTTCCGCTGCCCCCCACCACCACACACACACAAAATCACACACACACACACACACACACACACACACACACACACACACACACACACACACACACACACACCTCCCCACCCCATCTTCATAGTGCATTAAAATCTGCAGCTCCAAGATGAATGGCTTCCTAATAGCTTTCATTTGTTACAATTATCGTAATTAAACATATGTCAGGGGCAGACAAAGGGAACGGGAGATTTCTGTGTTAGCACCTGAAGCAAAAAGGGATGCGGCCGCTGGAAAGGGATAGCTATTGTTACAGCATAATTAGCCTGAGCGTCACACAGCATATTTACATTAAAGAGCTTCTATTGCAGTGTTTCAGTCAGAGAGTTTCCATCTTGTTTTCAGCAACAGTGTTAACCTTAATTCTTCTGTCTTCTTGCCATGTGTGTGCATGTTTCCTCTGTATGTCCTTGCTACATCAGCCTGTTTGATAGTGGAGCTTAATGACCGCCCGCTGAGCGCCGTGAGAATGGCTGTAGGGCCCTCTCAACATTTTTGCAACAACCCCCTCCTTCGCCTCCTCTAAACCCTGTCCTTGCATTCTGTCCCTTAAACCAATCAACTCTTTTCTTCCTCGTCGCTGTGGAGGAATGAATCGGATGCTTGGCTATTGCCGACGCAGAGGTCTTTCTCTCTTTCCTCTCTCCTGTCTCCTTTTTGTCCCTCCTTTTTCCTCTTCCCCACCACACCTTTTTCTTCTCCTTTTCCCTCTGCATCAATCACACTTTCCCAGCAACCCCTTCCCTTCCCTCCTCCACCTCTCTCCATTCCCTCAGTTGGCACTCCTGGCACCGTGGGTGGTTGGGTGCCAAGGAGGGGAGGCCTCCTGGCTTCCCCATGAGCCACCATTTTGTGGATTTCTTCTTGAGCGAGCCAGCTGTGTGCATGCAGAGGATTTGTGGAAGACAGAGAGAAGGAGAATGGCGAAATAAATTGGTGTTGCAATAGAAAAAAAGGTCACAGGGCTGAGCTGCTTGTGGTTCCTGCTGAGACCGGACCAGAGATCAGGACTCACCCTGACCCTGGCCCTCCTACAGGCACATTTACACCCCCATAAATACACTCCACAAACATTCTCACATGCACAATGTTTCCACTCCTTTTCTCTGTAGAATTCACTATCAGAAAGACTCCTTTTCAACTCGTAACTTTTTCTGTGAGTTTAATATTAAAGTATTTCCTGCTACGTTGTCTAAAAGAAATGTATTCTCTCCGTCCAACGTGTATCGATGTAAAGCAGTGACCCAAACGGAAATATAAGGACACCATAGGTTGTTTGAAGAGTCAGGAGATAAGAAACAGACCGGCTGACCCTGAGTTATCATCATGTTTTAGATAACAGCTCATTTGACCTTGACGGCGCAGCAAGGACAAAATAAAAAACGAAAGTTGTTTTGTTTTTTCAAAAGCACTCCCCGGAGCCTTTTAAAACAAACAAGTCTAATTCCGAAAAGCATAAGACAAGGACAGTCACAGAGTAGTCTGAATATCCGTGTTTGTGTTTTCCCACCGCGGATAACATATACAAATGGGGAGACACATATCAGAGGCGTCTGTGCGTCGTTGAATTTTGGATTGAGCCTTTTTTTTTTACCAACTATTTCTCAAACAAATCACCTGATTTTGATCAGCGCCCTGGTACATTTTTTTTTCTGTGTCTATTTATTTGCCTGCAGAGTTTGCGTTTAGCTTTCGGTAATCGAAGCTCTCAGGGAAAATAAACTGGTTTGTTTCCAGCCAGCGGCTTTTATCAACACCGTGAATGTCAAAGTCGCAGATGAACAATTACAAAAAAGGACACGTGGTTACCTGAGCGCATTCCTAAGAGTGCGTGCAGACCTGGGATTAACAGCATTGTAAATATTCACATTTATAAAGAGGAAGATGCGACATATCTCAGTGCTTCAAGGGATTTGGTCCAGATATGTTAACTTCCCAAGATGATGCGTCATTAAGGTGCTTCGGGCAGTATGGATCTCTCGGCCACAGAGGACAACACTCACAACTCCTCATCGAACCAATTTAAGATAGACGAAAAAATACTTTTAAAGAACGAAAGGTTTCCAATTCCTCAAACCTTCATACTGATGATGATGTGCAACCTGATCGCTGTAAATTAAGAAGGCATTCTGCGTGGTGACGCTGTTTCACGTTAGTCCTGCCAGATGATTGAAGCGCATTCTGATGAAGTCTTTTGAGTTTTTTTTTTTTTTTTGGAGTATAACCAAACATATTTATATTACATCGAGCTGTGATCAGATCACAGACTCCGACAGGCTGAGTCAGAGGATTTTCTAAATGATGATCTCTGTCTTGACGCAGACTCCAGGCGTCATTGCCGTCAGTGCACACACAAAATGATACATAATTTGTATTTTGGGTACCTGGTGAATAAACAGAGCTCACAGGGAATACCTCCCAACTCCAAAATTCCCTCAATAATGCGCTCAGACCTTTTGAATATGCATTTCGATTCGATGAGATCTGTTCAAAGACAAAATAATGATTGAGGACACATCAGTTCCTTGGTGCCATTTTATCAAGAGCTTGTTTGTTTGTCACAAACTTAAATTCTCTCTCTCTCTGTTTCTCCGCGTCTCTCTCTCTCTCTCTCTCTCGCTCTCTCTCCTTTCATGCTGTTGCTAGGGAAGCAGGGCGTATGCGCTCCCTGGCCGCGGCTGAAGGGCACAGGGAAAAAACAGGAATAAAGCGAATAGACGGGGTTTTAATCAAGCACGTTTTCTATGTTTGAGTCTTAACCCCCTCCTGCACACATTTCAAGAGTGAAACTCGGGAATTGATGAGTGTAAAACGCCATATCTCGGCGCTTTTTCTCCATTGCCTTATATGGCAGGGCAGAGATATATCGTGCCTGTATTTAATAGGCTGGCCGCTGCCGCTCTGCTTAGAAGCTTCATTTTAACCCTTGTGGTGCTGAATTATTTTTGGAGCAAGAAAAGCATCGGGGTTTTAGCTTGTTTGATTCTCTTTTGACGCCATCCATGACACACACTCAAACGAATTGCACCTTTTTGATGAAAATCATGCGCACTGATCGCAATTTGCGCACAAAAGCAAGCGTTTGACGCACGAACGCACGTTTTCTCTCATGTTTCCAATTAAGTCCCCATAAATCCGTGGACTTAATGCGGCTGACATTTACAGCACACAGTACATACTCACTGGTGATGTGGTTTATGCTTTTGGATTTAAATTGTCAAGATGCAGATAGACAACCAATAGTTCAGCCGATAACAGGCTGTAATGCTGATATTAGGGGAAACAAGCTGAGCTTTCTGGAACCATTAGAAAGTTGCCACAGGTAGGCTGAAGGCTGAAGGCTGCACAGCAACCCTCTGCTGTGTCAAATTTATGGCAGTTGAGCCCAGAGGACAAGGCACTGGTTTGACGATCAGTTTGTGTGACCTATATTTGCAGCGCGCTGTCAGCAGATCGAAGTGTGAGCCTCCGTCTGCACACATACAACTGTGCCGCTTTAAGGGGATTTGGAATAAAAAGGGGAACTTGTCTTTTATCAGTGCCTCCGTTTGAGTGATAAACAAGCTTTGGTGACTCACTGCTGTCACCTCCAAGGCTAAAGGTCTCCTGCTAAAACAGCTTTGACTGACGTGGAGATAGGCGATTGGAGACAAAACTGGTCATTTCAGCTCCCGCAGGAGCAGTTCTGCTGCATTAAAAATGCCTAATGCAATTATAAAATAAGCGTTTTGTGGATTTTAATTGACGTATCTATTGTAAAGTCATACTATTAATTAACATCCACACACCATACTTGAATAAAGCTCAACCACTCTTAAGTATTTTTTTCATGTGAATAGTGCATCAGCTGTTGGAGGAGGGGTTCCCACGAGCTTTGCTATCAGAAGAATCAATACAACTGCACGAGTAGATTTTATGCATTAGTGCTGTAACAGTAAGGTAGTGATTGATTTGCATTTCCAGATATCTCTCCCGCAGTCCAGCACGCACGGGATAAAACCCCAACCTCTGTGCAAGGTCTCCTCCTCCCCCTCCACTCCTGACGTCATGCATCGAGCTGAAGCTATTGCACGAAAAGAGCTGCTCGCAGCCGCACTGTGAATATCTGTATGCTCATAGCCAGGACTGTGGAGTGTGCAAAGGAGGGAGGGAGAGAGAGGGAGAGAGAGGGAGAGAGAGAGAGAGAGAGAGAGAGAGAGAGAGAGAGAGAGAGAGAGAGAGAGAGAGAGAGAGAGAGAGCGCGAGGAGGAGAGGTGGAGGGAATACAGTTGGATTTGGATACAACTGGAAAACTACCAAGCGCGCACAGCACGCACCGAGTGGAAGGCACATCGACTGTGCGTAGCCAACATTTCACCGACTCCCCCGTCCCCCGCGATCGGATTCAGGCGAGAATGGAGCTCCCTGCCGCCGGAGAGCACGTCTTTGCGGTGGAGGGCATCGAAAAGAAGCGCATCCGCAAGGTAAGAGAGGGAGCATGTTTGCAAACGTTGAAAAATGTTGCGTTTGACACGAGCCTCACCATATTTTCCTTCTCCACCATCACAGGGCAAGATCGAGTACCTGGTCAAGTGGCGAGGCTGGTCTCCTAAGTAAGTCCTAATGCAATGATGATTATCTTTAATACCTTCACTGCAATTAAAAAAAAATGCATAATTTTGCATCAAAATCGAGTGTTGTTACTTAAAAATGCCATTCACCAAGGGCGTGCGCGCAGAGTGCGTGGTTGTTTGTGGCTGAGTGTGTGTGTGTGTGTGTGTGTGTGTGTGTGTGTGTGTGTGTGTGCGCGCGCAAGGAGAGCGCGGTCGGTATGTGTTTCAGTGTATCCGCGGATGCCTTCACTAATTTATGCGAGGGAAGGGGGTAGGCACAGCCATGTAATCCCGTTTTAATTATTTCTGCTCTGCCAGCGAATTTACGAGACAGTGGTGCTAAAATGGCCGACTGTATGTTGGTGCTGGAGGACCGTTTGGAAAGCACATACAGACAATTCGTATTTGACATGTTTGCTCTGCAGTTGCGTGTCCTGGAGGCTGATCTGCTGTTGCGGGAACGTGACTAATCGTTGTTGCACATTTAAATCGAAAGCAACATCTTTTAGATGACGCCTGCCTTACCTGTCCACTCCACACTGACTGCACAGTCATGGTGAAGATGTGGGAATGTGTGTGTGTGTGAGTGTGTGTGAGTGTGTGAGTGTGTGTGAGTGTGTGTGTGTGTGTGTGTGTGTGTGTGTGTGTGTGTGTGTGTGTGACGGACAGGCGCTAAGGCCTAGTTAGTTAGAAAAAGGAAGTCTGCACGTGACAGCTCGCTGACAGTTGCTCTCTCCTCTCTACAGATACAACACATGGGAACCAGAGGAAAACATCCTTGACCCGCGCCTCCTCGTCGCGTTTCAACACAGGTGAGAGATGTGGACTTAGGACAGGCCGCGCAGGCTCCAGTTCAGCCAGTTCAGTCCATATATGGGCATGGGAGGAGGGGCGCTCCAGTAACTCTAGCACTGATCCCCTCCCCACAGGACTGTCTCCTGGGGGAAAGGCTGGGGATGTGGTAGTGAGAATTCCTGATAGGAAGATCAGGCACGCGGATATATATGCATCGATGTAGACGTAAATTGTAACAAATTATCATCTTATTATATGGATTTGCGTCTCAACAGCATGCAATGACAGAAAACTGAAGTAGCTCCGTATTTGTTTTTTTGCCAATGGACCAATGGATGGACGAATGGAAATGGAAAAGCACTGGTCCCCATGTGGATTAAACTACACATATTTGGTTATAACCATATAATCACTAGTTTGCAACTGTAGAGTTTAAGCAGGACAGGTGCTGAATTAGCAGCTGCACTCCAGCGCCTGACTGTTTTCATTTAGGATGCAGGACACAAGTGCAGCAGTTTGTTGTGGTTTCATGTGAGGGGGCCAAGCTGCTGCCTGATGGGATTCTCATCACTGTACCAATCTGAGATCTGCTAACAGGCTGAGCTGTGCTTTACCTCTTCAGGCGGATTTCATATAACGTTTTCCACCCGAAAGAAAACCGTTCAACGACACTAGCATTGACGCATCACATGCAACTGCTGCCTTTGTTTTCCTATTTAATGTTGTGGAAACAGAATATCTCACTTTGGATGCATAAATCATCAACCTGCTTTCAATCGTGGGTCAAAAGCAGGCTTAATAGAGGTCTTTAGGTAATCAGAAACACATCAATGTCAATCTCAGAGGTTGAGATGCTAATGAATACAAATGCTGCTGTCATTTTAGCCCTGTGGCGCGTGCACAGCAACATCTTGTCTGGGTTGCTGGACTCCTGAGGCCTGTGAGATTTACTCTCACTGTGGGCCACCAGGCTGCTTGTGGGACTGGGTAAAGACACGATGGCTGGGGAAAGGAATTCGCATTTCTGAAAAGGCTAATTGACACGCAGTGCTCTCCAGCGTTTCCAGCGTACGGCTCTCATATTCCCCCGCAGCCTGCCTGCCTGGCTGGCTGTGTGTGTGTGTCTGGCTCTTTGCTGATGGTCATGGAGTGCTGCCTCTGCGCCGTGTGTGTGGATTCCTCTCTGCTCCCAGAGGATGGGGGAGGGGATCCGACAAGGGAGGCTGTAATTGCCAAATCTTCTGTGAATAGGGGTCACCCCGTTGGACGCTGTTTGAAATCGCACACATTATAGCATTAAAATGTAGACTGTTTATTGTGGCAATTTTCTGGCAGCTCTGATAGTTTGAACATCTGCAGCAAGAGGCCAACAATAGACTGGATTTACACATGCCTGGTGAAGCCTGTGAGCAGCCGGCCTTCACCCACCGCTGGTTATTTATGAGCCAATGATGAGTCAAGGTTTATATCGGGGAGTAATATTACACAGACAACCCAAGTGCTCGGTCTAGTCAGTACAACAATAACACGCTTCCCTCTCTCCTCCCTCTACAAAAAAACGTTCCAAGAGATGTTTGTTATTTGTCAGATATTCATTCACCCTACATTTTGAGTGTGAGTGAGTGTAGGCGTTGTGTTGCACAAGGGTGGTGGTTTGCATGTTTTCAACAGCAGCACGTATCCCAGAAGTTCGGTTGTATTTATCCCTCATGACCCTAATTAGAGATTGAATGTAGAAGGAAGGGCGTGCTGCAGGAGGGAGGCTGTTTGAAAGACAAGGGGAAATTTTCCCTGCTGTAGCCTTAATTGAATTTTTCCTGGATAATGAGAATATGGAATGGGCCTATTACCATGGAGAGCTATGCAAATAAGGACCATAATGCTTTGCAGCAGGTCACATGTGGGCATTCATTAGTCCTCCAAATCTAAATTCCACTTTTGACCTTGAATAGGTAGAAGAAAATGAACAAATACTCCAAATGTCAACCCTGTCATTTTCTTTGTGATATAATTAGATTTTTTTTTTAATGCAGAAAGTGAAACACTGTCAGTTAAATGAGATGTTGTATATAGAAGGTAAATATGGTGCAAGAAAATGTAATTACCTTTTTTTTGTTTTCGCAGAGAGAGGCAAGAGCAGCTGTTGGGATATCGTAAACGGGGGCCAAAACCCAAACATCTTTTACTCCAGGTAATTATCTTCTTCATCGTTTACGAGTCATCACAGACATGATAGTTTCTGTAGAAATGTCCTGCTTTTCTAAGCCTTCCTGTCAAGTTTCACTGTGTAAGAGGCCAAAAAGGGGGGCCTGTCAGGTGTTTAAGGGCTGCAGTCATCATGGTCGCGGTTATTAATAGATTTCTTTGAACGAGATGGAGTAAAGGGCGAAGAAAGGATGGGGTCCTACAGCTGGATTTGTCTGCTCACTCATCATGAAACTGGGTTTGTTGCCTGAGGTTACGCAAGCGCCGCATGAGTGCACTCATTTTATTTGCATGTTCATTATTTTCTTATGCTAAATAGCTTCATGTGCAACAAACAGCTTCAAAGAGAGCTTATTATTTAAGGGTCTTTTTGAACCAAGTGAATCTGTATCAGGAGAATGTTTTCTTTCATTTCCCTGTTTGCAAAAGATAAAAATAGATGGCTGAAAGTAGCACTTGCCTCGTGCTTTGACTATTTTACCTCTGTCCTTCACAATGTGATTATATATTTTGGGAGACTTGGTGCCAATTGTTATGCAGTGTCACTCCTTAAGAGGCATTCCACATTGCCAGAGTCACACGTGGCCAGCAATCAGGAATAAAGCGTGACATGTCTGGTGGCACTTCTCTGACCTGAGGTCACAGCCAGAGCGTCTTGAGCGTTCCGCTGCAGTTCCCCTCTGACAGCCCCAAGGGTCAGCCTGTACAGGAGGGGGGGTAGGGGACAAGATGGTGGGAGGGAGATTGTAAGCTGAGCACTGATTGGATAGTTTGTTTCAATTTCCGAAAGACTTCAGCATCTTGTGAACTCTTTCATTTTCAGCCTGTAGGTTTGCTTATTTTAGCTGCTGTTTGAACTCCGTTGAAAAGGGGCACTACACCTTACTCCATGTGCACAGTTTTTGTAAACAATTGTATAATGGCACCTGATGGTGTCATAGTGATATCATGGGGGTCATCTAAACTTGGACTTGGAGAAGTGTATTACATTAAACCGTGCATTTCAAAATAGTGGTATGGTGTTTGGAAGACATTCCCCTTTGCCAGGGAAGGTAAAACACAGCGAGGCAAGTGTCGCATTATGGGAAATGTAGGATCTGGAATTCATAGAGGTTTGTATATATACTATGGCCTAAAAACAACGTTTTCGACATTCTTTTGTTGATGTCTCCTGTAAGACCCCACCAACAAGTGCAATACTTAGTTGGCTTATTTTTTTTAGTTATTACTTAAATAAATCCCAGAATTCCAATCCTCATTATTAATATTTGGCTCTTTATATTCTTGAGTTTGATGAAAACAGGGGAAATGTTAAACTTGGTGTCTTGTCTCTTTCTTCAAGGTACCCTCATTTGCCCGAAGATCCTGTATCCCTTCGGGTTTTGAAGAATCATCTCAGGATGCAGAGGCTATCCTCAAGCCCGATCCCGTCCCGGTCCAGCGCCCCCAGCCTCAACAGTACCAGCTCAACAGCAAGAAGCACCATCAGTACCAGCCCAACAGCCAGGAGGTCCCCGCTGACCAGCCAACCAACGGCAAGAAGAAGTTCATCTACCAGCTCAACAGCAAAAAGCACCACCACTATGAGCCTGACCCCAGCATGTACGACGCACAGGCTTCCAGGCTAAAAGAGGTGGTCAAAGTTCAGGAACCGGCCAGTAAACCGGCAAATCCTGGCTGGAACTTACCGCTGGCCCTGCAGCAGAAATGGGTTCGCGACAAAGACACAGGCTGCTTGAGCAAAGTTAAAGAGTTGGCAGTGGAAGTGAGGAAACCAGCTGTTAAAGATGCTGAGAGCGAACACGCCCTGAAACCCAATCCTAAAGACGCGACCCTGCCTAGCGCCATTAGCAGCAAAATGAAGATAATCAAGAACAAAAACAAAAATGGACGTATTGTTATTGTCATGAGCAAATATATGGACAGCAACAAGGCTCATGGAGCTAAGGGTAAACACGGGGAATCGTCAAGCGAAGTGAAACCCCAAAACACCAAACCGTCGGACAACAATCCAGCACACACAACCAAAATGGTGGAGCACCCGGAGAACGGTATCCCAAAAGAGCTCTGTAACGGCAGCTCCCTCCCCGCTGCAGAGCATCCCATAAAGTGTTCCCCAAAGGACAGGCATTTCTCCAAACCGTCACCAAGCACAGCAGAGGAATACAACACCGAGGTGGCTCGTGGTCAGGCCGATTTACCGGATGATTTACCCCTTCAGCTGACTGCCAGCTCACCCCTCACGTCCTGGTCTGTTGACAGCAACATCCCGACCCCAACATCCGTCGACCATATCAGGATCCCTTCTTTTCCCAACGACCGCAAGCGAAAGCTATCAGATCCCGCCGAGGACAGGAGCGTCTCCAAAACCTACCTGACTTCCAGAAGCTTCAGCGTCTCCAGCACTGTGGTCACGCCCCCTCAGGACATACCTATGGACCTCCACTGTAGCGGCTCGCGCCACAGCAGTACGTTTACATATGAGGTTGTGGACTCTGGCAGCCAAGAGGAGCCGATGGATCTCAGCTGCCCAAAGAAAGAGACGCAGGTGGAGACGGAAATACTGCCGGAGCCCGAGCCTGTCGTCACGGACACAACTCATGTGACAGAAGACACACAGAAATCCACAGAGAAATCTAAAGAAGCACCTCTTAAAAATATCTCCCCTTTTATGGGAAATATCATAATCACTGACATCACAACAAACAGTCTCACCGTCACGTTCAAGGAATTTGTTTCTTTCTGAGAAACCATCTGTAAAAGAGGACTACCAGTGACCGATTGGATGAATCTTGTTAATATGTACATATGTAAAAACATCAGAATTTTGTAAATGTTGAAATTTATAATTTATCATTCAAATTCAATATGTTTCTTAGAATGTTTTATACTGTAACTCCTCTGTGACGTTGTAGCCAAGAAAGTGCCCTCGAGGATTTGAGCGAATGCATTCAGGTGGATGTGTTCCACTGTAAAATAATGTTTTGTCATATGGAGCCTAACGGGATACTTTTGCTGTGGTTTCATACCTGCACCAAACTTATAACCTGAGATGTATGAAGGCTTATACATATTTTGTATTAATAATATCACTTATTTTGGTCCTGATAGAAGGTAGAGAGGATGCTGTTGAGTATATGGTGATCAAAGATCAAATTGAAAGCACTTAATTACATTTTCATATGTTGGTTTGTGTCATAACGAGAAGAAAAAACAGCTGTTCTCTTGAAGTCTTATTTCACTTTTTACTTCAGACAGGTTCCCTTAGACGGAAATGGCATATTTAGTTTGATGTTTTGTTTGTGGCTTATTTGAGAAAACATGATTAGCTATGACATGCAAATTTACAAAACAGGTGTGTCTGAATACAGTGGAAACCTGGCGTGTGACGCGCTCGTCTGTGTCAACAACCTTAAAGAAATGTCCCGGTCTTTTTCTTCTTTTGTCAGGTTTTGATCTTGCCATTGACACGCAACAAAGCCGTCAGTGAATATGCCGTTGCAACCCGATCTATTGCTATGTTGCACATTTCACCTTGAGCAAACATTTATAGACTGAAATGTGTCATCTCAAAGGTCTGTTACCATTAAGAAAATGGTGTCGTGTATCAAACGTTGTGACTTCCCATTAAGACGTATCGATTCTTACCATAATTAGATCATGATTTATTAACTTATTGTTGACCTCACATATTGCTGGAGTTACTTTAAAATACATATGCTAGTCTCATTAGGACTCTCCTAATGTTACAGAGAGAAGCGATATTCATCTCAATTTGCTTTTGGAGCTTATTGTATGATCTGGAAAAACACACGTTACTGCTATTTGCTTTCGGAAAAGCTACCAGGGTGATTAACGAGTACGTTACACAGATTAAATGTGAGTCGCAAGGCTGCCTTTGTATACTGTTACATGCGAGCCAATGAGTGCAAGCTGTTTTTATTATGCTGCTGAAAATTCAAATGTCAAAGATGTTGGATGTAACCTACATTTGAGTCTAAATTGCCTTCCACGCACGTTTGATGCAAACCAGTAAGAATGCTAAAATGCTATAATAATAATAAAGGAATATAGCATATTTATTGACGTTTGATTTGTTGTAACAACGATGCTCTCTGCATCAGAAGCTACAATTGATTCCATTGAACAGTTGAAAAGATATTTTGAGTCCGTTAGCTCCTATTTTGTTCTCTATTTTGTGCTTTGTTTTGTTCATTCTCGCACTTGTTCCGAAATCATAATGATTGATATAAAGTATGTTCTACCAGGAGTTGGTAGACTTATTGCTGTTGGCACAGCTTATTGGATGGTATGTTTCACAATAAAGAGAGAGAAATAACCTCTTATATGTTTCTGCATTTATATTTGATGGCTTGCTGATTAATTGACGTACTATTGGCAAACGTTTCTATTGTTTTTTTAGTGTTCAGTGAAAGATTTATGTATCACTTTTCCTGACCTGCAGTTGTTATGAAGCGTTTCTGCTGATACAGAGAACGAATGGAACAATAAACACAAGAAACACTAACTTGGTTGTGAACCATGAATAGAAAAACAGATCATGTTGCATAATCACAAACGATCCTGCACAAAGGGCCCTCTGTATTGCATAACTGCACCGGTCAGTTGTATTATTAAAACTTTAGCCATGCATTATTTTTCTACTGCAGCTCGACTCCAAGCAGGAATGTAAACACACAACATAACTGGAGGGAAGGCTGTTATGTAACTCTTAGATTCTTTCAAGAAGAAAGGGCGTCATGGAGGGTATTTGTTTGCCGTAAGGCTAATAAGTGTGTGCCTTCCAGAACAATGTGCCTGTTAAGAGTTAAATGTTATTTATATGACATTTACATAGCCTCTGCAACGTGGTCATGGCATTTCCTGATTATTGTGTAACTTTTTTTATAGAGGACAGTGTTGTCTCGTAAAACGCTGTGTCACTATGACAGCAATTCTCCGTAAATTATTATCATACAGTAAAAGGCTAGTTCAGACCTACAAAGACACACGCAAAGCTTCAGCTACACATTGGAGCATATCTCAGCTGACCTTTCATGACATTGCCAAATGTGTCAGTATTGTCTATGTTACTGTAATTGTATTATGTTGGTAATTCTCTACACACTATGCCTTTGTCTCTCTATTATCTTTGTTTCTTCCGAAGCAGGGGTCAAAGGACAGATGGTGCTGTACAGGTTGTAGACCCCTTTGAGGTAAATTTGTGATATTGGGATATATAATTAAAACTGACTGGACTTAAAGAAGTTAATTAAAAGGCCTCTAACCAGGACTCTGATCTGAAAAAGTAAGCAGGAATTGTTGTCGTTATACTGGAATCTCAAGCTTGTAAAGAGATTAACTCTTGAATGTTTTGAGTGTTAGAAAGGCAGGAATGTGTGTGTGTGTGTGTGTCTGTGTGTGTGTGTGTGTGTGTGTGTGTGTGTGTGTGTGTGTGTGTGTGTGTGTGTGCGTGTGTGTGTGTGTGTGTGTGCGCATGTGTGGGTGTGGGTGTGGGTGTGGGTGTGTGCTGTATCTTCTTTAGTGTAGTCATGGGAGTTGCCTATTAAAGAATGTGACACAAACAAAGAACCCTTTAAGAACAAAAACAAGAACATAGACATGGGACATATGTCCCTGCCACTTAAATCAGATAGATTTGCCATTTTTGTCCACCTATTTTTTAAATGAATAGTCTTTCTCTCTTCCCTGTGATCCTGTTTTGCAGTTATTGTTATTTCTCATTGTGGTTTTAAAAAAACACCAACAGAGTAACCCTTACAGAGCTGTTATCTGTGTGGATCTCATAGGCAATCAGGGTCGAGAGAGCTAGAATTTCCCAAGAATGACCTCAACTTCAAATTTGATTCTTTTTCGACTTAGACACAAATTTTCACTTATATCAGAATAACCATCGTAAGTGGGAACAGTAAGAGTAAATTAACTTAAAGTTCAAACATCACTGTCAGTGGTCACTTTCAAATCCGAATAAATCTATTAATTAACAAATAAATAACTTCCGTTGTTATTTGAGCTGTGTGAGCTACTGAAGTCTAATAAGAGCAAAAATATGACAGCCAATCAATTACTCTAAACAGGCCCATAGGGGACTACGGCAACTTAAGACACACATTCTCAGTTTCGAAACTCATATCAGTTAATATTAGGGGAGTTTCAAAACACCACGAGCACACAGCTCGCATCTCTCTCTCTCTCTCTCTCTCTCTCTCTCTCTCTCTCTGTTGGCCGTGCATTGCTTTGAACCAGCTATGCAGTCAGTCATGCATCCGTAGGAAACTGAAACATAGTTGAGCAGGGGAACATATTTATAGACCAAGTGTGATGTTTCACATTCCCCCTTTATCATCGTACCCACCAGTAGCCTGCACAGTGTCGGTTTCATCCCCGCACAGTGCAGCCTCACAGGATCATGTCAGCAGCAGGATCGTTTGGATAAATTAAAGCCCAGTGTGTGACCCGGAGAAGGCCTGTTGCTCAGCAAATTTAATAGATCTAAATAAAAAGATGATATTTTAAGCAAGCAAAAATAAAAATGGAAGGCTCGTTCATAAATTGCGGAATCCTTGTTGACTTCCTGTATTTTCTTTCCAAATTCATAAAACAATGGAGAAAAAAGCCTCAGTGGATCTTTCATTTATTTCATTTCCATCCATAAAAAGCGGATGTAACACAAATAGATGAGACCTAACAACCTAAAATAGTTATAGTGGGAAATGAGAGCTGCTGCTGTGTGTGGTCTAACAGGCTGCTGTAAAAGGTGCTTTCTAATTCAAAGTACATGCACTGAAATATGGCTTCGCAGTTTCTCGCCTGTGGTTTTTGTGTGTGTGAGCCACCTTCATCAGAAAATGTCGCCCGGTAAAGTAGGACAGTCAACAGCGAGCTGTGCGCAGCAGTTGCCCAGAAACCAGAGAGCCAATAATGTTCTCACAGAGCCAGCACTGTTTATTCATGTACGGCTGTCGCCATTGCGGCTCCCGCAGACTCACTTTTCATCGACTCACAGCCAAATATGGAGAACCGCAGCAGCGCAGCAGCGCATGCTCTCTCCACGCACCAGCCGCCTTTCTCTCGGAACACTAACCCGTGCGGGCTCTGGCCATTATAGTACCGACAGGAAATGTCGGTCTACAGGCTATGACTATCAAAATGGTGGTTCATATTTCTACGGCAGCCACAACGCATCTTTTGTCCGCGGCGCGCCCGCCTTTGTCTGCTCCACAGCGGGGAGAATTTAAACAGATATAGCAGCAAATATACATATGTGTGGATATGAAGCATATGGTTCATATGTTAAACGTGATCGAGGATGAAGACGGACGACGTACATCCTCCCTACATGGTGTTGCGATTTCATTTCACACATCTGCAGTAAATGAGACCACATCTAATTAACCTCACGCATATTTGCAATTGATTAGAACCCTGCCTGTTTACTTTAATGCGCGTAATTTTAGGAAAATATTAAGTCGGGATTTCATGCTCAATACAAGAAAGCGAATGAAGAGCGCAGATCAAGAAGGAATAGAGAGCAATCCATTTGTAGGCAAGATTTCTCAATAATACAAAAGATTTCGCAGTAAATTTGGTCAAATAACTGTGAATATTTATTTTTTAATGTCTGTTTTTAGCTGCATCTGCCTGTGAACACTGCAACGTCCTATACAATCACCACATTGGCCCACAGCGTCAACAAAAAGGCGTTGATGGTAGATACCTGATGCCCTGCTTTATTCATTTAATGAATACTCTTCTGCACAGGCTGCATATTGTATTCATTTTAAATAGACAAACTGGAAAAGAGGAAGAAAATCGAAGTAAAAATCTGAAAATGAAAACGATCCAGTGTCGTGCCCGTGCTCTATTGTGTGTAGAGCATTTTTAATTAATTTGATTATTTTCCAAAGTGCAATTTGCTCAGTTGGACGGATAATGTGGATGACCCGGAGGCCTCAGCAGGTAGAAGACTGCACGAGTAAGATACGCTGACGTGTCTCTTGGCCAATTTTAAGATTTAGGACACATTTGTAATTATTATCCTATTTTATTTTCATTTAAAATGAATAGCTGATGAATGTAAAAAATTGCACCTGAGGCTTACAGAAAAAGAAGTTGCAGCTCCGCCCTCTCCTTTTCCATGTTTGTGGTTAATTTGTGTGATTAATATTCCGAGTAGATTTTTATCATCACGACCATATTAGTGGTTCAATATATTCCAGAAAAGCTGGCTGCTGGGCAAAACCCCCCAACTATAATACTAATGATATAATATTAATGCTAATAATGATAATGATAATAGTAATAATACTTTGCTACTGAGGGCAGAAATACAAACATTTTACGTATAATTAAATTATTAGTGCTTAGAAATAATAGATACAACACAATAATAATAATAATGATAATGATAATGATAATAATAATTACAATAATGTTTCTGAACTCTGTTTATAATATTACTAGTGCCATCAATAACCATGATCTCAGTTACAAAAGGCCTTCACGACGACATTTAGCCTAGAATAAGATTCAATTAAATATTTTTTAGGATGTATTTATTGTCTGTAAATACAGTCAAAAGTATTCATCCATTAATTGGCTCTCAATTATCAGTTCAGCTGGTTTAATGATACGTTTAAAGGTAAATCACACTCTGCCCTGCTGGATGAGGTCCAGTTTAACAAGTTGCACCTTGACTGAAAGCTTTCCGAGTCTCAAAACTCATCCAACATTTAAAATAATGTTATTACCCCCTGTGAATAAAAAGGCTGTGAATAATGTACTTGTTTTTAAGTGTAGTAATCGACATTCATGCGGTCGTTTTGGACCATATTTGCTCTTCGTGTAATTTGGTTCGTCTTATAAAATCATATAATAATGATTCTAAATAAACTGACGTCGCTTCGTGTTTCAGTGAAATATTGAAAAAAAATTTAGCTTCCGGAATGATCATTAAAAATCGACAGTCTGTTTTTGAAGGGTGTTTCTTCCCCAGGGCGTGCGTGAAATCGTAATGCGCCAAAGTCCAATTACGCATGACATGGCATTACATTGTGGCACTTTCGATATTCATCCCCTGAAAATCTGAAATTGTAAATGAAACTGTATTGCAGCAGATTGTATAAACAAATTATTTTAAACAATCAGTCATGCACCTTTAGATGAAAACCAAAGCTTGTCTGAGGGTTCCTCGAAAAGTTCCATCTTAAATGGGATGATATCTGACCTTTTCTGTTCCTTTCTGGCACGTTTTAATGCAAGGATTTATATTGTAAGTATATTGATTTAAATTGTATTGTTAAATTATTCATGCTTTAACATTTATAGACGAACATATACAGATGGCTTGTGTAAATGTGTTTATATTCAGATGTGTTGCGCCTGTGGAGGAAACCTTGCAGTAATTCTCCTCTCCTTCTGGTTTAATCTCTATTTCTTTTTTTAAAGAAAGTGAAATTAAACTTTTTTAAATGTATTTTTTATTGGTTTGGGCTCTATAGACCCCCCTCGGGGACCTCAGGGGGTCCGTGGATCCGCTCCGGGCGCCTCTGATTTTGCTTGTCCCACTGTGCCAGACATTCCTGTACAGCCGCCAGAGCAGCGGGACTCCGCCCCTCCACTCAGAAACCCGGAGCACGTAGCAACAACCGAGCCAATGTGCTCCACCGCGATCCGTCCTTCCGACTGCGGTGCCTGGCAACAGAAAAAGACGTGATGACGTCCTCTCCAGATTGCGTATTATGGGATGTGCGGAATTAAACAACCCGGAGAGGACGCGGGGAAGCCTAAAATATTAAAAGAGACAGAAATAAACGGGCTGTGTGGTGAATCATGGAGCTCTCGGCTGTTGGTGAGAGCGTCTTCGCAGCAGAGTCCATCATTAAACGGAGAATCAGACGGGTACGCGCTTCGTTTTTCTCCCACAGGCTGTCTTCACTCCTATTACGCAACCGTTTGTTTGCACGGCGCCAGTCGGCAGCCCTAACCTGACTCTACCGCGGTTCTGTTTCGCAGGGTCGCTGGGAATATCTCGTGAAATGGAAGGGCTGGTCTCAGAAGTGAGTATTGTAGCCGAGGCGGTGAAGCACAGCGCTCCATCCTGGCCGCTCGAACAACTGCACCACGTCAGACTGTCGTTTGTTCAGCTCGTGGATGTTTTTTTTTTTCTTTTTTCTTCTTCTTTTTAAAAAAACAACAATTCATATCATGCGTTCTGTGTGCCGTAGTGCAGTCTCCCATATTCCCGGTGGCTCGTGTGCACCGGTTGAAGGGTGGTGCATGTCTGAGCTCTCAGCCCACCGGGATGTATTTCAGTCGTCACTAGCTGTAGCCATGGCCGGGTTCACCATGTGTCACTGTCCGCTACGTAGTCTCCATACGCAGCGCCAGCAGCGAGATCGCGCTGATAAAAGTATTGTGTGCGCGTTGACATGCTTACTCGCCTCCGGCAATGGCAACAAACGCCTCTCCTCCTTGTTGTTGGGACACAGGTACAGCACTTGGGAGCCGGAGGAAAACATTCTGGATGCACGTCTCTTCGCTGCCTTCGAGGAGAGGTGAGGGTTTGACAGCGCAGCAGTAGGCCTCTCTGCAGAACCGAGGCGGTACCGCGCATTCGGTACCACAACGACGGCCATTTGAACAACACATTAAGTTTACATTGGAGTCTTTAAACGTTATTTTTGTTCACAAAGGAAGAAGTAACAAGTGTCAGTGGAGCCTTTTGAGTCTGTTTCCATGTCACCGAGTTGCAATGTGTGCTACCATTTTCTTATCACAAGCAGCTTATCTGCTTTCTTCTTATTTTATTTTATTTTAACTTAACTTATTCTAACTAAAAACATCTTGAAAAAAACCCACCTCGCTCCAATATTGGCAGAGTATGGCCTATTTTGAAAATGAGATTTTCTGATGTAATTATATAGTAAATAAAAAAGATATATTTGTAAATGCCTGATGAATCTTTTAATGCTTTTCATTCTTTATAGGGAGCGGGAAAGGGAGTTGTTCGGGCCGAAGAAGAGGGGCCCCAAACCCGAGACATTTCTCTTGAAGGTGAGTGAATCTTTTGATGCGCATATCTTTGGGCTTTCATTCCATCTTCTCGCCTTCCTGAGGTGATACAGATGTTGAGTAATTTTCATGATACGACAACAACAGTCTTAATTATTTTTTTTAAACGGTTGGACTTGGATTAAACAAACTTGTGGAATGACAATTACAACCCAGATGAAAACCCGTCATTTACCCAGTGTTTTTTATGAGGCTAAGTTGGGTACGGTGCTTGTGAATTTGTAAGCATCCTCGACACATTATATGAAGTTTTATGTATCTGATGCAAAGCAGTTTTAGGACGTTCCATGTAAACAGTCAGATCTGCAGCTGCTTCTGTTAAAACTTTAAATTTCCTCTGCTGCCTTCATATTTTCATCTCCGGGAAAGCTCCTCTCCTAAACCGTATTTGCTCTGTCCTCAGGCCAAAGCCAAAGAAAAGATGTATGAGTTTAAACGAGAGGCTCCAAGGGGGATCCAGGTTTCCTATCCCATCCCGGAGCCTGTCATAACACCGAGGGCCCGGGAGGGTTTACGCACCGTGGTTCCCACAATCTTTCCACCGAGCTCGGTCAACAGAGGGGAAAGTGTCCACATCCGACCACCAGAGCTGGAGCGGAGGCCCAGGCCGCCTCCACCCGCTCCTCTGACAGTCCAGGAAGCCGCTCGGTTCCCCAAGAAGAGAGGCCGCAAACCGAAGCTGCATTTCAATTATGACAACGACGATGGCGGTAGCTCAGTAGAGCCGGACACCAAACGGAGCAGGCCACCGGAGGAGGAGGCGGGGTCACACGGTTTGTCCACCATGTCCCGACGCTTGCTCCATCACGGAGAGACGTCAGATCACAGCCTCCTCCAGCTGACCAGGAGGTTTCAGGAGGAGACCACGATCACACCCAAACACAGCGGCGTGCAGAGACACGCAGGTCTCTCCTACGGCTGCGCGTTCAGTCCAGATGTGCGCGAGAGCGGTCAGAGGGAGCACAGGACTAAATGTTTGTCCAGGTTGTCCATTCCTCGGCCCAGCTGCTCCGCGGGACACCGGAGGCACCAGGTGAAGGAGTGCCGTCCGCCCCGGGACCAACCTGCCGCCATCTCCACACAGTCCGAGTCCGTCCGTGATCAGTCCACGCGCTCGGCCTCGACCTGGTGCCCCAGGTTCACAAGTCTGGAGACTGTGACCGTGACAGACGTCACCATGAACTTCTTGACAGTCACCGTCAGAGAAAGCAATACCGAGAAAGGCTTTTTCCGGGAGAAAAGATAAGCAGGCCCACGCGCCTCGGATGTAGGTCAGAGGAAGCTAATATATGCGTAAATAATTGTTTAACAAGCTACTAACTAACACGCCTACTGTAATACTATATTTTTGTCTATGTAACTGTCAAACGTGTACATACAAATATTTAATACGCTGCTGAGAAAATAAAAAAAGAAAGTGATTGTGAGTTGATGTTTTCTCAGTCCTGTCGTCTTGTTAAGATCACACTGTTTTTGTATTTTTTTTTTTTAAAACTGTTTCACCATTTCATTCATTTGATGAAAAAAACCGTATCATATAATTTGTGTAATAATCCCACAATTAGACTTCACTAAAATGCATCCAACTATTGATTGTGACGGTGTTCCCTCAATAATAAAAAAGGATTTTAAAGTTACAAAGTTTGATCCAAGTTTCACCCAAAGTTAGAAGTTTGAAGATCATTTCCAGTCATGTTTTAACTAAAAAGCCACGTGAGTCTAACATGGTTATTAATTCCCAAAGGTATTATTAATGTTTGTAAGCAGCTTGATAATGTCAAATAATTGAAATAATACATCTCACTGAGCAGGAAAATGTTACTCCAACTTGAACATATTTAGAGGACTTACTTAATAATGATCCATGCCTCTTTAGTCCCGAATCTAAAACGCTTGATTAGACGGTGGAATATTTCGTTTTTGCTAATTCCCGCTGAGCATGATTTTATTTGTACGAAATACTCTTTACAATAATTTGGGGGAACGCATTTAAACACATGCAAAAGCTAAAATGTGCTAATTTGTATTTATGAATTTTTTTTTTCTATTGTAATTTTGAATGTGGAGCTTTCTGCCTCACGAGAATACTGTTTCTGTGATCCCAGCGGTTCAATTCAAGAAATCCCGTTATTAATTTGCATTCACGTTGATTTTAATTTCTTTCCTTTTTTTGTTTTGCAAGTAGCTGCTGAAAAGCTATGAATCATATCTTCTAAAAATATAAATACCCTACATCTTAGAGCTGTGAGGCTTTGGTGGACCTGATAAAAAAAAATGTACAAGCATATTTCATCATCAGCACCATCATCTTCATCGTCACCGCTGTCGGTGCAATGCAGTAAGACTACGATAAGAGTCCGGCCTTAAAGCTGATAGCGAGTCTATGAGTGAGTTGGTTTCGACAGTTGATGATGATTTTAATAGAATTACTTATTGTCATCAGTGAGCCATTTGATTGCTGTATGCACAGAGCATATACAAACTGAATCACAGGAAGTGTTTCCCAAACTGTGACCTCGTGTCTGGTTAAATGACCAGAGGGGATTTTCTTTAATTTATTTTTTAATGCGTTAAACTGTTTAAGATGTATAGGTCGTAATGTTTTCAATCAATGACGATGTTTTCTGTCAGCACACAATTTGGATCACCTTGATCCTTCAGGCCTCTACAATATATGCATGATCCAGGCTCCAGCATCCACAGGCCACTTCTTTCAGGCACAAAGCCTCCATTCATTTGACTTTGCTTTGTCTCTCTGAGACACATGACCCAATCTGACCATCCGGTACTCCTGTGAGAACTGTCCGTCTGGTTTCTGTCTCACCGATGGTCATTTCAAATGTGGTTTATGGGCCAATATCTGAATTTGGTGTTGTGGTTTAATGGGAAATGGTGGTGAAGTGCAGTTTTCAGAAATGCATTTTTGATGCAAAACCATTTAAAAAAAAATGTACTGCAACGTCGCCAACTTTGCAGTGTCTAAAATGTATCACATACTCTATATCATATTCTGCATTCATCTCAAAATGTGTCGTCAATGTGCGTCTATTTCCAAAGTGGTAACTGATAATATCACCCAAACATCAAGATTTACTTGAGCAGCGAAGGCTTTTCCTGCAGCTGTGACAACATCTGGTCAAATTCTCCATATGAGTGTAATTTACTCAACCACGTACCCATCAAGAACCTCAGCCCTTTGATCTGACGCTGCCCGCGGGCCTATGAGCTATAAGCTATAAGCAAACCCCGAGAGAGAGAGAGAGAGAGAGAGAGGCTGCGGCCATCAGCGCTCAGAGCGGCCTGCCCGGTCACGCTCCACAGACTCTGCCTCCACAAGATGTCGCCACCAGCAAGACCTTGAAACGGTGCCAAATCATTTCCGCACAAAGGCCCTGCGAGTTAAAATGAAGTGAAACCACTCACCCACAGTGGATTAATCATTGCTGAAAGCTGGTAACGTTTGTACTCATCTACAATATTAGTGGTTGTTGAGTTACAGACTCTGCTCGCTGAAAGGCTGCGGCAGACTTTAGTCCTCCAGATGTGAGGGCATTGTGCGTTGCACCATCCCGCCACTAGATGAAGCTCCAGCACAGATACACACATTTATTTAGTCTTGTTGTCGCTGGCCCATGCTACATTCATAAATATTAGATTAACTGTTCTCAAAGCACGCGGTCTGTCACAGTGTGTGGCTTTTGGAGGAAGGGGTGGTCAAATTAATCTCAATTTGATACATTTTATTTCATTGTTTTATTTCAGTTTTACCATTTCCCCGTTTAAATGTAGGCTATAAAATGCGAAGTAGCCTTTAAGTTGAGCAAAAGTAAAATAATAAACTGCGGACAGCCTCTCAGAAGTAGAGGAATTATTGTGCGGAAAGGTGTACTGATGTTAACAGATGGCTAAAGGCTTTTAATCTGTCTCTCTTCTCTGTCTCTCTCTCTCTCTCTCTCTCTCTCTCTCTCTCTCTCTCACTCTGTCTCTCTGTCTCTCTCTCTCTGTCTCTCTGTCTCTCTCTCTCTCTCTCTCTCTCTCTCTGCTGAGTCGCAGAAGAGCGCGCGCACTCTCAATGACTAACAGACAAACTCACCATGCACTACCCTCAACTTCTGTCTGGATTTTTATCTTTATGTGGGTGAGATGTTGCTTAGTGTGATTATTTTGATGTGTATCCTGGGTCTTCAGTTCCGGAGCTGTGCAACTGATCCGTGCAACTGGACTGGAAGGTGAGGAGCTTATGTCATTAATACGAGGTTACTGCCTTTAAAAGAGGTTTGAAGGGCTGAAAACAATCTGCCCAACCCTTACAACTGCAAACTTTAAGATGATAAAAACAATTTAATTACTTAATTATTCATATGTACAACTGCATATATGATGCTAATTCGATAGTAAGAAACATATGATCATTTATTAATGAATTGACATTTATACCGGCGTTATTATCTAATAGAAAGGATAGTCTGCAGTCAAGGAGATGTTGTGTTACCTGGCAACCTTTATTTTGTTCTTATTCGTGGCTTATAACTATAATATAAATATCATCTGTATATTATTTATTCAGAATTGATATAGCCATTAGTAACAATGTAATACATGACATCCATAGCATTCATCTAATTTCACAATTTCAATTTCCTCGGTTTTTCCCGCTGATCCAGCGGTTTTGCAGCTGGCGTGGACTCCAGGATTGTACTCCAGGTGCAGCTGCGCTGTACAGAGGGCTCGGTGCGCTGGATCTACCCGGGCCAGGCTCTCCGAGTGGTCCTGGAGCCCAACCTGTCCACCGCCGGGCGCACCACTGTCTGCATCAAGCCATCTCCCTCTCTCCGAGGAGCCAGCGTGTTCATTGAACGGGCCGGGGAGCTGGAGCTGTTGGGCACGGAGGGCGGGCGGCCCGAGCAGCAGGTCTTCTGTTTCCGGGCAGACGGTCCGCACAGGCCCGCTATCTACCTCCAGTCCAGCCCCCAGAGTGTCGGATCCTGGAGCAGACGGACGATGGGCTTCAGATATGAGCTGCTGAGCAACAGGAGTGCTGCGCCCAACGTGGGCCACACCGGGCTTCAGGGTGAGTGGACCCTCTTTAATGTTTCTCCAGGAAGATCAATCAAAAAAATATGAATTTATACATTTGCACCCTTATTTAAGGTTTAGTATAAAGTGTTAACAAATGGCATTATTCATGCTGAATAAAGCATGAACTATAGATGAGTTAGAAGCCATTGGTAAAGGGCAACTTTTGGGTTGCCAGGTTGTGAAGATTCCTTTTTTTTTCTGATAAAACCACTTAACTTTTGGAGAAGGGCTGCAGAGGATCATGACCAAAATCTATTTATCCAAAACTCACTAAGCATTAATTAAGGGATTGCCAACACATATAAAGGATCTTAGCCAAAATAATTTTCACAACCTGGTAACCAAAAATATTATCATAAGCATTAGTGCATATACAGTTAAGACGTTAGTTACAACTTCTAGGCTAAACGTTTTATAAAGGGTGCGTTATTTAAAGTGGTCCCAAAAATTTGAATACAATTTGAATGCCATGTATTGCATTACCTGTTGTGAAGTGTGAGGGACCAACCAGTCCTAATTGAGAAATAGTGGTTATTTGATTACAGTCCCAATCATGCTGACCGGGGCATGCAGCTGCTGGTCAGTTGCATGTTTTGTCTGGCTGTCTGGTTTCCATCGGGGAGACAAAGCAGCGAGGACAGAGCAGACCACAGGGCGGCTGAAGGGCACCGGGCCAAGGGGCCTGAATTGAGACCGCAAATACATTGCAGATTCCACAAATGCCTTTTCATTGTGCATGTCTGTTTATTAGCATTTATCCATGTGTGAGGGCCTGTCCCCACCGTGGTGATGTCATTCTATGTCCATAATAGACAGCTGCTGGTTTATCTTTTCTGAATTGCCAGACTGGCAGAAGTGTTTGACTCCTGCTGTCTCCTGCATTGGCAAAGGGTCATTCAATTAGGCGAATACAATGGGAGTCAAACACGGGGTCAAGACTAGTGAGGGTTTTTGATCTGGAGGCGTTGTGGTGGGCAAAGCACTTAAACATAGGAGCAACATTCCTTCATCGAACCCCTGGTTTCTTCTTTCTTTGATGTGAGGAGGGAGATGAATAAAGTTGGTATGTGTGTCAGATTTTAAGTCAGTGGAGTGGAGCCATAGAGCGTTGGGTCATGCATGGTTGGGGAGAGGGTGAACGATTGACAGATTTGATGCAAGTTTCATCGTTAAATAACATTTTCTGTACTGATTTTCTATATTCACAGCTTCATGCCAACCCTGCAATAATACACAACTCCTCATGGCCATCTGCAACAGTGACTTTGGTGGGTACATAATCATCTCACTCTACAAACCCTAAACACACTGACAGAACACCATTACATTCCTGCTGAGATATACTGGAGCTACAACGCAATGTAATGCAAGGTTAAGTTAAAAAACAAACAAAAACAATACTGAATATTAATGAGATTTGGTCATTAGCATGAAAGATATACATAAATATATTTTTATGGCTTACTTTGCTTTGACTTTTATGTATTAATATACTATGGATTTTCTCATGACATATTATACTATGACGTTTTTATAACATAATTTACCATGTTTTTTTATGACATACTATGACTTTGAAACACAATGAGGAACACTATGATGAACTATGATGTTTATGACTTAATATACAATATCTCTTTTATGACATGCTTTCCTCTGACTTTGTTAATGACATACTATACTAAGATTTGTATGGATTTCTTTTAATATGACTTTGACTTACCATACTATAACTTTGTATTACTCAGTATACTTTGACTTTTTCTAAATTTATAATACTATTACTTCATGTATGTGCCTCAATACCTACAAACCTGTGTTCATTATAAGATACGGGATGAATGAGCAATTAAGGTGTGAATGGAGAAAAACAAGGATAGAAAAGAAAAAAACCATCATCATCAACATCGAAAACACACTTGTTTTTCAGATTTTTCATTCAATTTCTTTTAAGCACGCGTGGACATGGTTCTGCTTTTTGTTTCAGTGGTCCGAGGCTACATCAACAATGTCTCCCATGACTCTATACGTCAGACGTCGATGGTGGAGGTGTCAGCAGAGAGGGTTTACTGGCAGCGCAGTGGCGTGTTTGAGCAACAAGCGGCTGCCTCTGGATCTTCTGCTTCCGTCCCGTCTTGGCGTGGACACATCCACACACTCATGCAGTGCCACGTGAAGCCTGGGGACGGAGAATTTCTCTTCACAGGGTCAGAACACTTTGGGGAAGCTTGGTTAGGGTGTGCCCCGCGATACAAAGACTTCCTGTCTGTCTACCAGACGGCCTGGGCAGCGCGTCAGAATTCCTGTGACTTCCCTTTGGACTGAGGAAGTTTGGTGCTTTAGCTCTACTGTGGGATCCCTGTAATGTTGTCATGTGCCTGAAAGGTGGCATCTAGCATCACCAGCATGGACAAAGTAATTGAATTTCTGGTAAAAAAAAATAAATTCACATTTAGAGGAGCAGAGCAAGAGCAAACAGCAGGGCCTCCTGCACTGAGGCTCAGATAGGGCAGGCCTTTGTCTCCCTCCCATCACTGCCCTTATTCCTGGGAGAGTGGAAAGGGGTTGGGTTGCTGCTCTCTCTTTGTGCTTCTCCCCACATCAACCGTTGTTCACTTTGCTGGCTCTGTGTGACAATTGCCCCCTGAACTGAGGTGGGAAGAAAGACTGAAGCACAGCCAATGCTAGTTTGTCTTAGTGAATAGGCATGTACATATATGATTGTGAAGTTATTTTTATTCTGATTAATCTGTGCTTAAGGTTCAAATCCTCTTTGTTTTGTCTATTTATTTGTGTTATACCCTACGCATGACCTTTGAATTACAGAAAATGTTTTTTTCATCTAATTCAGAATTATTGTTTATAATGCAAAATAAATTCTTAACTATATTAGTGATCACATTTGTTTCATTTTTTCAAAGAAGAATTTACAACATTGACCAATCCAGGTGAGAATTTCTTTTATTTTTAATAAGAAAAATGAGTTTCCCTTACATCTGTTCAGTTTCCATATTGACATTATAGTACAAACACCTTCTCAGTCTGTGTCAGTAACACTCAATAGTTGTATTCTCCAAGGCACGCAGGAAAAAGTGAACATCAAATGGATGGAAATGTTTCCATTTTGATTAACCCATTTATCTTGAGCATAGACTGTTTTAATAAACTATAAAAGAAAATGAATATAAGGATAACTGCTCTACAGCATGATGATCAGTAAAAACATTTTTTAACATCAGATAAAAATCTGCAATTCACAAAAAATAATAAAACAATTCCAACATTGTAATTTGCTGATTTCTTTTAAATATTAACAGAGATCAGATCTGGTCAGTTTATGTGGCTGTGTGCCTGATGAAGTGTTTAGAAGTGAACAGAGCTCATGAACAGTGCATAAAAATCTAAATTGCATGAGGCCCTCCGGTTCACAAGAATACTCTGGCCCCTTAAGGGACTGGGTAAAGGCTTAAATGAACTAACACCCCCATTTCCCATCATATGCTGCATAATTTCTGTTTTTTGAGGAGAATGGGATTTAGACCTGAAGTATCCTACAAGCTTATTTCGCCCCTTTTCCTTCTGCATCCCATCTTTCCCCCTGTAATCAGATTCTTATGATAATAGGATAGCCCTACCATAAAATGAAATACAAAATCTCCTTAGATGGCGAAACGCTCTGAGCAGATTGAATTGGAGTTTTCTTTTGAGTTGTGTGGCCCCTCCATGGCCGAGAAGACGAATGGACAGATGTGAGGCCCCAAAGCCCGGGGTTCCTCCCTCTCAGCCCCTCCCAGAAGAGGGGAACAATTAATTGACTTTAAAAGCAACTGCTTTCTTTGCCTATTCCACACTTCTCCTTGACTGAGCAGGGCTCACAAATTGGTGTGTTGAACTTTTTATGAGGACTAAATAGCTGCCAATGAAAGTGTAAATGACTGTGTGGTGAATGGGGACCACACAATGGCCCTGCAGTGACAAGGCCTCCGGCAGACATAATGACCATTGTCACAGCTGCTGTCATCGAGGAACCATCAGGGCTCATGAATCCAAGAAGCTAGAGGACGAGTGATTTTTTTCTGACTGATTCTGATATGTTATCCTCTTGTATATTTCTCTATACCTCTTTTCTTTCAGTTATTTTGAAAATGTTATTTTAGAAAAGCACCATATACATTTAAGATGTCTCACCCGTATATAAATATCTCACTCCTGAGATTTTTTTTCCTGCATTTTCTGGATTTATTATGCACACATAAATGATAACAAATGATACCTCTTGCAGAATTATCTATATACGTGGTTCAAGATCGCAAAAAACAAATTATTTTGATAAATGTTGCCCAAAACTCAAGCTTTCAAAAAAGTGTTTTCCTCCTGCCGGAGTCCAGTTGGAAGTCTCCTCCCTCATTATTGTCCCAGGGGGCCACCATGTCAAATTTCCAAGCAAAATATAGCCTCTCTGCAGGCTTTTGAGACCACACAATTCTCATCTCTGGGAATCCAGCAGGCTCTCATGGGGAACGAGCCAGGAGGGCTCGGCCCGGAGCTGCTGCGTGGTGTACCGGCAGGAGTCCACCCAGACTTGGGGGGTAATTGGTTTATCCCACCGCCTGGCCTGCTTTCCCATGTGGGCCACTGCTGTGGGGAGGCCCAGGGGTATAATATGGAAACAGCATGATACTCTCTAGTGCCGAACAGGCATTCACTGCTCTAGCTATAGAGACCAGGGACAGAGTGCCCGGGACACAAAGCTGGAGCAGAGATGTCTCTTGGCTTTGAAAAGGTTGCCATTTGGTCTCCTTTTAACGTTGAGCAGCATTACTGGTTGAAAATTTGAAGTAATTGAATTTTAGCTCAAGCTTTTTTGTAAATCTTTTTCTTTTTCTTTTGAGAGTTTTAGTAAATTTCTACATAAGAAAGTCATCACTCATGCACCTGGTTAAAAACTAGATTAACCTAATGTCCTTGTTCATATGTCCTGAAAAAGTCATAGTATAGTATGTTGCAAAAGGTCATAAAAAAGTAATAGTATAATATGGTGAATAAAGTCATAGCATAGTATGTATGTCAATTTAAAGTATGCCATAAAACTCTCAGTATAGTATGCCAGTATGTCATAATATCTATCCATCCATTATCTGTGACCATTTATCCTATTCAGGGTCGCGGGGGGGCTGGAGTCGATCCTGAAGGCAGGTACACCCTGGACAGGCCACCAGGCCATCACAGGGCTGACACATAGAGACATATAACAATTCACGCTCACACTCACACCTTTGGGCATTCAGAGTTCTCAACCCAAGCTGCATGTATTTGGACTGTGGGAGGAAGCCTGAGAACCTGGAGAAAACCCACGCTGAAAAAAAACCTCATAGTGTGACTACGTTGAAACAATTCCAGTTTAATACATTGAAAAAAGGCATAAAAAAGCCCTAAAATATTTATCTTGCACATGAAATCAATGTGAATAAAGTGCCACAAACAGCAACACAAGTAACCTCTTGAAACATTTAGGAACAACACATCTTGAAAGTTTTAAAGAGGCTTATTATTTAATCATAGTATTTCTGTAATATACTGGACAGTTTTGTTTTTTACACTTGGTGACACATTTTATAGAATTTTACTCATATTTGCTTTTGCAATGAATTAGCTATTAATGTCCTGTATATGTCATGTGATTTGCCTTTGAGTGTAATGATCTTTTTTTTTATTTAGAAAAATTACATATCAATTTAATAAATGGTCAGTATTGGAATTGGTATCAAAAGGTTACAGTATCATATTGAATGTTTTAAATGTAGTATCGTCCATCCCTACTACAGAGTTCACTCAGCTTACTAACCATCTACAATTCTGTTTAACTTCTTTATCTGCAGTGGTGTGGTGGGACCAGTATCATCATAAATAAACATATGAGCTAAGCATAATATTACATTCTAGCTTGCAAGCTTTGTTTTATAACCATCAAACTCTGTCACTTGTACTTAGAGTATCAAGAGTCAAGATGCACACTTAACGTGGCCAAAAACAAATATACGTATCTTTAATTATGTAAAAAAGTCAAATTTGACTGACTAGCAAAGCAAGCATAATCATACACAAACATCTTAGTGGAGAAAAGTTTATATTGTAACTGTAGATGATTAAAACCATCTCATGATTTATCCCGCTAAAGTTCATGCACACGGGATCTTATTTCAGAATGAGTCGGATCTTCCTGTCTCCAAGGAGGAGTCTGCAAAAAAAACAAAAAAAAAACAGAACAGTTTTATTGTTCATTCACAAGTAATGACTCTTTAAACCAAATACAGGGACATTGGAATCCTTGAAAGTGTGATGTGTAAATGTTGTGTTGCACCTACCGAACCAGAGCAGCAGCTATTAGGCCTCCTGTGATGGGTCCCACCCAGTAGACCCAGTGATACACCCAGTAGTTGCTCACTATGGCTGGACCGAAGGCTCTGGCTGGGTTCAGGCAGGTGCCAGATACATCTCCACTGACAAAACAAACAGGTATGAGATATTCAGATGAGTTTCCCATTATTTAGAAAACAATATTTATGTGAATTTTAATTGTCCGTCATCGTGTATTTCCGCATTTGCATTACTGCTGCAGCATAAACATGACATCCTACGGTCCAATGTGAGATGTAGCTAGAAAAATGCAAATCATATGCAATATCTTAAATTCTTTCACTTGGACAAACATGTAAAATGCCATAGATGCATCCCCACATGATGTCAAGTCATAAAGAAATTCACTGCAAGATGTCCCTCATACTCTTCCACATTATTGTAGAAATTAACTGTACTTATTTTTCCTCTCACAAATTTTTCCTCACCCAGCCAAGATGTTGATGACAACAGTGCATCCCACCATAAATGGCACCAGGGGGCTTCTGGTCTTGGCGTTGACGGCCCCCAGCAGCACCACCATGGTGACCAGGCAAGTCATGGCGACCTCTCCAAACACAGCTCCTCCTATTTCACTGTCTGGCTGCAGCAGAGCAAACGCAGCGCCGTTGGCTTTGGTGAAGTTCTCTCTCGAGGTCATCACCTGATGGCAACAGCAATGATTCAAGTCTACTTCATGCACATTTAAGAGAGTCTAAGTTGGATGTTTTAAGATAAGATAAGATAATCCTTTAATAGTCCTGCAGTGGGGAAATTTGCACAGAAATGAGAGGTTCACCTTCGCCATAGCAGCTCCAAGCACCCCTCCCACCAACTGACTTGCAATATACGGGGCCACCATATTCATCTCCATACCCCCACATAGATAGATGGCTAGGGTGAATGGGGGGTTGAAATGGGATCCACTGCAGAGACAAAAGTCAGGATGAAAAAAATTACGTTCTGCAGGTAAACTTCTGAGTTTTTAGCAATGCTGTCTTTAGCCTAGAAACTTTTACAGGGATACAAAGTTCAACGTTTTGGTGCATTATTTACAGAGGATGACATAGATTAACACAGATGGAATGAATAAATGCATGAGTATACGGGACTTTTCTTTTCTATAAAATTCTAACTTAAATGAAATGTGCAGAATCATGTGAAAAAATAATGCTTATTGTGCTCTCTTTTCGTCATGTTTTAAAACAATTAATTATTAAGATAATATAGATAGAATATTTGCACTAAAAAGCCACGATGAATTAAATGTTTTGAAATCCTGTTTCTGATGAAAATGTGATCAACTGTCCATTCGGCATACAGGAAGGAATTCTATCATAACTAAAAAAAGCAGTTATTATCCATGGTGCACAATAAGCTTGATGCTCCTCACCTGATCTCAGCCATGCAAGCCACCATAACGGCTATAGCCAGACCGTGCACCAGAGCTGGTTGAAGCCTCCCTGTAGACTCCACATTCTCTATGACCGACACACACCCGATAAACACAAAGAAAGTAGTTCCCACCACCTCGGCCAGACAGGGCTGAAAGAGCTTCTCAAATTTGTTCGGAGGTCTGGCTGGAGGCGGCTTAGACTCTGAAGACATAAGAAACGCCCCGACTTCACCCATCTCCATCTTCTCATCAGCCATGAGTCTTCGGTGAGGTCTGGTTGTAAGAGCTGAGGATGAAACACTGAGCGTGCTGAGCTGAGGTGTGGATGCAAATATATCTGCCTGCTAATCACACAGACCTTGGTGCTTCAGGTTAGAGTCTAGGTAGAGTTGCTCCACTGACCTGCAATGAACTCACTGACTCTTTTTCTTATTAATCCAGCCTCGTTTGTTCATCACATGCGCCTTCGTTACCAGAGTGCACTTGCAAAGGGGAATATTTCATGCATTTGCTGACAAGTTTGTGAACTCTGCCATGAACTGTTTAAAAATCAGCTAGTTTTTGTCAATGATTGGAACTTAATAATTTACTGCAAAGTTACACAAGCAGGTATTCAGATGCTACATTTCCATACAGGACACAACAGGGACTAAGGAAACAAATATAAAGATTTCTTATTATAAATGTTATATATTTGGCTTGTCTGATTTTCCTGGTATTTTGATGCAGACTGAGTGGGACTTCAGTTCTGTAAAAGTCAAGTCGAATGATAAAACTGCGACGAAAACATAAGAATAGATAAGGATGCGAGCCATAACACTTGATAAATGTTTACCACAGAGCAAAGTCTGGTTTTAAATGGAGAAAATATTACATAAAGTTACAACTTAAGTTTAATAGTAAAATGTCATGATACAGCAGATTGCACTCACTAATTAATCATTTCCTACAAGATGATCACACATTAAGTGAAAGAGTGGCATGGAGGTGACTGTAGAGAGTCTGCAAACAGACTCCCGAAGTACACATGGCCTTTATTTGGTAGAACACAAAAATAAACTGTAATTCTGATGCTTTATTTATATTTATAGGATATCTACTAATAAAAAACTGAACTGGAGATGTGGCTATGGTCAGACAAGGATCATTTTGCACAGTGGTTAAGATCCTCCAGTAGGTGATATATCAGACAAAAAAGTCCTCGGGATCACCGGAGATCCTTTGGGTTGATTACGTTTATATATAGGCTATTATACCAACTAAAACACACAGGAGCTTGTGAGAATACAAACGTGTGTAGTGCGGTGTCTCATTGAAACAGAAAAGGTAAAAGAGATTCTTAAGATGCAAACAGAATCCATCTTTTGCATTTTAAGAGCCTCTCCTACTTTCTCTGGCAATGTTTGGGCAATTGTTTAAATGAAATCCGACTGTTGATTTTGGAAATGTGCACCTCATACTATTTATTTAAAAGCCTGTATTCAAGAACATAAACCTAAATTCTGAATCTAAAAGTCCTACTTTTCTAAAACTGCTTTTTAGTGACAATACTTTGAAAGCTGCCCTTAAATACAACGTGACAGAAGAGTTTGATCGCTAAACGAGGAAAGAGATACCCAGAAAAACAGGGTCAAATGAATCTTCATTTTATATACAAATAATTTTGTGTGGCTCTAAGTTCTCACTTGACTTTACAGATATGAAACTAAGCCCCAAGTTGTTCTTTAACGTCAACAAACCAGGGTTAAAGTACCCTCAGCAAAGTTAGGTCTTGCACAGAATGATCAGACCCCACACATGTCCCTCCGTTTATTGGGATCATATAGTAATTATCAGTCCCATGACAAACAGTTCGTAGGTCCCTTGACATTGCTGCTGCTCAGATAAGAATGACTTTACCATGTCTACAATATTGACCCTAATAATATAGGCTACATAAGGAAGATAAGGCAAAGGTGGGCCCTTTGTCTGAAAAGGCAAATTATGAGTCTGAATATCGTTAACTCTATAACAGGATCCACGGAGGGAATTCACTTTCAACGTAATAAAAATAATAATAATAATAATAATAATACCTTTTATTTGTATAGCGCTTTACAAGGTACTCAAGGCACTTAAATGCAGGGAGACGAAATTGATCACCATGGGACACATTCAATTCACCTCCATTGTATTTGGGTGGTGGCACAACATCCCAGAGGTGGCCAAGATGAAACCATCATCTGCATGTTCAGATACTATTAGTGATAGGTGGCTAAATGTACTGTGTGTGTTTTATCCTGATCACAACATTCACTATAGTGTAATTCTGTTCAAATAAGAAACAACTGAACTGAACTGATTTTCAGACTGTGACAGAGCCACAGCCACAAGGTGGCAGCAGAGTGCCGACCCAGTGTTTCACGACAAACCGATCATCGGTCTGTCGTGAAACACACCAGCCGCCCCTGACGTGACACAGACTGACCCTGGATCAGTGGAATACATGCAACTCAACGCCTGTCGGTCACTTTTTGCAACTGTTGACAGCTTTTCCACGTGGTAGTGCAGTGCGATTTGAGTGTGTCACGTGTCTCCAATTTGCCCCATTAGTTCAGCTATTTATTTGAAATAATCAGCCTATGATGTGATTCTGTACTCTACTGTCGACAATGACTTTCTATAGTCAACCAAAAACAACGACTGTGACTTTGCCATGACCACGACAGACCAATAGCTGAGTCTATACTTTTTTTTTTTTTCTCTCTCTTTCTTTCTTTTTTTTTTTTTTTTCTTGCAAAGGTATCACATGTCACATGGGCCGTTCGGCATACAGTCGGGAAGTAAAGGCACTTCCTCCTTCTTACTGCACTGGTTGCACACAAACCAGCCAGCGTAATAGGAAATCAGATAGTCGTGGCAGTGCGGATTCAGCTGTTTTCAACTGACTTCTCATCGGGAGTTGACCCATCCGTCTGCAGCGCGTTTACGTGGTGGGAGCGCAGCCCTTTCTGCCCCACAATGGCTGCGACGTAGCGCAACTTGTTGGATCCGCCGGGGTGGATGAACGACAGCGCTGCGACGCGCCGCTAACTTTCACACACTTCCAGGAGACGCAGAGGAGGACGAAAACATGAAGAAACAGTTTAACCGCGTGAGGCAGCTCGCCAATCAGACTGTCGGAAGGTGAGCGTTTTGTTCGAACGACGCGCATTGTTGCGAGTTGATGTCATACGTTTCTAATGTTGGCAGGCCGACCCTGTTGCTGCTTCTCACGATTTGTGAAAGTCTTCAGAGTTGTCGTTCTTCTATTGTCATAAGTACAGTCGGAAGGGCTGGGCTACGTTGTCATGCGTAACAAATAGCTGGATAGTTGTTTAAGTTGGAGGGAAGGAAACTTGTGGCAGTTGTTAATGTCAGAAATAAACTAACCCTAACCCACGTCTGACATGAACTTAGATTTTTAGAACAATACAAGGAGTTTGAAAAGGTAAATGGGTTTTAATCAAGTATTTGGCTTGCCTATTCTCCTACTATCCATGTGGGGACTTGTAGTGTGGCTGTGACAGTAACAAGTCAGTAACTTCATGACATTTAGGTCTGCAGATAACAATTATTCTCATTATCGATTCGTCTATTTTTTTGTAATCTTCGATTAAATAGAAAAGGAAAGTAGAAAAATGTCCATCATAGGTTTTGTGAGCCCAAGATGTCCTCCCCAAATGTCTTTTTTTGTCTGACCAGCACTCTAAAACACAAATATATCCGTTTTGAAGTTATACAAAACAGAGAAAAGCAGCAAATTCTCTCAATTTGGATGCTAGAACTAGGATTTTTTTAGCTTGGGGTGAAAAACTAAAACCATTAATTGATTATAAAAATAGTTGACTAGTTATTTGAGTTTTAATTAGCTTAATTTAATTTCCTCTATAAATATATATCTGAGTATACTTAAAGGCAGACATTCTGGCCTTGCAGAAGAATACAAGCTCAGCCCTGTGGGCCCTCGTCCACTTTGGGCCCCTGTGATGTCACCAGCTTCAGTAGAAGTTGACACATAAGAGCCTATTTTGGAGTTACTGATAGTCTGCAGTTGAAGGCTAGGGTGTGTACCCAAACACATATTTCCTGATTTGTGATGATACTGTTAGGGTGTACACACACACACACTCTATCCATACCATCTCCTCCTCTCCTCTCCCTTCATCTCCGTCCCCACAGGGGTTTCCAGCCCTGTTCTCCATCAGCAGCCGCCATGAGACGATGTCTCCAGTTATTACGGCATTAATGGTGTGTGCAGATGATGCCCCCGTAATGTCTCTTCTAAATGACTTTCCAAGCGATGGCCTGTAACCACTGGCCTCGGTTTTCCTCACATACATTGCGTCTTACGTTGTGTAAGAGCAGTAAAAGTCAACTGAGCAGAAAGACAGCTTGCTCGCTGATAGGCAGACATGTCTGCAGGCTTACGCACACCCACTGTGGATTACTGCTGGATACCAGCCACTCCATTGGGGCCATTGGTAGCTCTCTCTGCACGACTAAAGCAAAGTGGGAGTTATGGTCTGTATGAATACATTGTTGAGATTAGCAGCGTCAACGTTAAATACAAAGGTTGGTCAAGTGAAACTATGCAGACTACAAGCAACCACTGAGGTGGTGGCCGTGTGTCAAATGTCAAAATGTTTTCTTAAAGTAGAAAAAATGACCAATTACAACTTCCCAGAGCTCCGGATGATGTCGTCAAACATCTTATTATGTTTGACCAAAAGTCCCAAATGCAAAAGTAAACAAACAGAAGAAGCAAATCCTTCATTTTCTTCTTGATAACTGATGATCACAGCGATTTTATCGCTCCTCAATGTAGTTATGATTATTTTTCTGTTGATCGCCAAAGCTTTTAAACAACCAAATGTTGCAGCTCTACATCAGTTTAATGACACAAACTTAAAGAAAAAGCATAAAGTTATATCAAACTGCCTTCAGAAGGATCTGATCTCCTCCACCGCTTTGGAAACCCTTTTTCTGTCAGTTACCATGAACTTTAAAAAGTCATGTACCACCCTTCCACACACAAAAGCATTAATGTCTTGAAACTGATTGCCATTTTTTTGTATCACGAACCGGTGAATTTGTGTCCCCCATGCCAGTTTGTTATGATGTAGTTCTCTGTTTGGCACAGGAAGGGCCGGGCACGGAGGGTTTTTGTGGAGTAAGCGTTTCCACGGTTGTTGACGGGGACACAGTGAAGGGCTGGGGACGTCACACACAACCACCGGAGCGTTTTTATTTTTAAAAGAGGAAGCAGTTTGATTTACATGTAGTTGTTGCGGTTTAGTTTAAGCTCATAGTTTAGCAATGTTTATTCATCTTTGCATACCTCTGGAGCACTTTAGAAAAAACGAGCTTCCCGTTTAACAAAGCTCATATATAATACATGAAAACAAACAGGTTTGTAGAATCTGTGTTTTTTTTTGTTTTTTTTAACTGACTTAGTACAAAACACACAGTTACTGTTTCTACTCTTTCTGCCTTTCTGTGTTGTTTTTTGCTCCAAGTTTTCTTTGAGGGTCTGGGCTCCAGCATTGTTGGAGTCTATTCTTAGAACAATAGCTGCTGGCCAGAGTCGAGCTGAACTCCAGTCAAATCAATGCTGATTCAATATTGATGGCAATCTGAAGCTTGCTCACGTAGTGAGCCAGTGAAGCTTAATGCGATCATGTGGATCGGTGTGTAGATATTCTGGCTGCAGATCGCATATCATGCCATCAAATATATATAGATACATTTTATACACATGCTCCGTTTTACACCTCAGTTTTTAGTTTCCTCTTTGCCTGGAAAAATCCTCTATTGCTCAGGACGTGATGCTGTGTCTGTTGAATAAAATTAGCAGAAAAAGCAGTCACAAATATGAAATGTTGCTTTTTAAAATAGTCTAAAAATGACAAAAGAAGTATTCAAACTATCGAAGAATAAGTCATTATGAATCTGACAAGACATTTGATATCAACTAGGGCTGCAACTAACGATTCTTTTCTTTATCAATTAATCTAAACATTTGTCATGTTTTGTCTGACCAACAGTCCAAAACCCAAAGATGTTCTATTAATCGTCATAGCAAAGCAGGAACATCAGGAAATATCGACATCGGAGATACTTAAACCAGTACATTCTGCGTGGCAAACGGCAAGCTTTTGACCACATACGATGAAAAACTGTCTGTAGAATCATTAAAAACAAGAATCTTGGATCTTTGAATGTCTACTCATGGTACAAGCTCGAGACAGCAGAGTGCAGCCAAAGGTGTTTTTGAATAACGGCGAGGATATTTCAGGCATAAGTGACGTAAGCCTTTATCTTTAGGGTGTAACTTCCAGCAGTATTAGGTCATGGTTCTTGTGCGGGAGAGGGTTAATTGATCCCTGTGAGATTTAAATCTATAGTGTGGGCCCGCTCTGGTAGAAGAAGGGGAAGGGTCTTCAGGGATTCGTGTGTGTGTGTGGAGACGTGATAGTTGTGTGGTCGGTGTATCTGTTGGATATCGACAGGGTGAGTTAATGAGCTCGTTTGCTGGTCTCACTAGCTCAGCAAGATTTTAAAAAATTGGTGAAAATCTATTTTGAGAGGTTATGAGACTTTGGGGTCACATAAAGAAGCAAATGCGTTTCCTATTTCAGGGGGGACTTTGGCATTTCGACATTTCCGAGACGTTTTGGAGTAAAGTCACTGTCCTGTTTTCTGCAGACTCCACTACAACGGGCAGTGTTTTTCAGACATCAACAAGCCACTTGGCAACTCTCACCTTCCTCCACCCACACACCCACACACCCACACACACACACACACACACACACACACACACACACACACACACACACACACACACACCTTCCCCTGTTGCCATAACAAACCAGGTGCAGATGACACAAGAGGAAGTGTGTGATTCGGACAGGGTGGAGGAATCCCACAGGTCCATCATGGAAAACAGCCACAGGCTCGGGCTGGTGCTTGTATGTATGTATGTATGTATGTATGTATGTATGTATGTATGTATGTGCACAAACGGCACCCAGTAGCTCTCACATGCTTTTTGACCATCATGTGACATTTTATTGTGGGTTTAAGCATATTATGTGGTTTGCAACTTTGCTGCAGGCACAAACTGCTGACAGGTCGGGCTGGAAAAACTCTTCTGCTTTAGTATGACGGTCTCGTTTGCTGCGTGCTCATCGGTTCATCTCAGTTTGAACATCAAGTTATAGGTTTTGTCTTGTCGAAATGCAACTTGTGTTCATAAGAAAATAGAGTACAAAGTGAGACATGTTCAAATACTCTAACATACATTCTTTACGCATTTCATCATGATTTTCAAAGTCGTGTGTGTGTGTGTGTGTGTGTGTGTGTGTGTGTGTGTGTGTGTGTGTGTGTGTGTGTGTGTGTGTGTGTGTGTGTGTGTGTGTGTGTGTGTGTGTGTGTGTGTGTGTGTGTGTGTGTGTGTGTGTTCGCTCGCTCGCTCAACTAAAATCCTCAGCATTGCATTATATTGTTCAGGTGTCTGTGTTTTATCTCTGTATGTCAAAGGTGTTTTTATTTCTCTATCTGTTGTCAGTGTTTGACCTTTGCTTCATATTTCGTGTTTCCCTCAACAGGGCTGAGAAAACTGAGGTGCTGAGTGATGACCTCCTACACGTAAATATGACATTCTTCTTCTCTATCAATGATATATATGTTTAAGTGACAACATCTGGGATTAAACAGGACTACGGACACAGGATTCTGGGATTACTGAAGTGATGGATGACTGTTTGTAGCACAGTATTTCACGGTACAAAAAACATAATGGTATGCATTGTTGAGTGACTAATGAACCTCAGTAATCGTCATTAACGGAGCAGTGTGGAGATAGTATGTCTTTGCATTCATACGTTTCTTAACGCCGCTTCACATTGTAAAATGCAATTGAACAGCCATATTCACCATATTTATCTAGAAATGCAGTCTGAGGACATTCTCATGTCGATTTGTTGATTATTCTGCCAACAGAATATTAATCTGCAACTAGATTTGGTAATTGATTTTATAGTTTTAATCATTTTGCAAGAAAATTGACAAACATTTTGATGGTTTCAGCTTCTCAAATATGACGATTTAATGATTTTCTTTGTCATGTATGATAGTAAATCTAATGTATTTGGGTTTTGGACACAAAACGGGCGATTTGAATATATCATATCGAGCTGTGGGAAACTTTAACAGGCATGTTTCGTCGTTTTGTGACGTATTACAAGTGGACAAAATGATTAATGGAGAAAGAGCAGATTAAGGGATAATGAAAATAATCCGACATAAACTTACATTTTGCATTCTTCAGTAAACTTTTCAACTAACAAGGACCTGCTTGTAAAACAAATAGATATTTTTATGTAAATATGTTATTATATTATAAAAATATTATTTCTTCAAATGGCAAGAAAAAGTGAAACTCTCTGTGAATAAATGTATCAGACGGAACTATGAGTCGACTGTATTGTTGCACCCCTATCATCTACTGTTTTCATGTGAATGTGACTGTCATTCAGTATCGGTCGCCCATGAAGGCTGCTATTCCCTGTTCACTCAAACCCACTGAACTATTGTGTCTCAGTGTAAAAACTTCAATTTAAGTTGTCATTTTCTGGAAGAATAAAATGCAGTGAAGACTTACAAGTTCTCCTCACATGCTCTGTTAAAGCCATCATGCCTGAGCATGCCTGTTGATGCCAAGTTTCGCTGCAGTCTTAGGAGTACAACTGCTGGCATTAAAATATTACTGGGGAGTCTTTCATTCACTTGCACCTTGCCAGCTCAGGGGTTTTGCCCTGTAGGAAAAGTGCCTCATGGTTTTCCACTCAAGGCAAACCCTGGCAATGTTCTCTTATCTTGAAATCTGTGTGTGTGTGTGTGTGTGTGTGTGTGTGTGTGTGTGTGTGTGTGTGTGTGTGTGTGTGTGTGTGTGTGTGTGTGTGTGTGTGTGTGTGTGTGTGTGTGTGTGTGTGTGTGTGTGTGTGTGTGTTGGGGGATGGGAGTACTCTGGCATGTGAAACTGTGAGGTCACTGCTAGGAAAAGAGTTTTTTTTAAGAAATACAAGAGGCTGAAAAAGCTCTTGTGGAAGGAAAAGTCAAGGCGAAGTCTTAAGTGTCTTATTCAATCATGAAAGTCAAAGTTTTATGACCTGCAGCAGTGAACTATGAACCTCATGTGGTTTGCACACATAGTAGCAAACACGGCAAACGCTTGGTGGTGAGAAAAGTGAATTTGTCTTTATTTAATAAGCAGATATGTACACTGTTGTTTGGCTGCAATCAAGACAACTTGTATTTTTGGCTTTAACAATGGTAATAGTTCAATTTAGTTATATATGTATATAAACACACACACACACCATTGTCCCAAGAGCACAAACCGACCCAACCCTTCCAGAGAATGCTTTTTCTGGTCTTTGGTCCTCGTTCTGAACGACAGGAGCTTTGTGCTGCGTTAGACATTCCTTTAGCTCCAGCTCTCCGTGAGGAATGTGACTGTCAAGCAGTCGGCATTGTGGAAGTGGCTTGGATGTCTTCAGGCATAACAACTTGAGCTCCCAAGTCAGAATCTGCAACCTGATTATGATCATGCAGATAAAATGTGTGGTTCGTGGTTCACTGATTCGCAGACCAGTGAATCAGTATTGGCATTTCAATCAAATCACACTAGCTGGGGAAATGTTTCCCTCTTTCCAATTGTGAGCAGAGAAAGAGTAGTTTTTTTTCTTTCCCACACCCCCTTCTCTCAACCGGCCAACGTGAAATTTGACACTATGATGTACTAGGTGTCGTAGTAGACTTTTCTCTTTAATTTTTTTCCAATAGTCCTTTTCATTGGCACAGGCATTTGTCTTGTTTGGACGCGTCCTGCCTTAGTGGGAGAGTTGAGGAGGCTCTCATACAGTAGAGAGTCAGGCTGGAACTGTTCTTATAGCTCAGTATTTCATTACAACTTCAGATACACAATGGGCTGTTGTGGATACTGGAGCATGTTCATATCTGATATGTTAAGCAGGTATTTGTCAGCTAACCAGCTAGCGAACTAAACGGACAACTACAGGTTCCGTTGATAACACCGGCTCGTTCTGTTAAAGGACGAATTTGTTATTTTCGGAAATACGCTTATGCTGCTCTAAAGTCTGTATGTTAAATATATTGCAAGAGCCAAGGGTTGGTTAGCTTAGTTTATCACTAAAAGACTGGAAATGGGGAAACTGCTAGCTTGGCTCTGTCCGAAAGTAATACAATCTGTCTACCAGCACCTCCACAGCTTACTAATAATAAAAACCAAAGCGTAACATCGAAATGTTGTGATTTTACAGTGTAATGTGCTAGACTATTTCTTGGCCAGTTGCAAATTGTTGTTTTTACATTTTGGTTTTAAAACAGATTAAGCCAATGGGATATAATGAGGTAATTCGTGATCTTTAAAAAAAGCTGGAAGGCAGATTGTCACCTTCAGACAGAGCCAGGCTAGCTGTTTTCCCCTGTTTCCAGTCTTTATGTTAAGCTATGCTAAATTAAGCTAACCAGCTTCATATTTAACGGACAGACAATGAGAGTGGTATCAATCTTCTCTCCTAACTCTAGACTCGAAAGAGAATGAGCATATTTCCCCCCAAAAAGCTATTCCTTTTTTTAGCAAGCATGACTATTCAGCGATCCTGTTTCTGTTCTGTCATCAGCTAACGAGACAGTTAGCCATCCTGCCAATAAGGTCAGCCAGCCCATCAGTTCAGCAGCTATCTAGAGACCACCAAAGCAGCTCCAAACCAGAAAACAAAACTGTATCCACCCTCCCGGTTCCTCTGACTCACTAAAAGTTCCACTTTTTTTTTTTTTTTTTTTTTGCTGTGGCATGTCAGAGGTCACTCTGTTCACTCTTTTCATTGCCGTATGAAAAAAAAAAAGATGGTAGTAACTGTCCTGTAAACCTTTGGACAGCTCTATAACTTGAGAGGCAGGCGGAAGGGGATCGTGTGCGCTTGTCTGTGCCTACGCTCAGGGAGTTTTCCTGCTTTTATTTTTCTACTCTCTTCAACTCTGTGACTTCATTTTGTTAGGGTGTTTCTGTGTGTGCGCAAGAGTCTGTTTTCAAAAGTGAGTTTTTCCCCGAGGCCAGATCTCTTCTTATGAGCTCAGTAAAGCTGGCTGCATAAGACTTGTAAGAGGCGAGTTGAAAGTAAAAACATCAGAACTGTTGCTGTCAAAATGTTAAATCAAGGTTGTAAGAGTAACAACGTCATAGCTCCCTAGGTAAAAAGACGCAGACAAATAATTATTTGAGACATTTTAAATGTGCATGATGCATAACAGACATTAAATACGCCAGACGCAATTCAATATCAGAGACATCATTTTTTGTGCTTTCAGGGTGTGTCTCTTAAGGGTCTTTTGGTGTACATTCATGGAAAACTCGGCAGAGACAATGCGATCACCAATTGTAGCCAGTCAGGCCTCTTTCTTTCCCTCTTGGCTTTGAGTGTTGGAGGTCTGGATCCAATCGATCTGGCACCAGATAGAGTTAGACATCCATGCATTAATCAAAGCTGGGGATCAGCTGAATAGTGGGCAAATCAATAGGATCAGGGCAAGGAAGCCAAATCCAGCTGTGGTCTGGCATGGAGCAACAGCTGCAGGAAAGAGGGAGTGTGTGTGTGTGTGTGTGTGTGTGTGTGTGTGTGTGTGTGTGTGTGTGTGTGTGTGTGTGTGTGTGTGTGTGTGTGTGTGTGTGTGTGTGTGTGTGTGTGTGTGTGTGTGTGTGTGTGTGTGTGTTAAAGAGAACAGTGAATTAGCGAGGATAAAAGTAAAGGAAAAAGAGTAAGAGCTAGATGGGGATCAGACAGCAAATGAGGGGCCTCAGATGTAGTGACACAGCTGGATGTTTACTCTGAAACAGGAAGAGGAAGTGGATACTTAAAGACACTATTGTTTTTGCGTGGTTTAGCACACTAAATATTATACACTTAACATTTCTGCTGACCATTTTCCATAGCATACCATAGTTAGCCGTCCATTTAAACCTTCCATTCAGCCACTGGCTTCAGTTCATTTCAGTAAGACATGGAAATCAACCAGCAGTTGCTTGAAACTTGAGACTTGTCAGAGTTAAGTTATTATCACGTGGTATTAAAGCCGCGAGCAGGAACTGAAAACTCTCACATGTGCTACATTTGATTTTCAAGGACACTGACATCTGGGATCACAGAGTTGGTTGCCAAAAAAAACCATTCAAAATTCAAAACATTAGTGTTTTTTGGTATTTAAGTATTGAGTTTCAACTCTTGGATACAGTGTTTTTCAGCAGTAATATCTCATTTTATATTAGGCCATTGTAGCTAATGTTGCAAATCAATTAACAGGACTTGTTTATAGCAATATTGGATTTTTATACAATTTTAACTATTGGATTGTTCTTTAATGCACACGTTTTTAGCTGTATTACCATGCGACGAAAATTTTATTTTCACAAATATAATGAATGAAGTAATAATAATGTGAAGGATTAATCAACTCACAAATGTTTCAAGGATCCACTTGATCTAATATGGCCTCGATACTGACCTTATGAAGCAGGTCGGGCAAATGTGACCAATTCACATTGAATACAGTTTCTATGCTAATGACATTTATAAAAGTCACAAAGTGTCTACTGTAACTTACATTTGGTCACAGAAATTCCGAGTGTGTACTCTTGTTTTTTTCAATGAGTTCCTGCAGTGAGGTACTTTTTACACAGTTTAGATTTGGGGGAAAAATGTATTGGATGGGTATTAAATGTTTTCAGATAAGTGAAATTAACTGAGGCTTGAAAGGTAGTAAATCAATCTGAAAAGATAAGTCATGCTCTGGAATATGGTTTGAGGTAAGGTAAAGCATATATGATTTGTAGGTAAAGGGTTAAAACAGGCAAATATTATACTTTACTGCTCATACGGTAAAGCCAGTAGATCAGGCCTGCAGTCAGAATGACTATCTGTTTTTCCTAATAATCTCTGCATGGAGTCCTCATATGTCAAGACCAAGAAGCTTTCTCTGTTCTTTCGCAGTAAAGACCACAATCCATCAGTCTGTGTTACTTATCTGCCATGATTCCCTCCATTTGGATGTCAGTGCTGCCTGTTGCAACGCTGCACACTGCAGAATAGAGCTAGACAAACAGCATTGACATCCTCCATCATCTTTCAAAAACAAAGACCAAGTCGGAAAGTTTAAAGATGGATGTGTGCCTGTTTTTTGTTTGTTCTGATATGATAACATTTTGTCTTTTATGTGCGCGCACAGACCGAGAGGCGACTGGAGTTGGTGCGTTCGGTGTCGCACAACACACACAAGAGGCTGGTGTCCTGTCTGCAGGGTCAACTGGGCACAGACACAGAGAAGAGACATGTAAGAAGCACTCAATGTCTCTTGACTGTTCTTTCCTTCAGCAGCTGCACTTTGTAGATATTCGCAACTTTGAGCAGGCTTGCTATGTTATCATCTCAGCATGTTAGCAACGTGCTACATTGTCAGGATCTCTATGTAAAGCTTTTTCCATTTTACTGTACGAATCACTGTAGCTCATACAGAAATGAAATGAGGGTGAATCACTCTGACATTATTGTCAGTGTTAGCGAGGCCCTGCTATCTTGTGCTATGAAAACATAGCATCTCATCTTATGTAACACATTGATATGAGAGACACTCAGGAGAAAAATATTCAGCACTGGCCTCCAGCCAGCTTCACTATCACAGAATAACAGACTTTCCTCAGCCGCACACACACAATGGCAAACTGGCACAACTCAATGGTTTGTTACTTTGTCTTATTTTTTATATCACTTTTTTTTCTTTTGACATGCCTGCAGCTAATAATTGGGTTATTGTTTGGGTATTTGGCTGTTGGCTAAACTTTTGTTTGCTGGTCTGCTTGCAGAAAAAGTTGCCACTGACGACGCTGTCCCAGGCCATGCAGGAGGGAGGCAGTCAGCTGGGAGAAGAGAGTCTGATTGGGTGAGATGAAAATGTTAACTACACTGGGATTTTGTTATATTAAGAGACCAGTTTCAGCAGAATTTAAATGTTCCATGTTGTAGAAAGTGACATTTCCATGTCTTTTTAAAAAAAAATATATATATATATATATATATATATATATATATATATAAAGCAGGTCTAGGTTCTATATAAATACTGTGAAAGTATCAAAACGCTCAATCCACATAAAAATGCACACAGCCTGTAATCAGAAACTGTGTCTTTCAACGAGCCATCAGGACTTCTGTAAGGTTGAGAGATCGTAACTATTGTAAGACCGGAAACGCTGACCAATCGGAGCAGACTAGGCTTTTTCAGATTAGGGGCGTAAAGAGACAGGCGGTAAAACGGAGTGTTTCAGACAGATGGTGAATACAGGTACATTTAGACGGACAGTATGAGAAAAATAACATGTTTTTTTTGCATGTTCGAGTGGAAGGAACGTTTAGGGTCTAACAAGGGGCCTGTTGTGTGTCCGTGTGTTTTCTTTTACATTAACATTTTTCTCCCTGTGAGAACAGAAGTGATAACAACCCCATATGTATACATTCTCAACGTGTGGGTGTGTGTGTGTGTGTGTGTGTGTGTGTGTGTGTGTGTGCGCGTGCAGCAAGATGATGGATGTGTGTGGGGAGGCTGAGAGCAGGTTAGCTGCTGAACTGATGCAGCATGAAGTCCAGATTGAGAGAGACATTCTGGATCCTCTCAACCAGCTGGCTGAGGTAAAAACACTGCAGCTCTCTTCATACTGTAGTGATCACTTATGACCTGCATGCATGTATCTGTCTTTTTAATAAGACAAAGTAGTATTGACTGAAACACTCAGTACAAGATCTGTTAACATTGTGCGTGTTTAAACTCCTTCATTGTGCCAAATTCAACATGGCCTTTGGCATCTTTTTGTGTTATACCCGCCATTCTGCATGATTCAGATTGAGAACATGTTCTCACGGGAAAGGTGTTAGCTTCTGTGTTGACTATGAAGTGTGTGCACTCATGCTAAGCCTCACCGTTTCTCTCACAGATTGAGATTCCCAATATACTAAAACAGAGAAAACAACTCGCCAAGCTGGTTCTGGATTATGACTCGGCCAAGACGAGGTACACTGGCTTATAATCTTCATTTAGCCCCGCTATTTTCAAATGTTAACTTAAATTTCAAATTGTAAAAAAGGAAATGTTTAAATCAAATGTGCTCATGCTTACTATATACATGCGTAAGTGTCTAAATAATGTATTGGCCTGCAGGTGGTACCAGGCAACAAAGTCCAACAACCAGGCTATGGCAGCGAAGGCCGATTCCCTCAAAGACGAGATGGACGAGGCTGTCAACAAAGTAGAAATATGCAAGGTAGGTCTGGCTTTAAATCTTTTTTGCAGTGCTCAGTTTTCTGATTTATTACTCAAAATAGGTTTTATGTTGTTGTCACACAACAGCACAATGCTTTACCAACTGTGGTTTAGGTATGCTGTACTGTATATACAATATTTAATCTAATGGCTATACATTCCAGTCAGGGCCTCTTCATCAAGTTAGGATCATATCTTATGAACTGGCTGAACAAAGGAAGCCTTGTAACAGGAACGAACACGCGATGCACATTATCAGGACCACGTAATTAAAGGTCATTGCTTTGTCATCTGGAGTTCATCTGCGTCTTAATGAAAAGTTTCAGTGCAAAGTAAAGCAGAAGTTTTAAGGTTGCCATAATAATTGTCATGCATGAAAATATGTATATATATATATATATTTTTTTTCTTTTTTTTCATCCTACAGGACCAGCTCTCTGCAGACTTGTACAACTTTGCTTCCAAAGAGGGAGATTATGCACGCTATTATGTCTTGGTGGGTGCACTTCAGTTTGAATGACCTACAACTGAAATGGAAATGTGATGCAAATATGATCCATTCCACTATAACTGTATTATTTGGTTATGAAGAGTAAATGCTCTACCTTTTGGCTGGCTCTATGCCAAATATTTGTATATATGACCTGTGATTATGTTTGTGTATTTCCACCAGTTATTAGAGGCCCAGGCCGACTACCACAGGAAGTCACTGGCAGCTCTGGAGGCAGCTATACCGAATATCCAAATACAACAAGGTGAACAGCACGATTTAAAACATTCATTAAAAATGCTAACAATAGAAAAAGCATAACCGTTGCATGCATTTGTCACTAAACCCCAATATAGTTCTTGAGCTGGCAGCCATAGTTGTTGTTGTAGTGTACGACACACAAGCTGCTCTGAGAAATGGAGACTGGCTTGTCATGGCTTGTTGGGTGGCACATGTCCAGGTTGACACTGCAAATGCAGTAAATCATAACCGAGCCAGCTCAACGGAAGCAAAGTCAATTCATTTTCCAGAAAACCAAATGACTACAATCTCATCGCATCAGTTCCTCTCTTAAGTTGTGTGTTCTATAGTGCACTTAAGTACCCAGCTTCTTGCAGTTTGTTAATGAGAAATTCTGTAACTGTTGGTGGGCATTAAATAAACTTGATTTTCCAGGTTTCTTGACTTTTAACATGTATGCATGTGCATGATAAAGACTTCAGACAGGGAAAGTATCACTGTGACATCAAGGCAGTTGGATGAAAGGAGAGATCATTACACCTGGCATTGTAACATATTCACTGTCAACTATAGAAAAGCTGTAGGAGAATAGCTGACAGACACAGAACAGAAATGTATTCGAGTGTAAAGACACTGACTTTTTCTCCTAGACTCCTGGATGGAGAAGCCGGCGTTTGGCACGGCTCTGGACGAGCACCTAAAGAGGAGTAGCCGTGACATCGCTCTGCCCATGGAGGCCTGCGTCATGATGCTGCTGGAGACCGGCATGAAGGAGGAGGTATGGATGGAGTGATAGCAGGAGAAGCTAAAGTAGAGCAAAGTTGAGGGTTAATTAACCAGAATTTGGACATAAATTTATACCCACAAAACTTCACTCCACTCTGTGGGTCATAAGGACTACTCTCTACAAATGAAGGCCCATACAGTTTGGAAACATCTGTGGCCAACTTGTGGTCAGTTAGCCTTGAGGTTGCAGGGATATGCAGTGTGTGTGTTTGTGCAGGCAGCTGTTATGCATTGGCATGTTCACTATTGCTCTCTTAAAATGTAACCATATCACAAGACTCCCCAAGTAGGAGATTTTTATAAACGGAAACAAATCTCTTGCTGCATGTCTGTCTGCTACTCATCCCGAAAGAGCCACATCTCCATTGGCAACAAAAACAGTTCAACTTGACTTTCTCGGTCCTTTACTGGATGGTGCACTTTGTTTGCTTTAGTTCTCCTTTCCTGAAACCCAGACTCACTTCTTTAATTTTTGGACTGAAACCAGACACCTGTACCTGAACAAAGGGCACTAATCAGTCATTTCCCCTGCAGGGTCTCTTCCGAATAGCTGCCGGAGCTTCAAAACTGAAGAAGCTAAAAGCAGCGCTGGACTGCTCCACCTCGCAGCTCGAGGAGTTCTACTCTGATCCCCACGCTGTCGCCGGTACAACCTCTTATACAAATTCACAAAAAGTGAGCCCATCTGGTCATAACATTTTCTCATAGCTTTTCTCCTCATACGCAGGAGCCCTGAAGTCCTACCTCAGGGAACTGCCTGAACCTCTAATGACTTTTGGCCTGTATGACCAGTGGACACAAGCCTCCAAGTAAGAAGACGCACAGATATGGCTCTTTTTTTAATATCCTGTAAAACCAACTCCCTCTGTTCTAATAAGCATTAACACACACCTGGAGCAGTATCTGCTCACAGGCTGTTCTGAGACGTGTGTAACAAGTAAATATTTTGTGTGTGTGTGTGTGGTTTCAGTGTGTCTGACCCTGACAAGAGGCTTCAGGCCTTGTGGGTGACATGTGACTGTTTGCCAAAAACTCACAAGGCAAACTTCAGGTAAGAGCATCTTCAGCCATCTTGTATTCTGTTCAGATGATGCAATAATAGAAACATGTTCTTGTACAGTGGAGGTGGACGCTTCGTTTCTAAAAGTAGTCTACGTCAACGGAACTGAATGTGTCCAGTTCATTTCTGTTCTGTTTTTCACTTTTATTCGTGATACTGTAGATTTTGAAAAGTAATTTGATGCCTTATTAGACATATCAACGAAGCACTCACTTCTGCTTGGAACAGTGATTCCCAACCTGGCGTCAAAAGAAAAACTTGAAGGGTTGAAGATGTTTTTCAAAAAATAGAACTGAAAAGTAAAAGTGGAAATGCATTCCTGTCACACAAAATTATCTTTTTTTCTTCTCTAATTTATGTTTTTTTTTTTTTTTTTTTAAATTGTAAAATACTGGTCAGTTTTACCACTTTGGGCTTTTTCAAGGTCAAAAACCCAAATAAAACCCTTTTAATAAGAAAAAATGACTGGTTGAGATGCACACGAGTATTCACACCACGGCTTTAACTTTGCTTTGGGAACTTTTGGCTTAGATTATTGGTTGCCTAATAGCCTGTAAGACATGTTTGCAGTAGCTTAGAGGTTTTTAAAGCAATTTGAGTCTCTGTTTCAGGTATCTGGTGAAGTTTCTGGCTAAACTGGCTCAGGACAGTGAGGTTAATAAGATGACTCCCAGCAACATCGCCATAGTCCTTGGGCCCAACCTGCTCTGGGCAAAGACTGAGGGGTAAGAACTGTGCACTGTTACCTCATTTATGTCCAAGAACAACGTGAAGCTGAGCCTGATGAAGCTTCCTCCTGTTCCCGTCTGTTTTTGGCTGTGTTCAGGACGCTGGCAGAGATGGCAGCAGCCACATCTATCCATGTGGTCGCCATCATTGAGCCCATCATCCAGCATGCTGATTGGTTCTTCCCTGAAGGTAAAGCATCTCTTTTGCTGTATTTGCACCAGTACTTATCTGTCTTGCCTAAAAGAGGTTAAATAGAGAAGAACAGCAAATAACACAAAACACAACTAAGAGATTTGGGGTGAAATGTACCAGCCAACTGTTCACAGTGCCCCTTTTAATGTTGTTTGGAGGCGTACTAATTCATTATGACTGCCCAAACTAAGACTGTGGTGTTTTTATTTGAATAAACTGAAAGCGACGACAGCAGAGTTTATTAGTAGTTTCAACCACTTCTCTTTTCTGGTACTTTCCAAACTTGTCTGTACAGCTTTAAGTAAGGAATGTGTTGTCCTGACTAAAAAAAAAACAACCTTACTCTTACTTTGTATTTGCTGTATCCACTATGTTGTTTGAGGGCTTTTTGAGAATCAGTAAACAAAGTGAAAGTAGTTGAGATGGGTTGAGAGAAACTAAATCCCCCATATCAAATTACAGTATTCATTAAAACTGAAAACAGGACAAGGAGTTTACAGCCATGCTAACAGCTGTGTGAGGCTGCAATCAGGAACACTTGGGCTTTGAGCTAAATGCTAACGCCAGCATGCTAACATGCTCACAATGACAATGCTAACGGGCTGATGTTTAGCAGGTCCAATGGTTACCAAGATCACCGTCAAAGTTTAATATGTTAGCATGTTAACATTTGCCAAATAAGATTAAACACAAACATGCAATAAATCAAAGTATTGGTATAAATTCATATTTTTGACCTGATGATGGCACTAGATGAAAAGTTAGAGGATTAATAACTTTAATTATTCATTTTAATTTATCCTGAGATAAATTTTATAGTGTGGCAAAAACATAACTAACAATTGAATTACTGATCATCCCATAACTGCTGTCAATCATTACAAGCATTTGAAGATCATCTTTACCTTTTTTATTGTCATTTTAAATCATCTCTTCTCTATTTGCTTCCCACTGTGCTCCTTCCAGAGGTGGACTTCAACGTGTCGGGCATGTTCGCCATGCCCACCCACCCAGCCACCCCAGACCTCGAACCCGGCATGGATAGGAAACGCCCCGGCAGCCTGGTGGGGCAGGACGGGGACAGTCACACCCCCCGTAAAGACAGGTACCTGCCTCGCCCCAACCTCAGCCTCAGCCTGCCCCTGACCCTCCCGTCTCGTCCCAAGACACTGAGCAGGCAGGAGTCGCGGGGCCCGGTCGTGTCGGCGCTCTATGTAGTGGCCAACGAGTCCATCACAGTCACAGAAACACCCACTGAAGATCTGCCCAGTCCAGACTTCAAAGCTGTGCCGCAGTCCAATGTAGCTCCCCTGAATCCAGTTCCTGATAAGTAAAATAAGGGAATGATGCTTTGTGTGATTTTTGCACCGCAGTTTTGTTATGTTTAGGTGATTTCAGCATAAAATAATTATGTTTTTCTCAAGATTGGTACTGAACATGAAAAAGCAATTCTCTTTTAAGACAAGCACAAACCATTTTGAATAATTTTCAGCCTCATTGGGATACCATTTTGTCTAGAGCTATGATTCTGGTGTGTTGCTCTTGTGTACTCTTGTGTACTCTTCTTTGTTTCCTAATTAAAGCTTAGCTCACTTTGTAGGTTGCTGGTTTTATGTTTTGTGTGGGCTTCCTCTGTTGCATTTTGTTTGTATGGTGTGGCATCTGTCTCTTCTGTCTCTGCAGAGATGTCACAGTTAAAAGTTCTATTTAAAAAGGTCACTCATGTGGTTTTATGTTCTTCTGGGGTTCTTATTTCTGAACTGGTCTCATTGAACTCAGGAAGTGGCGTCTCTTTCTGTCTCCCGCACAGTCTCTCTCTCTCTCTCTCTCTCTCTCTCTCTCTCTCTGTCTGTCTCTTGCTCTTTCGTTCTGTCTGATGGCGTGTGGTTTGCCCTCCTGAACTCTCTCCCCTCTCCCCCCTCCCTAGCACTGTTTACAAACAGCCGGAGCCCGCTCCACGTAGAGCCAGCACTGTAAATAGAAAGCAGCTACAGCTAACCTCACCCACCTTCCAACCCCCAATGCCCCCTCTGGAAGCCGGGGGTCCTGCCGAGCCTGAGCCCCAGCTTCTTTCATCGGCTACAGAGGCTGAGCAGCCCGGCCTGAGTGGTGCTAGTATTGGTGGTGGTGGTGGTGTTGTTGGTGTTCTGGGTGGTGGGGTCCAGGTAGCGACAGTACAACCTCAGGTTGTAACCCAGCTCAGCGCAGAGGAGAGCAGGTAAGGAGGAGCAAGCTGAGGTAGCAACAATACTCCACCGCCTGCTCGCAGCCAATCAGCCAAATCCGGAGCTCACCCGCCATTTATTTTGTTTGTCATGTGTTTGATTGGTCTTTGAGTTTTCAGTTCCCATGTCGGATGTCCTAAAATATAAAAATCATAAGAATAACAATGTCTGTTACGTCTTCAGCTTTTAATCTGACTTAATTTTAACAAATTAAGAATGTAATGTAACAAAAACATGTGATGCTTTGATGACTGTCAACTTTAATCATCCATCCTGCTTGTTGTGATGAATTACCAGTCTATTTTTAAAGATCTACTCCGCTTTCTTCTTGTCTGCATGTCTGAGTGCTTGACAGTGTCTGTCTGATTTTGCATGTAACCCTTTTCTGAACTTGTGAAGAAACTGATTTTGCATCCTCTTCACTACACTTGTCATTTTACGGTTTTGTGCATTTCTTGTGAAAACCTAGCTTTTGAATGGAAATATGTGCAGTTTGTTTTGTATCCTGCTCGCATGAGTTCTTGCAGCACTTCCTGATTAAAATCTGTTAAAGTACAGATGACATATTGATTGATTAACCTTTGGATTCATTGTATTCCCACAGCCCAGCCCGTGAACTCATGTCCACACCCCCACCCCAGAGAAATGGCTCAGTCCATCTTTCAGTAGGAACCCCCCACTCTCAGAGTGGATCCAGGGGGCCAAGTCCACACATGGTTCGCAGAGGTGAGAGAATGTTCCGATTTATAATTCTGATCATGCAACACTATTAAGTCAATGTTTTTAATATCATGTAATAACTGTTTTCTTCTGAAGGCACCAAGAAGCAGGCTCCAGCCCCGCCCAAACAGTTCAGCCCCTTTGCCTCCCAACCCAGTAACAACCAGACACCCGGCTCCCCTTATCACCCACCCATCACCCCCCGACGCCACCCCAGCAAAGACAGCCCAATCCATGCTCCGAGCCACCCGCCCCCACAGCCTCCTCCAGCCCACCAGGCACAGGGGGAGTCGGAGCCATCTCCGCCCAGCACTCCCACTCCTCCTGACACGCCACCTCACGATGGACCGCACTCCAACCCGCTGTCTTTCTACCACTCTGGATCTCTCCCTCGCCCCTCCAGGCCGGCCCCAAGGCCACGGCCCCGACCCAGCATGCCGCCGCCCCCCCAACCTGCAGCAAATGACAACGATAATGGCATCTGCGGCTCCGCCTCCAAGATCATAACAGGTAAACAGTCTTTTCCCTGTGCCTCACAAATCCTGTTTTTCTATATTTTTATTCTAATGTATTATATAATATATTATATAAGAAACAGTGTGCAGCAGCATCACATTCAAATAGTATCAGCAATGCTTGAAAAGAAAACTGTAGTTAGGAATCATATTTCAAAACAATAAATGCACACTAGGCAGTAATCAATAAAAAGTACTTATAGTGTAATACAAATATTTGTATGTATGCGTGTTTTTGTGCACATGTGGACTGAATGATTTTTCTGATTAAACCTCATAAAGATCAGGCCACCTCTGTGATTTAAGAAGTTTTTAGTTTATGTACTCCTCTAAAAGTAGCAAAACCAAGATATAAAAGTACTCCATTACAGGTAAGAGTCATGTATTCAATATTTCACTTAAGTGAAAGCACAGAAGTATTATATTATTTTATAATTTAAGCACCACTTCAATGTTGTAGCTGGTTGAGTTGCTGCTAATTAACTGATTTATAAATGTTTAAGTTGTTTGTCATATATTGTAAGCTTGTGTGTTTACAATACAAAATCATACTCTGCGAGATAAGTATTCTATAGTTGTAAAGTAAATGTAGTAGAGAAAAAAGGTACAACATTCTCAAATATTCAAGTAAAAGTCCTGCATTTAAAGTTTTACTTAAGTAAAAGTAGAAAAGTTTTTGTATCAAAAGTAAAAGGTCTCTTTATGCAGAAAGGCTCATTTCATAATATATATTATAAAACTGGATTATAATCATCAATGCATTAATGTATTCATCACTTTCTTGTTTCAGCTGATAAAAGTGGAGCTCATTTTATTACTTTATATACATATGGCTAACCTATAATAATACATCGTATTTTCTTGGTTGGTCATATTTTGTATTATCAATCTGAATCTGCAAAGTAACTAGTCACATATATTGTCAAATAATTGTAGTGAAGTAAAAAGTACAATATTTGTGCCTAAATTGTAGAAGTATAAAGTAACTGTAAAGTACCTCAAAATTATACATATGCTCAGTACTTGAGTTGGTTACATTCCAACACGGAGGTAAGCCAAAGAATAAATACGTTTACCGTTTATGCAACATTTTAATGAAATGATATCTATATAACATATCATTTTTGATGTAATTATGAACTGCAGTGCTTCATTAAGGGCATAAAACATCAACCGCAACACATCTTTAGTGATGTTTAACGAGATTTCTTTTTCTGTGTAGACTTTGCAATGACAGAAATCACTTGTTGCTCGTCTTGCTGATACTGTTTTCAGTATCGAGTGATTTCCGCTTCCTCTCAGGGCATTGCTGTATTTAGCTCTCTGGCTTTTGGTTTCTCTGTATGCTCTGTATACACTGTGTGCTTCACATACTAAATGTAAATGTGGTGATCTGACGCATGACAGGAAATGTGTAAATATTACAGATGTCTGAGTTGCTGGTCTGCCTGTAAGATGAGCTTTGCAAGGCAGGTAATGGTAAGGATCTGATTGGCTGATGTGTTAGCCTTGCTTCTGAGTCCGCTGCATGTGTGTGTTGCCTTGCACATACTGTATACATACATACATGTATGTATATTAGTATGCATTTTAACCCTGCTGTCCAGTGAAACTAACATGCTTGTGGTGCCCACACCATTCCCGATGCTCAGGCCTTTTGACTGCTAACAGTTTTCTGTGATAACTGACTAAACAAACTAAACAGACCGTGTTCTGTTATTCTGGAAGCCCATTTTCTTGAGCCGATCTGTTTAAATGTGTCGCATTTAACGATTAACACACCAAGGATACTCTCCAATAACTGCCTCCGTCTCTAAAAACGTCACTTAGCTGGTACTATAATTGCAATATTGATTAGACTTAATAGAACGATCAATCCTTGGTGTCTTACAAAGTGTGTGTGTGTGTGTGTGTGTGTGTGTGTGTGTGTGTGTGTGTGTGTGTGTGTGTGTGTGTGTGTGTGTGTGTGTGTGTGTGTGTGTGTGTGTGTGTGTGTGGGGTCCCCTGTTTGAAACCGTGTGTGTGTGGGGTCCCCTGTTTGAAACCGTGTGTGTGTGTGTGTGTGGGGTCCCCTGTTTGAAACCGTGTGTGTGTGTGGGGTCCCCTGTTTGAAACCGTGTGTACGTGTGTGTGTTGCTATCATGTTTGTTTCACTGCTTGAATTCAAGTTCAAGATGTGTCTAAACAGATTTTTTGCTGATGCATCACTCTAACTGTCCTGCACAGATGGAGGCCTCTTCTTAAAGGGGATTGGACGAGCCCTCATCCCTGAGGTGATTGCGGACCAACAAGGGGAGAGCTCTGCTGGTCAAGAGCCCGCCACCACCCCAGCCTCGCAATTAGACCCTCAGATCCAAACAGATTTCACCGCTCTGTGAAGAATGGAGGGATCATCCAAATCCTCCATCACTCAGCCAGTCCATGTAACCGATTTGAATGTTTTGATTCAAATAACTCAAACACATCGGTTCACCCCAGCTCCTCACACTCCATGCACATACCAGACTGCTTTCTGGGAAAAACGGCTGCCTTTTCTTTTGATTTGCTGAGACTTACCTCAGAAAAAAAACTCAAAAATCCTGTCCAGCTAATGGACTTCATATCAAACTCTTTGTTCTATTTCACATGGTATTTTAAGATTGGACTGCAGAGCCTTGCTAGCCTCGAGGCAAATGAGACTTAAATATATATATATAACCTGAACACTTAGCAGCTGAACTCAAAGGGTGCTAAGCTTTCAAAGCTTTCACTTGTCTTCTTTTTTTTTATCTAGCTATTGATAACACAAGTTCAATGCTATGACATTTCTTTGGAGACAGGTCTGTGAATCTTGTTTTAACACCACATAAACCTGGCAACTAGTATTTTTTATTAAGAAGAGTTGTGTGGAGGTATTTGAGTGTTAGCCAGCCACTGATCATCTATTTATCATTTTCCAATTTGTCAGTTTCAACTGGCTGAATGTGATGTTCATCTTAAAGGGCTTTTCAATCATTTTCACACTGAACATTCAAATGTAAAGGACCAAAGAAAGGGATATAGGCCAAAGGAAATTTAATGAAAATTTAGAGCTGCTCAGCTCCAATTATGATTGTTCATGACCAAATATTTTGAGCAATATAAAATGCAGTTGTCTTCCAGTGGTGTCCTCTCCACAGTACACATGCCTTACGTTTTGGTATTTCAGTTTTCCTTCTATTAATCCAGTGGGGTAGAATTTAATTTTTTCATTTGAATTTTATTTGATTCCAAATGGCCTGATTTGACGAGCTCAAAATGGCTTTAAGCATTAGATTAGCTTTCCTCATTAAAAGGGATTATTCTAACAAATTTAATATGTTAATTTTATTTTTAATGCATAACTTGTAATCAATCACTCCCACTGAAGCTCAAAGTTAAGTACTGCCAAATTCTTCTTTGTGTATAAAGTTTTCCACGGCTGACAATCTTTTCCTTATTGGGGTGTTTTTCAGCTCTTTGATTGTTTTTTATTTTTATTCCTTCTCAGCATTTTTATGTTTGCTTTTCTGCACATAACGCATCATACAATGCATCGTTACTCTTGATAATTAAAGGTTGTTCAACATTTTACAGTGTTGTCAGCTTATCAGTTATTTGTCAAAATCGAATTGATCCTCAAACAAAGGTGGACGCAAAGCCTGAAAAAGACTTGCACCTGCATCTGTCATCGTAGTCGGTTCTGGTATATTATTCAGCTGTAATTATTTTACAAAAAGATGAGCTTTTATCAATTTGTGACATAAGCATTCTTTCAGGCATCAATGTTGTGAAATTGTACTAGAAATTAAACTTATTGTTAAACATGGCAAACATCCGTGTGTTTTGAAGGAATTAGCATCACTGTGTGACCATGTCTAATTTTACTGTCAGTTTTAGGACCAAAGTGAGGAGAAAGTGGAATTTCTTCTCATACGCTGTGAAAAAAAATAATATGTACACAGTTTTTTTTTTTTTTTTTTTTTTTTTTACCCACCCCACACATGAAGTGTCCATTGAGAGTGTCATGGCCTGCTTGTCAAACCCAGTATCCAATCATGAAGACAGTTACAGAGAGGCAAATGAGGAGGTTGGCGTTAACAATGATTCTTAGTCGTGGCTTTTCCTCCAGAGAACAGATAGCCTGTTCAGGTGCAGGACACGTCACAGGATTATCAACTCCCTCCGTCCTTCTCTCCATCCCACACATCCAGTAGAGGGCAGACATCAGCCTGGACTGGCTCTGGAGGCTGGACACGGATGATGATGATGAGTCTGGAAAGTTCAGGAGGGAGGAAGAAAACACTGAATAGTGGAGAGGGTGTGTTCACGGGCAGGACTGAATGACAAATGGAAAAGTGTAATGGCAACGCAGGACGGAGACCCACCTTTCCTGTGCTGACATGCTTCTCCGTTGCTGCTCTCCTGCTCTCTTCCTGTGACTTCCATCTCATGTATCTGACTAGGGATCACCTCTAAGCTGGTATTGCGCCGCTCCTCTGAGAAGACCTGCTCTCTGGGCTCCACTGGGTCAAACCTAGTGAACCAGGTGAGGCGGCTAATCTGTTCAAAGGAAAATATGCACAAAGTGAACTTGTAAATATCTAAGAATATCTGATTTATTCTCCTGCAGTCATTATTCAGAGGGTATCATTATATATCCAGCTAAAGCTGTTTATATTATAAGTCAGGTGTGATATACAGAAAAAAATAGGCTGCCATGCTTTTTTTAAGGTCAAGTTTTACGGGGTTTTTTTCGGTGTACTGTAAGCTAAAATCAGTTTTCCTAAAAGGTATACCTGCGGTGTTATTGACCCCTTGTGGTTCTATAGAGCGATGTTTAAAATGAGCAGAACCTTGTGTTCTTTGTATTTTGTGCAGCAGCATTAATGGAAGAATACTTAACAGATTTTAAAAACAAAATTCTATGGAATGAAATGCATTTTGTGTTTTTCAGTTACACACGTTTTGGGTGAGAAGCACAAATCTAAAGCATTTGTTCTGCTTACAATGAAAACTCAAAGTTATTTTCTACATCTGAATCAGTGGCCCAAAATAAGGTAGTTCTTTGCCCCTCATCAAGATCACCATGATTGCTATATATTTAAATAGAATAATAGAGAAAATGAAAGTGAATAAGGGACTTCACCTGCTCTGGTTTGGGCTTCTCTGTGGCCAGGCTGACTACAACCACCACAACCAGTGTGATGAAGGACAGCAACGTGGAGAAGTACAGGTAATGGACATATTTCAACACCCCGGGCCGGTGATCCTCCTCAAAGCACAAGGGCGCAGGATAAATGAAGTCCAACAACATGCGGATGCAGCCCACCAACAGGCCGACAACCAGGCCCCAGAATGCACCCTGAGAAAGTGACAGGTTTGTAGACACGAGATTTCTCACATTTCACCTCATAAATATGAACGTATTGTTTCTGATTGTACGTTTAATAAGTACGGTAACTAACATTGTGTACAGCCTGTGATCTCCAGTAAATGCATTACATATACAACCGTCTCCATGTAGGATACACCCCAACATTGATACTTCTGTACTATTTTTGTTCCCGGTCTCGATGAATAAATAATATTCTTGATGAAAAATGATTTGGTCAAGCTTACCTTCTCATTAGCCCTCTTCCAGAAGCAGCCTGCGAGGAAGATGATGGACACTGGGGGCTGCAGGTAGGTGCTGATGGACTGGATGTAGATAAAAAGCTGCCCACCCTGACTGGCCTGGACGACAGGAATCCACAGCACAGACACCACCACAAGCACGAGCACAAACACCCTGCAGCACACACATGAAACACACGATAATTCAGTTCAGTTATGCAAGGACATGGTATACCAAAGATTTGATTACAGGACAGCTTGTAAGGAATAGGTGTGTGCGTGCGTGCTGGAAAGAAATATCGGGTGAAGTCATTAACAAAATGTGGAAAGAGGGGTTATGGTTAGGGTGTGCATGAAAGAAAAATGTAATGATTTACTATGCAGTTTTGTGGGTGATTTTATAATGCCATGTGTGGTGTATACTTCAATTGTAGATGGTCTGAGTGGGAATTAAATATTTGTCAAGATGTATACGTCTTCAACCTTTAACTTAAAGCCTCAGTGGAAAATGCAGACAGCAGGGTGGCCCTCTGTTTCGAGGCTTTTGAAAAGACTCCTCAGACAATGTCGAACCATTTTTTTTAAAGCTTTTCTCTTTTTTAGCTTTTTGTTAATCAAACAGACAACTGTGTAACCCATAATATACAGACATTAACAAAAGGCATATGAAACATGTTATGTTTAAATATTGTACAGATTTTGGGTTGTTTTTGTTAGTGGAAGTATTGTGTAAGTGTGTCATATAGTCCTATTGTATGTGAATAGCTGTGACCAGAGGTATGTGCAGGTATGTCTGATGAATAGGAGGAGAAAGAAGAGAGATAAATAAATAAATAAATGCATGCATAAATAAATGAAAATTATAATAAAGTTGATGAGTAAGTTTACTAAGTATCTAAATAATTAGCATAAATAATTATTATAATCACTGTCCACAGGTGGTCACTTACCTGCCCACAATCATAAGTTCCCACTCGGATGCCCGGGATCGGAAAGTCTTCCATAGATCCATGGTGAAAATGGTGCTGGCACTGTTGAAGATGGAGGTCAGAGAGGACATTAGGGCAGCAATCATTACCGCCATCATCAAACCTCGAAGCCCTAGGAGGGAAAAACACACAGAGATTGGCATAAAATATGTATATAGAGAGCAAAAGGCAATACAGGAAGTGTAACAAGGGAAAAGTATCTCACCTGCAGGCAGCAGCTCCATGACCAGTCTGGCGTAAGCTGTGTCTGAACAACCCACTGGGTTGCCACAAATCTGATTACACAGCTCAGGTTCCGCACACGCCACGTCATCTACACAATATCAAATTTAAAACGATAAATACTATTTAACAAAAGTCATATATAGTTTCGCATTAAGCGTGTATCAAGCACATTTTCCCAGCTGCTGTCTTGATTAATCGAAACATACATTTTGTACTGTACCTGTGTAAAGTATCCTGCTGATCATGCCAGGCAGCATGATCATAAAGAAGGGCAGAATCTTTAGATAAGCAGCCAAGAGTGAGCCACCTTTTGCATGAGTCAGGGTCTTAGAAGCCAGGGAGCGCTGCACGATGACCTGCACGCAATCACAGCTGACCCTCAGTTACACAACAGTTTTTAAGTACATTTTAATAAGGCCCTTTCTAATCAGAATGGATAAGAAAATCACATAACTTGCAGTTATTACTCAGTCTGACAGGTATCAAGGGGAAGGGTTTTATGTCCACAAATTGGATTAGATTAGAAGTGCTCATTAAAACCAGTCCTGTCTTTTGTTATCTCAAGTTTGGGCTGGGTGGTAAGCTTTCCCTCTGATATTGTATTAAAGGCATTTTTAACTTCTCTAAGATCCAAAACATGCCAAACTCTTGAGATGGGGATTTTCAGATGAGGACTTTTTAAAACTAAACTTCAGAGGGTAAGCATTAACAAGAGGGGAAAGCATTAAATTACACTTTCATCTTTTATAGATGAATGACCTCGTGACATTTTAAAAGTAAAATAAATAATGCATTTTTATATCTCTGTTGGCAACTCTCGGCTTCTAAATTCTCTAAATATCCCTCCCTGTTGAGATCAGGCGTACCAGCATATTATCTAGTTTAAATAAAATGAGAGTTAAGAATGCTTTTTTTATACATCCTGATTTGCAATATCTGATTTTACTCTTTTGTATACTGTTTGGACATTTTTAATTGCTGCAATAGTAATTCTCTATTCTGTCATTTTCTCTTTTTGTTATTACCGTACCTGGTCAGAACACCAGTACCACATGGAGGGGATGGACATGCCGATGATGACCGCGGGCCAAGGCAGGTCAGAGTTCACCGGGTCTCTGAATATGTGGAAGGCGTCATCTCGAGGGATGCCACAGGTTGAGTTTGGCACACGTATCGAAGGGATGGCGTTTGGATATCCGTCCAACAGAGCATTCCAGCCTCCGACCGCCGCGAAGCCTCAACAGGGGGACAGCAGGGTCAGATAAACTGCAACACAAAAGTGCTTGTGATGGGCTGGTTTCACGTGCAGACAGATCTGACTCACTGAAGCCCATAAGGGTGAGAGCTCCGGCCAGCATAATGACAGTTTGAACAGCATCTGTGTAGATGACTGCAGCCAGACCGCCTAGGAAACAACATACAGCGACACACAGAACAAGCAGTAAACAGCATAATGTCTCATTTCTAAGTGAGAGTTCTTTTTTTTTTAAATGGTGAGGGAAGGAGAAAAGTCACCTGCTACAGTGTAGAGAGCAGTGATCGACAGCAGCACCACCACAGATAAGTAGATGTTCCATTGTAACGCGAGCTGAATGAACAATGCACCAGCATACATGTCCACCTGGTAAGAAACACATGTGGTTACAAGATAATACAAACACAAAAGATTTCAAATACATCCACAAATACAAATATGCCTTATTTGTTACAGCGTAGAAACACTAGAGAATTATTGTGGATTAGTATCGTACCGATATTTTTGTAAAGATGTAAATGAATAAGGACAGGATAGATATAAATAGCTGTGTTCTTCTACCACCAAAACGCCTCTGCAAATATTCTGGCATGGTCATCACCTGGAGATGAAAGAGTTCAAAGATGATTATATATAAAGGAATAAATTAGCAAAATAATGCATAAGCATGTGTTTGTGATGTTTATCGTGCAGACGCCTCACCCCAGAGGCGATATAAATGGGCAGGAAGAGCCATCCCAGCAGCAGCACCATCAGTATACCCTGCCCAACACCAAATATGAGCTTTACACACTTTGAAAACAGCTCAACGTTTCATATCAAACTTGTTTTTATATTAACATGTCTTGAGAGCATATATAAAATCTCTTACATTCCACTCGTATGCAATAGCCCCAATTCCTGCAGCAGCTCCAGACCCTGCCAGGCCGATGAAATGACCACTGCCAATGTTACTAGCAAACAGCGAGGCACCCACCTAAATAAAGATAAGAGCCAGAATTAGGATTGCCTCCGTATTTCACTTTGACCTGCAGAAAATGTTGCCTCTAGCTTATTAAGTGTTAATGTGCTCTTGAGTTAGTGTGGCTTGACACAGATTTGTTTGACTCACTGGCCACCAGGTCATGTTCTTCCCGGCCAGAAAGTATCCATCCACCGTGCTGCGCTTTGTCCTGCACATGGACTGGTAGAGAACAAAAAGGGAAATATCTTGAAGATACAATTCCAGGAGAAATACCAGAACGACACCAGGATCCTCAACTGAGAGATAGGATTTATTGTACTTACCCAGAAGCCAACAGCCAGAATCAGCAGAAAGTAGATTACCAGCACAACTATATCCACAGTGCCCAGGGTATTTCCGCTGCTTGGGGAGGGTGATGGAGACGGGGGCATGTTGATCTTTTGTCGGCCTTCTGTAATGTCAAAGGTCATTTGTGGAATCCAAAAAATTAACAAATTCTCTCCCCTGCCTTGATAGTAAGTACAGTGATCAAAAGAGAAGATTAGTTAGCCTTGAATAGTTTCCAAAGTACCCATGTAGTAACTAAACTAAGTGCACTTGTCTGCAGCCCTTATGTACAAGTTTGAGTTACTTTCTTTCTTTTATTTGCTACTTTCTACCTCTCCACCACAGCTATTTGACAGATAGTTGAACAGATTTGACAAAACATATGAGGAGTTTATTAAACATAATTCCTTGTTATTGACATTTTGTAAAAACACTTTCAACTTTGGAAGATAATTTGTCTAACTCAGACTGCTCAAGTGTCAACATCAAATTAACTTGCACAGAGTAAGGACTTTGCAGTTTATCCCATCATATAACATTTTTAAGCGTTCACTTTATAGCTGGAAAGAACAGGATGAACGATTACAACAAGGTAAAACAGTTTAAATCTACTTATAGCCACCTGACTGATGAAGACACTAGTTGTCTTGAAAAATTGTGAACCAGTGTTTTAAAACTGAGCAGTTGAGTTGAGGTTGAGACACACTGTATCTTACTCTAAACTCAAAGCTTAGAATACATTTATATAATATTAAAATGTCTATTACTGGTGACGTGTTTATTAAACTGGCTGTACTGTTATCGAAGGCAATTAACTGTTGAGTGGAACGCAGCTCAATGTTTAATTACATACTTATAAACTGCACTTCTATCAGCATGTGAAGATACAGATTTTGTACTTTAACACATCTATGAAGCACTTTGTGGCTCTTGAAAACAAAATTAATACATATTGAGGTTTTCCAGCGATTCAGATAAAATAAAAACTACAACTTAGTCTCTTACTATCCTCAGGTTGTGTATTGGAGAGTATTATCCGGTAAATAAACTCACCTTTCAATAAATTGTCATCCAGTGTTTCCTTGAGCCGAGTTGTCACACACGACACGAGAATAACCCCAGGAATCTTGTGTTTGTTACAAAAGTTTCCTTTACACGCCAAAAGATCAAACTCCACTTTCAACTTGTGTGCAGCAAGGTTTAGTAGAAATGTAAATGATTTATTACTAAACAGAGCAATAAAAGGCTGCTGCTGCTGCTGCTAATGGAAGCTCAAAATTCTTGCTGAATGAGTTTTAATTAGGGCATTAGATGTGTGCTGTGATATCGGGATATTAATGGGAGGTAAACTTTAGGATTTCTGTGTGTTTGTGTAAAGGTTTGTCTCACAAAAGCCAGTGTTAATCTGAGATTTTGCCACAGCAGGACAGGTTATTGTAGCAACAGTAGGTGTGTCAGCAGCAGTAAAGACATGACGAGTTGCAGAAAATGTAGTAAGTGCAGTGTTGTGATTCCATTCTCAATAATATGTATTGTCCTGTCAATAATACACTTGTGCATACAGTATTATTTCTCTATACGATTTCCATAGTTTTAAAATAAAAAATCTTAAAAGCTAAGACATCCAGGCAAAAGTAGATTTTATTCCATTCGTTGTAGTTGTCAGGATACAATACAAAATACAGACATAACACTTTATAGGCCTTAAATGGACGGTAATGCTTTAGAGGTTTACATTCTGTAATTTAAGCAGAAAAAAACAACTTGGACTGAGAAAACAAAGCTTTTACTAGCTGCATACATTATTATCATAATAATTTGCCTTACCATTTAAAAATATCACTTGGAGACTAAATGCATGTTTCACAGAGCACTGGCACATATCAGAAGCTGTATTATTTGCTGTATGTATGTAAAATGCTGCATCTGCTACACTATACTTAATTCCTTTATGGTTGTTCCATAAGATACAATCAATAAAATAAATATTTGAGTTACACATGAAAGTAACAAAGTGCTTTATATACGGTAGCATCTGATTCTGTTTACTTTATATCCACTCTCACTCTGTACAATACAAACCCAATATATTTCTGCTAAAGTTTCATCTAGTATAATAAAATGTAGTATCATATCCAACACAGTTAAACATTCACATATTGCACACTGCCCGCTGTTAGCTCCACATAATCCCACGTCTACTAACTAATCTTGGTGTGTTAAAGACTGCAGACCAGGTCAAGTTGATCCTTGGAACAGTTAAAATGTATAAAAACAAGTGGTCTGGGACAACTTCTCACTGATGTTGTCTCATATATACATGTTAATAACACTTGAAGTTAGAATTAGAAAAGAAGAAATTATATGGAAATTCCGGTGACAGTGAGGCATAGATACAAAGCAGTTAATGAAATCATCAGGACAGAAGATTTCGATGAGTATTTACTCGAGAAAATAAGCTAAACTTAGTCAGTAAAGAACTTATGTTACATTCAGTGTGCTGGGCGGCTTACAAAAATACAGAACATTAAAACTATCTGCTTTCTGGTATTCTTCGAAACCACCAAGAGAATGTGAATGTCATTTAATTAAATATCTATTTCAGGATAAAATGGATTTTTGTAAATCTATGTTTTAATCGTGGATATATAACAAAGATTTTCCTGTAGAATTGTAAGAGCACACATACACTCAGGCTTAGAGAAAGAAATCTTCAACTACAGGACGTTACTGAGAAACTGTCTTTTAAATAGTAGAGATATGCTGACGGTCAGACAAAGTTGTTTTCTATTTAGCAGTTTTAGTCATTAAAGTTTTAAAACCAACAAAAACTCTGTTTCGTTTGGGAAGGATATACAGTATTTACTATACCACTGGTATAAAGCTATATTGTCCATCTTTGATGCAAAAAACATTTATTTTTGCCTCATGTCAACACTTCTCCCTCCCTTAATTTTACCAAAAACACATGAATACATAAAATCAATTTTTTTGCCCAAAAATGTGCATTAAGAGGTGTGTCTGTGTTTGTGCATGTAAATACAGAATGTGTGTGTGTGTGTGTGTGTGTGTGTGTGTGTGTGTGTGTGTGTGTGTGTGTGTGTGTGTGTGTGTGTGTGTGTGTGTGTGTGTGTGTGAACTATGTAGTCATTTCCATATGCGTGTGTGTGTGTGTTACCAGGCCAGTGGGGAGGCCATTCGTGGACTTCTGGGGCTCTTCTGATTTTCTGCAGCTTGCTGATCACCGAGAGCTCTCTTTGGTAAAGAAACAACAGTGTGTGTAATCTCACATAAACGTTATTAATACTTTTTTAAATAGCTTTTGTGGAATATGCTGTTATGTTGCGTGTGTTTTTAGTTATGGTTAATTTATATATATATATATATATATATATATATATATATATATATATATTTTACTTTTGGGTCTCTTAGGTCTTGGTATTTTAATGGATAACTAGGATTTGAGTCCTGAAATTTCCAAATTCTACGAATGAATAAATCTGATCTTGAAAGTGCTCTTCATTGAGGCTGCATGGAAAACAATATGTGCTCGTGAAAATCTGTGATAACTGAATGTGAACTTCTCTGAACGTTGTGCTCATATTGAGCTGCTGAATTAAAACTTTTTTTAAAATTCATTATTCAGATCTGGCCTCCCGAGGAGCCTGTCAGGCTGCAGCACAGTGCTGAAGACTCAGTGTCAACTTAATGATCCTGCTACTGTATGTAACTCATTGTTAGTACCGTAGCCTGGCAGACTTTCCTTCAACATATTTGATGAAATTCACGCTGTGCTCATTACTAAACATTGTAGGGGCCTTTTTCTAAAAACAAAACATTGGCAGAGTAGAATATCTTGGACGTAATCTCTTTATAGGTAAAAATGAATTTCAGGATTTAGGAAAAACAGAACTACTACCTATGCATTATTGGAGATGGTGGAAGGAATAACAAAGGTAGTTGAAAATGAGGAGTATTCTATTGGTATTTACATTGACCTACAGAAGGTTTTGACACTATCCATCACAGCCAATTATTAATACAAATTGGAGAAGTATGGGATAAGCTCACTCTTGGCTGAAAAGCTATTTGGAAAATAGATAGCAATGTGTGCACTTTATAAAATTAAATTAAATAATAAAGCAAACTATTTTTCAGAGCTAAAACAAAGTGACTGCCGGACTGTGTGCAAAGGTTATTTTCAATACATAAGTGTAAATATGATTTGAGAGATATTGGTAAGTTTACTGTACAAAAAGCTGAAAAAGTTTGGATTTTTGGGGTTAAATTATGAAACAATGCTAGCATAAATGTAAAAATGTGTAACTCATTTTTGGTTTTCAAAACGATTGTTTATAAAGCTATTTTTGAGGGGTACACGTGTAAATTAAATATATTTTCTTTTCTTGATTCTTAATTGATAATAATGTAGGATAGGCATATATAAGCATTATGCTTCTGCCTATACCTTTTTAGTCATATTGTATACTAGATTGTATATAGGCTTTATGTATTGTATTGTGTGGGATGGCTGAATAAAAGACACTACTACTAATGAGGTAATCATAAGAGGTGTTTATCTGCAACCTGAAGACGTTTTATGTTTTATTGTTTGGTGGAATGCTGAAAAGGAACTACAGAGGGTAACATGCATCTAGTTTTGACTGTAACACTGTAGAGGTGGGACAGCAGGAATTATTTTAATAAATGAATACCTGAATCTTTCTTGCTCACCTCAAATTTGTGCATGAACTCAGCAAAGATACCAAAGAAGGCCTCAGTGTTTGTGGCATTGCTGTCTTCTCCAAAGTAAGAGGCAGTTTTGCTGAATTCCTCCATAGCTCTCTGTTGCAGGGACTCCAGAGACTGGACTGCTGGATGACTGTTTTCCAGAAAGTTCTACACATACTGGAGTAAAGGGTCACAACAGTTTCATCATCTATTCTACTATATCTATTTCATTCTTCATCAGTGCTCCAAATTTCGTAAAGGATACACTCATGACGACAGCAAAGCGATCCTCGGCAGTCGCAGGCATCTTCTGACAAGCTGAGCGAATGTCCTGGATGGTTGTATGAAGGTCGTTCAGTTCTGATGTGATAGTCCTCAGGTTTACTGTGGACAGAAAATAGAAGGAGAATGAAATGAAAAAACACAACAATAACCAATCTTGAGCAAGTGCTCAGTCAATTTAAAATGTTATCGCTTTGGAGAAAAAGAAAATGTATCTACCTTTGACTGCAAGAGGAACCATAGTTAAATCTTTGGAAAAATCTAACACATCAGGAAAGTGGTGACATAACGACTTGACCAGAATATGTAGAAATGTCGACTTCCCATCAACTGTTTTAGTTGTGCTCAACTGCAGAGGACAATGAAGTTATCAACAGTATAAACATAATACGATGAGAACAAAATGCAGACTTCTTCGAAAAACATTTGGTCACGTGGTTTAAATACGTATTAGTGTATGATGTACCTCTGTAAGGAAGTTGATCTTAAAGCCTGTGGTCTTGTTAGTTTTAGGCTGGCTGTTATTCAAGTAGTTCCCCATCGCCAACACAAACTGTTGAGAGACAGAATGTAGCAAGCAGAAATGTAACTATCAAACAACTACTTTATAAACAAATGTTTATTGACAGTTTCAATTGCAACATATTTTTGATCTCTCATATGAACTCATATTAATTATTTTTTCATATATTTTTATTCTAGTCAGAAATCCATAAAACTGGATTCAAGTTCAAGAAAAATAAATGTAAATACTTTTGTCAATGTACTTTACTGTTTATCTGATTAAAAATGTAGTTGGGAGGTTATTTGTGTGGCGTGTCTTCTCAGAATCATACAGGCCTTTAAAGCTGTTATCATAACAGCGGGATTGTAATAAACTATAAACAACATGTTCTTTTTTAATTTTCTTTATGTATTTAGTTTAACAGCAGGCTACCTCTAGTATCTTAGCGAGCTTCTTGCTCGTCTTCAGCTCTATCGAAGCCTTATAGAGACAGTCGTACTCTCCCCTCAACTCCTCCGTCTTCTCCTGTAGAGAGCACTTGAAGAGGAGGCACTGCAGGCGGGTCTTGTACTCCGGTACTGATAACAACTGATGGATAAAACACACAACAAGCCAAAAAGTGAGTTGTGATAAACACAATAACAGCATATGGACAATGTAAGACACAGTAAAACCCACCCGCCCAAACCCTGCCAGGACTTTACCTGCAACACAAACTGGTCTGGCTCACTGAGTTTGCTGGGGTCCTGTCTGTAACCTTCATACTTTTTTACCTCTTCTGCATCAGGGGCATACAGCAGCAGCTGTTTAATGTGGGCTGGCTCCAGCCTATCAGTGGCCATGTTCATCAGCACCTGGCGCAGCTCACCGGTAGACAGCTTTAAGTGGGCTATCAGGATGGCTGAATGTTGAAAGGAAGATAATAATAATAATTGTATTTGTAAAGTACTTTTTAAGCTGGGAGCACAAAATGCTTTCCATACACAGCAGATCATTACCAATACTCAATATCAAGAAAAAAAAAACGCAAAATAAAAGCAAACAATTAAAAGACCGTACAAAATACATTTGCAGATGAATCATCCCAGAGCATATAAGGTAGGACAGGTGAAACTATTAAACAGAGATTGTGAATTCCTAATTCTGAACCATATATGAGCGCATGAATTTGGGCTAACGGCTAATGGAAATACGTAATAATATACCATCTTATACTTACAGGCATTGTAGGCCTTCTTATGGGACAGGATTTCAATCACATCTTTCTTTTTGAAAGTTTCTAGCAGGGATGGCTCTGGAGCAGACACTAAAAATGGGATCAGTGTTCGTAAAATGCCCAGATGTTATGAAGGTACAAATAGACAGTAGAGAGATTAATGGGAATAAATATGTTGTGAACGTCTTGCATTTTTTTCAGCAGGTTTGGAGCAAATTACAAGGAGTACAAGTGCAGAATAACAAACTTAGATCCCACAATTACAGTCAAAAATGAGAAAAATGATAGGAAAAGTAATTTAAAAAAGAGCTGAGGATTTTTGTGGTGTTGTTTTTTTAGGTCAGTCAAACAGAATTCAGCGGTGAAATACTGTAGATTTAATGACTAAATAATCACACCCCAAGGATGCAGAGATCCAAGAACTTGATAATGATGTGCTGCTAAGAAATAATGATGCATGTTGTCATTCTGATTAAAATATTTGTAGCACATGAGTGGGGCTTACTGATAAATTCAGAATGCTTTAATATCATCTTATTAACTTCCGCAATGCCTCCATTTAAAGCACTGCAGGTATGCATACATCCACTTGTACTCACAGGAGCTCTTCTGTGTCCCAAAGTGCAGCTCCAGATCCAGATACTTCACCATGTCATGCAGTTTGTCATAGTCAGAATTTGCTCCCAACTACCAAAGACATGCAAAAACGATGCTATGTAAATTACAATTTCATGACTGTTAGATAATTTTTCATTTGGAATTCTAAATCTAAATTGTATTACATTATTGAGAGATCAGCTCCCCAAGTCCAATCCCCACAAAGCTCACCTGTCCCCAGATAGTCCCCTCTGAGTTTTCCACCTGCTCCCAGCGTAACCTCTTCACACTCATGTGGTTGGAGTCCATCCTGGAGAGCGAAGGCCTTGGCAAGGGTGGAGGGGTGCAGGGCGGGGGCAAGGGTGGAGGCGGAGGTGGCTCCAGATGCTCTGAAGGGTCAGATAGCGAGTGCGGGAGGGACTGGGGCTGGCTCTGGCCATGGGATTGCTTATGGTGGGACTGGGTTTGGGGCTGGTGTTGCTGCTGCAGCAGATGATGTGAGGGCTGGGACTGCGAGCGGGTGGCTTGGGGGGAGGGCTGGACCTGGTGCAGGGATTGGTGGTGTTGGGACAAAGGCTGGAAAGAGGAGAGGGTGGGCTGGTGTGGCTGGAGCGGCTGAAAGGTGGAAAGAAGAGGCTGAGGCCTGTGAGGTTGCTGGGGAGGGTGGATTACATGAATCTGGTGTTCGTAGTCCTGTGGAGGTGGCTGTGGGGTCATGTGGTGGATGTGGTGGATCTGCGGTGCGCTGGAATGGTGGTGGGTCTGCTGGATAGAGTGGGGTCTTTGGGGAGAAGGTTTGGTGGGCTGGGGGTGATGGGTCTGGTGGATCTGCTGTTCTTGGTGTCTCCCTTGCGGTGACACTTGGGTCTGATGATGACCTTTAAGACTTTTCCGACTCTGATGGGAGTGGCTGTCCCGGTTTAGCTGAAAAGGGAGGGAGGCAGGCTCCTGCTGGGCTTCATGCAGAAGCTCTGTGGAGGAGTGGTGGGGCTTGGTTTGGTGCATCTGGGGAGCTTGATGGAGCAGCTCTGTCGAGGAGTGGTGAGCTTGGGGTTGGTGCATTTGATGGAGCAGCTCAGTAGATGAATGGTGTGGTTGTCCCCGAAGCATCTGGTGTGCTTGATGGAGAACTTCGGTCGAGGAGTGGTGGGGCTGCATTTGCTGCATCTGGTGACCTTGGTGCAGAACCTCTGTTGAGGAATGATGGGCCTTGGTTTTGTGCATTTGCTGGAGCATTTCCGATGACGAGAAGTGGGCATGGGCTTGTTGAATCTGCTGGAGCATCTCAGTAGATGAATGGTGGGCCTGGGATTGTTGCAACTGATGGAGCATCTCAGTAGAAGCGTGATGGGCTGGGGCTTGGTGCATCTCGTGAAGCATCTCCGCAGAGGAATGGTGGGCCTGGGGTCTCATGCCCTGATGGCTTTGGTAGATGCCCTCAGCGTATTGACCTTGTTGACTTGGGTGGGCTGTTGGTTGGGGCAATGCCTGGTGTGGAGGTGGGGCTGAACGGGACTGACGTCGGTGGTGATGACTCTGGTGGGCCTGTTGCTGCTGTGCTTGACGCATCATATACAGCGGATGGTTAGCATGCTGATGGGAGGAGTCTGGAGAGAGGAGTGGGGGTAAGGACTGGTGGAGTTGTTGGGAAGGCAGTGGTGAGTGGGCTTTCTGCTGTGTTGGCTGGTTAGGCATCGAGTGGTGGCTCTGATAAATCTGTTGCTCTTGAAATGCTTGTTGCTCCTCGTAGGCCTGACGCTCTTCATAAGCATTTTGCTCCTGGTAGGCTTCTAGCTCCTCAAATGCTTTTTGCTCCTTGTAGGCTTGTAGCTCCTCAAGTGCTTTTTGCTCCTTGTAGGCTTGTAGCTCCTCAAGTGCTTTTTGCTCCTTGTAGGCTAGACGCTGTTCGAACGCTTTTTGTTCTTGGTAAGCTTGGCGTTGTTCATATACTTGTCTTTCTTGGTAGGCTTGTTGCTCCTGGTACATTTGTTGCTCTTCAAAAGCTTTTTGCTCCTCAAACGCCTTCTGCTCTTCGTAAGCCTGTCTCTCCTTGAACATTTTCTCCTGATAGGCCTGTTGTTCCTGGTAAGCCTGTTGCTCTTGAAACAGTTGTTGTTCTTCATAGGCTTTCTGCTCCTCATACGCCTGCCTCTCCTTAAATGCTTGTTGTTGCTCCACATAGGCATGTCTGTCCTGGTAGACTTGTTGCCCTTGGAAGGCTTTTAGTTCTTGTATGGTAGCATGGACCTGAAGGTCCTCTCTTGTGGGCAGCACTTTATGTAAGGAGTGCCGTTTAGGTGGTGGATTATTGCGGGGCGGGGGTGGGGGAGGGGGTCCAGATTTGCGGCGGATGGGTACATATGCTCTTGGGGAGTGTTCAGGGGTGTAGCTAAGCTGTTGCTGGTGCTGAGACTGAGTCTGTGCAGGTGCTGGAGGTGGAAGAGCCGTGTCATTGAACTGAACAGGCGGGGGTGGCGGAGGGGTCATTGGGGGTGGAGGGATGTGGTCGGAGGAGGAAGAGTAGGTGAGGGAGGAGGCATTCTCCTCTCCACTGCTGCTTTGAACATCACTCGGGCTGCTGAGCTCTGGGGCCACAAATCCTCCATTTTCATCTTCGTCCACCCCCAACTCCTCTTCAATATCCTCATCCTCCTCATCTGGGAAGCCCATCTGCACAACATCCTGGCATTAACACCAATTACATTTCATTAGCCCTTCAAGGTCAAAGTGGAAATTATTTTGGTACACATAAATATGGTCATCTAAATAAATTGAGCATGTTCTACAGGATTTCTTTGCAATGCAAACATAGTTACAACAGGAACAGCTTTAATGGCTCCTGTCATCAACTCAGTTCACATAAAGTCTTCTCACATCAAACGTAGTTGATGTGTGTGAGCTGCTCTTTTGTTTACATTTGGAATACAGATTGTGTTTTAAATGATTCTTTGACATCAAAGTGATGGACCACAACACTTAACTGAAACAAACTATACAGGACAACATACAAGGAAAGAACTCTGTTGTATGCGAGTCCGTTTTACAAGATTATTCTCTAAACCTAGTTTTACTCTTAAGTTTAACTTTGTCTTATTTTACAGGAGAGTATGTTCTGTACCCGTTCTGTATGTGTATGTGTGTCAAGGGGTCTGTCCTATTTCACATTTGGACACATGGCCTACATACCGTAGGGAATTAGTCAACCATGCAGAATCAACCCGCTATCACCAGAAACTATGTGAACATGGGTATTTTCACAAGAATATTATACTGTACCTGATAGATGACCCTATAGGACTTAAACATATTTGGAATATTTGTATTTTCTTTCAACACCAAACAAAACGACATACAAAATAATTTTCAAAAGACGGTCTTAGTTTCCTTTTGTAGAGAAGTAATTAAATAATCTGTAATGTGCAGCATGCACTGATAAAAAGTTAATGATTCAGATTGTTCAACTGATAACATCTGACTACATGCACATGATTACTAAAATAAACATCAATAGTCAAATTATCAACTAATTCTTTTCAAATTTAGGCTACAGATTCATTCATAACTGTGACTTTACCTCTTCATAGTCGTTTTCCGGAGTCAGAAAGTCATCAATGATGGCCACCCTCTGTCCCAGCTGCTCGCTCAGTGCATCCAGAAAGCGATCTGTGTCTTCTGAGCGAGGTGGTTTGGAGAAGGTGTAACGCCGCTTGTTGCTGCGGACGCCGGGGGGAGTAGATGGGTAGTCAGGGGGCTCTGGGGGTGATGGAGGGGGACTGTCCAGGCTGATGTAGGGGTTGGACTCCCCACTGGTCTGGCTCGTCAGCCCTGATGAATAGAAGTGGGATTGGGGGGGGCTGGGGAGGGGCTCTGGCCAGCTTGTAGGGGTCGGGGGACCTTTTCGGATACCTGAAATTAAGGGAGAGACATACAGTGTTATATAATGACAGCTAAATCTCTGAAGCATCATGTTAGGTGCTATGACTCTTTACTGTCTTTCAGATGTTTAAATAGAACAAATTACATAAAGACAATCAATGACAGTAAATTGACAAGTAAATTAATTCAGTGAAGTTTGGTTGGGTCTTCTCACCCTAAATTTCTATATAAATGAGTAAACTGTTAAATATGGTTCTTTTCCAACTAAATCTACAATAAACCAAAAACATATCTACACATTTCCCTTCTAGACAAGCTATTGGAAATTCCCCAATCCCCAACCAGCCGATTTGATTTAAAAGAAGCGCCAGTAATTAATTAGATTTTACCAAGTAAATTGTTTTTGTGTTGCAAGTAAGAAGAGGCTTTTCCTGCACAATGGAAAATGTGAAAGGTTCTGCACAAAAAGGTCAACCTGAAAATGTCTCTCAGAGCTCATAGCCATACATTGCAGAAAACACATTTTTGATTGAAGGGGGACTTTAAATGTGTGTTTTCTGGTTCCACTTCCACCATCACCATAGCCTCCTTACTGTATGCGGTTCAGTGTTTCTGGACTATATTAGACTCAACTTAAAAGTGCCTTCCTTCCACCTAACATGTCTGCAACCTGAGTAGATTTAATATGAGGGCATTCCTATCTCTCCCCCATATGTGAGCTCTGCATCCATATCCCATGATTAGACCAAATCATGTCGAAGGTGGCAACTTGTTAAAAAATTCAAAATAATGCTATATCAAGGTGTGTGATGTCAGCTCTGACCTCTTCTACACGAGTCCTAATCCAACAAACTGATACTAATTGCAACACCCAGTCTGAGAAAATATTGAAAGCAGTAGGTTGTTTCCAGATTCCTCTATTCTGTATATTTATGTACATGAAGTCACAAATATTCTTTCAATGCAAAATTCAAGTATATTCAGTTGAGTCAGAAATGGGTTGGCTACCTTTGGATTTAACATTTTGTTATCCTCCTTCTCTTACATCAAAAACACAAACAGTACTTCCGCACACAATCGATCCGCAAGGTAATATTTTTTTACAGTCACGTAAATATAATTCCAAGAGTTTACTGTATGTATACTTTAAGCTACCTGTGTTAGCGAGTATTGTAGGGGAGGCTGTACGCGAGGGAGGCTCCAGATCCAGGAAACTCTCGGGGGCGGGAGGAGGACGACTCTTCAGAGACTTGGACCTCTTGGTTGAATACATGTTCTCCAGTTCAGCGTACACTGCTGACAGCTTGTATGGTGGAAATGTACAAAGAAACCAGAGTAAGAGTTGCCCTAATGATGAAGTGAACGGTGAATTCTACGTTGATATTTACTGTATATTCTTTCCTATGAGGACTTTGCTACGTACATTGGTGAGGTTGTTAGGAGTCTCGGGAAGGGAAGTACCATCTCCTGACTGTCTCTCTCCTGGAGCCAACCTCATACCCGTCTCCATCACTGTCTCTACACGGAGACCTATGACAACCAGATAACCGAGTTAGCTCTGGCCCATATATGGTGGACAAGTTTGGCCAGGTTTTAGGATGTGGGCTTGGGCTGATTTGGACTGACAGTTATCTCAGGCTAACTTTGGGCCACCAACCAAGCGATTTTGACAACATAGAAATATTTTAAACTATTATTCAGTATATAAAATCTTAAAAAGGTATGACCTAAACTAGTCTGAGCCACACTTGCCACGTAAAATAAATTGGAAGCTGGAAACAAAAAGCAAACAGAATCTAAATAAAAAATGTCACTAGGATTTAACAGGACTGTGTTTATGCTCTCAATGAGGATAATGTTAATGCTGAAAATAATACCAATGGTGGCGAAATTAATCAAGGGTGGCATCGTGGTGCGCACAATAAATCTGCATGGCGTTACTGTTGCTATGAATAATAATGAAGATAAGGAATTTCTGTACCCATGCCCAAGTGTGTGCCAATGACCAGGTCATCAGAGCTACGTCCCCTCACACTGCTCCTGTACGTGGTCCCTGTCACCCTCATGGAGCTGCTACGTCGGTGAGGCTCAGAGGCAACCTCGGGCTCCGGAGGAGGAGGAGGAGGAGGAGGAGGAGGTGGTGGTGGTGGGGGTGGAACTGGAACACACACACACATATTGGCAATGCAGAGGAAGAGGCAAAGGTGTATGAAGGGCTGCAGCACCCGAGTTGATTGCACTTTACTGAGCCACACACACAAATTATTTTAAAAGTGCGCACACACCTGGTGCTTTGTATCCAAGAAAGCGTGAGATCTTGCTCTGACAGTGCTCCTGCTCCTCGTACGTCAGCAGCTGGTAAACAAACTGCCAGATCACCTGTTTGGCTGGAGTATCCAGCACCGGGAACACATCCACGATCAGAGTGTCAACATTCCTGTTGCCATGGAAACACATGCAAGGTGACAGAGATCGCCTGGCTTTCCAATCAGAGGTCAGAAGTTGAGCTCATGGAAATGGTCATCCACGGATGTGGCAAACTAGACACAAGATTAAAGGGGCACTCCACTGATTTTATACAAGAAGTTTATTCATCACAACGAGTGTTACTAAGTTTGTGAAAACAGTTGTATCATGTCGTCTGTGTTTTAAGGTTATCTTTGTTTAGGCTTAGGGACTAAAAACGTTTAACAGAAAGCCTTTGTTACAAACTTGCATATACCAAGCAGGGAGGTTCCATTGAAGTGATACTAATGGTGGCATTATGGGAAATGTTGGCTGTAGATCCAGTAATTAGCAGCTTGACCCAAATCAGACAGCAAAAACTTTGATATCTTGGCATCTTTAAAAAATCTGTCTTGTAAGTCCCCGAACTGAAATACTAAATCACTGGAGTACCCCTTTTATTACTATCATCAATTTATAAACATAATTGAGAATTTGTGACCACTTAGATTTTAATTTGACTAAAATGTTATTCTAATAGAAGCACATTGAGTTTCTTGATTCCTGTGTAAATTGTGACACTTAACCACAAAATTTTATTGTATTTACCTCCAGAATGCACTTTTCACTGTACCTTACATGCCAATTATGGTTTAATATAAAAGCACATACCAGCCCCAAAAGTACAAAACTATTATAATGTTCAGTTGTTCCTCTCAACACTTATTGTCCCCCTAACTTCCTCCTTTTTTACACATCACTTCACATCCATCCTCTGACCCCCTCTATCTCATCCCCCTCCCCCTTTTCCTCCCCCTCAGCCTTTGCTCACCTGTGCTGGAAGAAGTTCTCCAGAGCCTTGCAGATGGTGTACTTCTCCTGGATGGTCAGCAGGTGTTCCAGCTGCTGTCCGAAGGTGCGTCCCTGAACCCGGATACTGGGCGGAAGAATCTCTGCCACCCACTGCAGGGAGCTGAGCACAGGGGAGCGGGCACACTCTGTGGGAACGCCGCCCCCCGCCAGGTCCTGCTCTGCCAGGGTGAAAGTAGGCGGACCATCCTCCACTACCAGAGTGGGCATGGCACCACTGCCCTGCAGCATGGACACCACCTTCTCATGGGAGGACGTCCTACAGGCAGACACATGGTAATGCATGGAAACACAGGAACACAGGAACACACATACTGCAATAACCGTTGATCTGCATCTGCCAATATTTTTTTAGAAAAAGCTCAATCCCACAACTTAAATTAGTTATGTATTTATATTAAAATATGTTTGTATTCTGCAGATAACATGACATATACTGTAATATAAAGAACTTTTTACATTCTCAGGGGAGCTTCTTTATCATTGTTTGTCTTTTCATGAAACTGGTCTATCAAATCTTTCCAAAATGAGATTTCCACTCAATTCAACAACTGCAAACAACAAAATATATCTAACAGGGGATCTATATTACCATATTTACATGTAAATATTGTAATTTTCTATTAAATTAGATTTAGAAACTGCATGTTTTTTTCTTGAACTTGTGCACAAATTTGCAAAGAATTAATAAAATGAATGCGTGTGAGAGCTCAACCTCATGTCCAGTCCATTGAGAAACAGGATGCGGTCTCCTGGTTTTAGACCTGCCTTGTCTGCTGGGCTTCCTGCAGAACAGAAAATGAGTGAGAGATGTCTGATTTGATCTTTGCCTCATTACGTTTGCGTTTTGTACAGCGTAATAACTAAAAGTACTGATATACAACAACAGCTTGATCATTTACACATACACACAAATAATCATAATGAGCTAAATACACTTTTTTTTTACTTACCGGGGATGACAGAGTCAATCCACACTGGAGCATGGCCTCTTAGAGTGAAGCCAAAACTGGCGTTACCCTTACACACTCTCACTGTCCTAAAGAGACAAATCTGAGCTTTGATTGATGACAGGACTGAGGAATAAACAGAGGCTGCATGAATTAAAAGAAAAGCAGGTTTTCACATATAATGTATATAATCATATATATACACATGTACTAATTTCAAATGATTAAAGGAAAAATAATAATTTCCCGACAATTAAATAATACATGGGCTACCATATAATAGAAACCCTGCTAGACTTAATAAATATGACACAAAGGACACAAACTGTGCTTAAATAAGGGTGGCAGAACCCATTAATCATGATAGCTCATTGCACACAGTACAGGGGCTGTGATCTGTTCAAAACGTTATCTGCAATAAGACAAATTATGCAGTTTAATCTGGAGTCCAACTGCAGATTTCCATATTCAGCCAACCGCTTTAAATTCCCATCCTGCATGAAAAACAAACTTAAATCTGGACAGTATATCCCAGGAGAGCTGTATAACATCCTCATAAATCAGAGCCATAGAAGAGATTAGGGGCATGTTATTCTTACCGTTTCAAGAGATAGTGAAAGGATGTTTGTACTTAGGTTGTTTACCATCTTTTAATTCTGATGTCATCAATTCATAAAGACACGACAAGAAACAATGTCACAGCAGATGGAGAGAGCAAGAGGACAGGCATGACTGTCTAAATAGGTTTATGTTCCCATTGGCTTAATCTCTGAAGGGTATATTTTTCACTTAGCTCCTACTCCTACTCTTAATTCATATGAATTCCATGCTACACAGGAAGACCTGTCACAGCAGTTGTCATGTAGAATGGTTATACATTTGATCAGACGTAAGGAGAGAGGAGATGCTATTTTAGGAAAACAGGTTTCGTTTGAAGGCTAAAATGACATGGCACTGTGTAACTAGTGGGAAAATGGGATGATGATGATGATGATGATGATGATGATGATAATGATGATGTTGACGATGATGATGATGATGATGATGATGATGAGACTCCTGCTGATAAAAGGTCAAAACACACAGAAACTAAAAAAAAGAGAAGATGAGCAAAGAAAATACTGTCGAATAGAAATCTGCAACATGACACTTAATACAGACCTGCAGTTGGTGGTGCCACTGGAGTGACCAGCTATGAGTGAGGTGGTCTTGCGCATGCCGCGGGCAGGGGGGGCCACGCCTTCCTCTGCGTGGGTGCGTGGCACTGAACTGGCGCGGGTGGACACCAGAAGGCGTTCGGGGTGATCCTCACTCCGGCTGCGACGAAGGTGGTTGCGGCTGGGGTCACTGAAGCTCCGCCCTTTGATCCGGCTCATCAGGCTCTGGGAAACCACCTCGTCAAAACGCTCCCGGTGCTTCTTGGGAATGAAGATCCTGGCGAACATTGTGGGATCAGACACAAACTCAGAAATAGGCTTTACTGAAAATCTTCACATCCAACAAAATCCTATTAGAGAGGCATTTCAGCCAAAAACCCCACACAATCTAAAATTATTCATCCTGATCTCTCAAAGCATCCATCGTCCAAAGTATCCAAGAAACAAAAGAGGGATTCTTGTTCCGACTACATGTTGTTCCAGCTGCAGGATCCACTTAATTGGTTCAAAAATAGTTCAGTGCATATCGTCTCATGGGAGGGCCGAGGTAGGTAGAAAGGATTGGTCCAACATTAGTTTCTGTGTGTTTTTGTGGGTGTATGCATGCGTGTGAGAGAATGAAAGAGATAAAAGATGAGCTTTGTCTGTGTGGTCCTGTCATATCAGTAGCTGCAGGTAAGAGTGTTCAGTATCAGTGACAGCTCTCTGCTAATTTGCGAAAAGGAGGAAGCTCAAAGCTAGAGCCACCTCTGCGAGAAAGTGCTCCTCTCCCCCCTATCAGTGTTATTTTCCCCTCCCATAATCGACTCCTTATGCAGTTATCCTCTGAAGGAAAAACCCACCCTCGGATCCTCTGAGATATCAGTTTGTGAGATTTAGGGTTTTCCAGGGGTGGGTTTGTACCCGTAATGCATCCACATTCCAGCAGTCTGTTTTGTGTGTCGCATTAGAAAAGAAACTGTCCAGTCAATAAAATGAAGATTGTAGTGTTGGCATCAAACTTGTCAAATAGGGCTTGTATTTAAGCTGTCTGAGACTTATCGCTGCCTCTTCTATGACAGAACATCAGCAAACAATTGTAAAGAAAGCAGCATTTTCTGTCATTTACCACTGATGTTTTGTTCAGCTTTAAATGTCTACTCCTATTAAACCCCCTGTTTATATTAGGCCAATTATCTGCAAGAACAGGAAAGATACATAACAACAGAAATGACCCAGATATGGAAGAATCATTGCCAATGTTGTGAAATATGTTTCAGGCTACGATTTTCCTGTATATATAGGGCACCTTTTTTCTTACTCTTTAATCTGATGGCTCTGCATACACATACACAATCAATCCTCCGTGTCACGCCCATGTACACACACCTCATTTGTCACTTTTCTATTTTGCATAACCCCCCATCCCGCCTACAAAATTATGCTGCCTCCATCCTCAACACAAGCCTCTCTCTATCTCTTTCGCTTCATCATGAATCTCCAGGGTACTTCCACTGTGCTGAGGAGAAACAAGTGCTTTGGTATTTCAGAGTGCACCAGTTCCGTTGTGCAAGGAGACACACAGCATCACACAGCATATCTCTTCGCTCCAATGCTACTTTTGAGAATAAGGCTTGGTGGTACAGTTTGGTTTTCAAAGCTTTCACAGTCCTTTTGCAGGTACATTTGGGAAGAATTGTTAGGAGGCAAGGATTAGATGATTTGGAAGTTTCATAAAAACATACAGAAAGTAGTAGGTCTGAATTAAAAGTTTTGCATAAACTGAGCTGCTTCTTTCCAATATCTTACAATCCAAAGTTGAGGGAAGCCTCAACAACAATCTGAGAACAACAAGCTGAAGTTAAGTTAAATTACACCCAACTAACAGTCCATGTTCATCATACATAAAGATAATGAATTCAATCAGCTACATTTAATCATATAAAGAGAAAATCACAAGGCAGATTTTCTGCTTTGCAATCCATGCGTCAGAGTATTTTGTTCAAATACAGTTTAACACACATTCATCTCATTTATGGCTGTATTTTGCAAGTGAAATTGTCCCAAACAGCATTAAGTGAATAACTATTCAGCAACAGTACAGTTTGTCCCATCCATAATTTCTCTTGGTCTGATACCTTGTGGTGTCATACACACACATGCAGTCACATTATGGGAATCCGGAGTTAACTGTTGATCACTGAGTTTGAGTTTGTGTGTGCCATCTGATGAGTGCATATGGTTTCTTGTGAGTTAACCCATCTGTGGAAACACTGCTTGTGTCATAAGCAACTACAGCTTTATAACAACAACACCGACGGTAGGCTATATCACCGAAGAAATGTAAAATAATGCAATCAATTATGCATACATTTTTTTTAATTAAACTGTTCATCAATAAGTACAATCACCAGAGAGACTGGAAAAGTGACTTAGACTCTTTGGCATTATTTTACATTGTATTAACAACTCTCTACATGTGTAAAAAAAATTGTAAATCTATGGTGCTCCACAGGGATCAATCTTGGGTCTCCTTTTGTTTTACCTCTATCTACAACTTTAACCCATCATTGCATTATAACCACAATAATGACGATGATATACCATCATATCTCTCATGGATGATCTTGGTCCTATCAGTAAACTCAGAGTATTGTAAACATAAAAATGTGGATGTGATGCCAGGGTGAAAAACTAAACATGAAGGCTCATCTTGAAAGGACAATCACTTCCATAGATACAATTTCATCTGCTCACTATGAAACCATTCATATAAATAAAAGCCCAGGGAATAGGTGGAGATGGGTGACATGATAAAGTGCTGTGTGTGTTCTTGCAGCAAGATGTTAAAACTGTGTCTGCGACACCAGGCTATCGCAAGAGTCAGTTTTGTGTAGCAAGAGTAGAACTACAACAACTTGAGTTAACACAACAACATAAATTGGTACTACAATTAGTAAAATGTGTCCATAAAGAGGCAGAGTGAGTGACGAAGAAAGAAAGAGACCGAAGTTGGATGAAAAAGTCAAAAGTGATGAGTCGATATGAAGAATGGAAGAAAAACATGGCAGGACACAAGGAGTAAAATATTACAAAGTTGGAAACAAAGAAAGAGAGAAAATGGAGAACTAGAGCTCTTTCTAGGCCAGGGTCATGTTACTATTGGGAATGAAGCAGGCAAGTACTGTATGAGCTTACAGGCGATGTAGGCCACAGAACTTTCCCAAACTACACTCATACGTCACATGTGCTCAGACAAATGGCGGATAGGGAAAACTAAACAGAATGGGGCCATTTATTATGTATTTATGACCAATGTCACAAGGCCTGGCTCTATTGATTTCCAGTAAATGTATCACCTCCAACAAGTCTTCGTCATGTTAAGACCTCAGTCAAAGAATATTTCATTTGTCACATCTTCCAAATCGGCCAAAACAAGTGAACAGAAACTTTACAGCTATCCTCTGTTGAAGTTGGATGTAGGCTCTGGGATGCCCTCAATTATAAGGAGGCCGCAAGGGGTCTATAATTAGGCCTGAAGGAGGGGTGGATCAAGGACACAGTACACAGAGGGATGAATGACAATTGCAATCAGCTGGAAAACTCATTGCAAGAACCATTATTATAAGACCTCCTCTGAACAGCTAATTTCACAGCTGAGTCAGTTATTAATTTCCAAACACAAAACATAGCTGTAAACACAGAGTTAAATTAAAAAGCCACAGACAGCCAAATTAAGAAAAACAGTAGTTATTTGAAATTGTCAAACTCTGAGTTTTACAAGAATCTTGCAGTTTTTTCATCATGTTTCACATGCTGGAATCAGATTTAGGGACAATACGTATTTTTACATGCCAACAAAAAGTGTAAAATAATCACCAATACAAACTTGAGAACAAACACACAGAAAATAGTTGCACAACAATACTTCAGTAACTTGAGATACAAGTCAGCACAAACAGAAAGCACAGTGAGCGCTGCTGAGATCAAAGGAAAAGTGCCATACCGAAAGTGTCTGGAAAGGCTCCTATCCCTTCCCATGGCTCTCCGGGGCTTTGAGGAAGCGCCTGTGCTCAGTTAAGCAATGCAAATGCTTCTCCTCTATCTCGGTGAGTCCTCATCTAGTCTGAACAAACAAACTCTCCCGGACAAAGGGGAAAGAAGAGAAAGATGAGAAAAGGAAGGTGTCCTGGATCTCAAAAGCGTTTGCTGCTTGCTCGAAAAGCAGCCAGAGGAAGAAAGAGAGAGAACGAGAGAGAAGGAGTGGGAAAACTGTGAGAGTAGCTGTGGTTCACATCCCTCCACACTTCCAAAACATCCTCAGGTAGCATCATCAGCTGTTTGGGGCAGCACTCTTTCTTTGTGCCCATCTTTTGTCCCCTTTTTCCTCCAAAGAAGCCAAGGCCAAGTCAGGTCACCGCAGGGAAGTCTTCTCGGTCACAGTTAAAGGATAATCCTCGTCACTGAGTCGTCCATCATTTTGCAGAAAGAGCTAGTGAGTGACAAATCTTCTTTTCCCTCAGTGGAGGAGGAAGGAAAGAACAAAGGAGTAAGTGAGGAGGGAGAGATGAGAGAAGTGGAGAAGAGAGGAGCGCCCCAGTGGAATTTCATAGGCAGGTCAGCACAATGGCTGTGTGTGAGTGAGTGACTGTGTGAGTGAGTGTGTGTGAGCGTGAGTGTGTGAGTGTGTGTGTGTGTGCGCGTGTACGTACAGAAACTTTGTCATGTCTGTGCGACATCTATGACAACATCTATCCTAATGTCTCCAGACATTTCTAGCCCAAAACAACTTGACTGATTCTTAAAACATTTGTAAAAGACAGAAACGCCCTGGTATTCAGATATTAATGAAAACAAAAGAAAACTCTGCGCTGGGTTGAGAATGCATCAGTCTAATCAATTCATATCTCTGGAGTCTATAAACAGACAGAGTATGAGACAAAGGCTTTCAGTTCATTATAATTACTAACAATTACCATAACACAACAGGACAGCATGAACAAAAGAGTGACTAGATGTTCCAAAATTGACTCTAATGACACTCATAATCACACATAATCTTTTGCATTGCTTTCAAGTGTTCAAGCATCCACTAACCCCTGGGTTTCAGAGACGTTTAAATCAACACTGGCAAATGTGTCAGAAACCGAAGAGAGAATTTATTAAAAGAAGTAGGCTGCTTAAAAATAGAATGCATCCTTTGGGAGGGCGAGGCAAATCGGCGAGGGAACAGAAGCAGACTGAGCCGAGCATGGCCCAGCTGGTCAACTTTCACATGGCAATAAAGAAGAAAGAAGTCCGTAAGCTGTTTAAGCACACTTCACATCCTCTGACACACAACCTCTTATTATCGGACCGAAGTGGGGTGGGTGGAGATTCTTTCCAATGTGAGTGTGACTGTCACAGGAAGAGAGAGTGGTTGAGGGAGAGGGATGGAGACTGACAGATAGGCAGACAGAAGGGGGTGGCGACAGTGAATGAATAAGTTAGGGAGATTCAGCCTCAGTGGCAGACACATAGATTCTCCACACCTCAAACTACAACAGTGGCATACAGCTCTGATGATTAACAATTTCTGTATCCCTTTTGTAATGTATTTATGTATGTTTATTGTATTGCATTGTATTATGTTGCATTGTGCTGTAAAATAGTGCTCACTGTAGCATTGTATTGATAATATTAGGCCATTAATTTGGAATAACCTGGCCACAGACTAGAGACAAAAATTTGCTCTCGACCTAACTCTGGCACATTTCGTTAAAATGGAAACTGAAATGCTGATTAATGTGCACTGTCCCTGGTAAACAAATAAATACTGGTATTCCTGCTAGTAGGTTGGATGCACAACTGTTCAGATCACTGTGATAAGAAGGTTTAAGGCCACCGGTTAATTGGAATAGAGAAAATAGAGAAAAAAGGCAATCAATATCAACCTATTCTGGTTCACTCTAACGCTGTATTTTTCATTGTATTAGCATGCTAATATATGCTAATTAGCACTAAACAGAAATTAAAGCTAAAGCTGATGGGAATGCCATCAGGAATTAGTCATAAACCAAAAGATTGGACAAATACAAATTTCAACCTGATGATGGCGTTACAGGAAAGATTCAGGGCTCACCATTTATTAACCCTAATCTTGAAGCTGATATGATGAATGTGTACCAAAGTTCATAGCAATCTGAAAGTTTTTGAGGCATTTCACTCAAAGTCACAAATGTCAACCTCACGGTGGCAGAGGAAAAGTCAAGGAATCGTCAAATTCATTAGGAATCATCCTTTGAGCGCCATAGATATATATACCAAATGTATTGCCAATTCATACTGACAGACATGCTGTTAGCATGGCAAAGACAAAAAAAAGCTGCCCTGAAGCATGCCTATTAAAAATATAAATCAGCAACACATTTCCCCAAGAACAGAGAACTCCAACATTACATTTCTTCCCCAGGTGTTTGAGACATTTCATTGTCAGCAGCAGCCATTAACACCAACACCACCCTGAGGCCTGGCTCATGGACAATCTGGAAGCAAAACTCCCTCAGGCTCCTACCACAGAAACATGTTCACCACATACAAGCTCTATTCCACACCTGGAATATAATTATTATTTTTGTATCCCTTTCCAGAGTAGGATTTTCACAGCCTAATCGGCATTAACGAACATATTGTTACACAAAACAGCACCGATAATGACAACAACACAATGACACAGCAGGCAGAGGAAGTGACAATGAACTTTGCATATCAAAGCATGTCAAGATTACAGTGCACCTGATCTTGACACACCAAAATGAAATTATGGGTAACTACAGCTATCTGAAGTAAATATATCTAACCTAAAGACAGAGTCAGGCTTCTATTGGGAGAGTTACTGTATTTTTATCACTGGCTAGAGGTGAGGGAAACCGCAAAAACAGTTAGTCCTCTTTGGATACAGCTAATGCATAATTAATGTAACTTCTGTGCAAAGAAGACACATTACAAAGCATTTTCACAGGCAGCTTTCTAAGGAAGGAAATGTGCTATCAAAGCTGTGATAGAGACAGCTGTGTCGGAGGAAACTGAGATGGCTGGACCACAGCTTTGTTGTTTAGCTGGAAGGAGAACGAATTACTCCCCAAAAATGAGTCACTGGAAAAACTCAACGCTAATTGAATTTTATAAGACTGATACCAGAGAACGCATTACAGCTTACTTCATGATCAATCAAGCATTCTATTTAAACTTGATGACCAGTTACATGCTACAAAATCTGCAAATGTACAACGCCAAAGTATTTCTCAGTACTTACCTGAGGCAGCAATTCATCATTTCTTCCCACATAGACCTTCAGAGCAATGACTGCATGCATGTGTGTGTGAGAAACAGTGCTGTGGGCACTCAGTCTAAGCATCTGCATGTTTTCTGTTTTGGTATATGTGCATATCTCAACCAGCAGCAGCAAACTGGCTGTTGCAGCTAAGAGCTGTATGCAGAGGAGGGAATAAAGAGCATCCAGTGATGTGGTCCACAAAAAAAAATGGTGCGTGTATCAAAGAGTGTATCACAGCTGACAGGGAGGAATGGGAAAGAAAGAGACCAACAGGGAGAAAGTCAAAGTGAGAGAAAGTGGGAGGAGGTGGGGACTGAGAAAAAAAACAGAAGTGCATGCAGAGGTATTGTGTTTTGGGTTTTGATTTTCCGATCACTGCTGATGAGGAAGAAATGCAATAGTCTGAAGTGAATTTCTAACCATACTCTTGTGTATTGTACCTGAGAGCGGGGAACAGAACAATCCAAGCACCCAAGGGCAGCAATCAGTGCTTGACATCAGGGCAGTTATTCATATGTGCTCCTGATGTACACCTCTACCGCATTTCACAGTAAAATGCTGAGAGGGGGAGTTCCTAAACGACTGATTTCATTAGGTGAGTAAGGAGTTTTTGCTCCCTCTCTGTGCCTTTATTGTTGTGTCAAGACTGTGCTGTGCAGTGAATCCTTTACACACAATGGAATAGAAGTCTCCGGAGTGCACTTCTACAAGCTTTCTCAAAAACAATCATTATGACAGAACAATTTAAAATGTACAACACAGCTGTGACATTACCTACGTGGGAATTTCAGTTAGCGTTGTTGAATATTAATTTCCACAAGCCACTAAATAGAATAAATGATGGCTGTTCGATTGATTTAGTTTTAAGGTTTGAATGTTTTTCTGCTTTTCGAATAAAAGTGAACCATTTACTGAGATGCACAGTTTGGATGAGTTGGAATGTCTTGCTGGGCTGTTAATAAACTGTGCTCCTATGTTTTGCTAATGTTTTACACTTAAATACTGTAGTTGCTCAAGGTTTTTAGCGCAGCCTATTTAACCATGAAGAATGCAAACAAAACAAATTCAAGAAGAGTTTTGGTTTACATCCCCTACAAATAAACATCTCAGTTACCTCCCCACAAGCAAAACTAAAAAGCAACTCGAAAATTCAAAAGCACATAATGTAAACCCTTTGAGAGTTCAGACTGTTAAAATATTAATGCATGGTCCTGGTTGCATCACTGGCAGTGACAGATAATTAAACCAGCTGTAAAGCCACCTATGTAGGAGAACTTTGTTGCAGTGAATCTTATTTTTATTTGCAGAGGAGTCTGCTTTAAGAGGGGAGAGAAGGTATGAGCAGTTTTAAGAAATTCTCTTGTGTCTGACAAGGCTTCTTTGATCACTGCACGAGAAGGACCAAAAGACTGGCTAGTCACGTAGACTCTAAACAAGACACACACACAACATGCACACAGACATGTTTGACATGTCTGTCTGAGCAACTGATACCTGACACTGTCGATCAGCTGTTGATGCTCCTCTGTGATCAAGATGTCAGGTAGAGCCTCAGCCAGACTCTCCACATCCCTCTCCGCAGCGTACAGCTTGAGCACCTCAAACAGCTGTTCCTTCACATCTGGCTCCTCTCCGAGCACTTCCTCCACCTGATGGGTAAATAAATGCACGGACATTAATCAATGCACGAAATACAAATGCACTTAAACACAAAATTACAAACAGACCCACTTTCTTATTGAACTCCATGGCCTTGTGGGCGCGACTCTCCCTGATGCTGTCCCCGCTCTGCGACAACACCCTCATGCTGCTGCTCAGCCGCTTTGGCCGCCGGGCCATACTGAGCACGCCCAGACGCAGAGGCCGACCCTGAGCTGCTTTGATCATGGCTGCTGCTGTTTCGTGATGCTTCACTGGGATGCCGTTGACCTCCATGACGTAGTCCCCAACCTTGAGGCCATTGCGACCGGCCGGACCGCTGGGCATGCAGTCCTCTACCATCAGAGGGCTGTCTCCAACGATGGTGAAGCCAAAACGGCCATCTGGGCCGGGAGCGATGTCAATCTGAGGAGGGGAAAAGCATGGATGCTATCTTAGTGCTGTTTTCATCTGAATGTTATGTGTGTCTTTAGTGTTTCCCCACCAATAAAAAAACACTAAATATGGAGCGCTGGGTGTCTTACTTGTTCAATCCGTGACACCACTCCGATGCTGGGTGGCACCGTCTTGAGGGTCTGCGCCAGAGCGACCAGTGCTGGTGTGCTGAGGTTGGTCACATCCTGGCCCTCGATATCCACCACCTGGTCCCCGGGCTGCAGGCCCGCCAGGTAGGCACTACTGCCCTCCACCACGGACAGGATGTAGCTGGGCCCAGCGCCACCCAGTCGGAAGCCAAACGCCTCGGGCCAGTTCTGATTGGTGGCTGGGAGGCCGAGGTCTGGAGGATGGACAGAACATGAAACTTGGAAAAGGCCCAAGTACATCGGCTTAGACTTTAATATGTTTTTAATTGGGAGGTGAAATGTTTTACTGCTTGTCGGATATGTATGTTACATTAGCATGGAGGAACATTGCTAATCTGGTACAAGCTGCTCATACAAACAAGCAGGTAGTGAGCTGTAAAATGGAGGTCAAGCAGTCCGTTGGTATAAATAGGGCATCTCAGTGATGGAGCTGTAACAGTAGGAACACGAGTCTGTAATGAAGCCACACATATGAAGACACAGAAGTTAAGTCAAAAAGCACTTTTAGATAGATTTGTTTTTATGTACGTTGAATGACGGTAAAAGGAAAGAATAGAGTGAAGGAGGTTATTTCTGCCCGTTGGTATCTAGTCCACGTGAACTGCTGGCCTTCCCCTGGTCACTGGCCTCATTCTACTGCAGCAGGAACTGTCCCACTTTACTTTATCTCCACTCATCTAGAGCCATGTAGCTATGTCAAAGTCATATGATATTTTAGGGACTGGTCAGCCCACTTTATATGATATGACATTGTGGACACCAAATGAAAATCTACACAACATTTGTGTTATAGGGCTACTGACAAAAAAATAGAAACTTCACCATCTACGATTTCTGTGTAAAAGCAGAAAATACCTGAATATATATAATTTGATGAAACATGTTTGCCTCAAGTCAAGGCGGCACAGCCAGTCCCATCAAGAAGGATTTTAATTGAGTCTCAGTGTATGACAAAATGTCCCCACGGTGCAATATTGGAAGGGAAAATTTGACATTGGAAAATATAACCGAGCACAATTATGTAAGATACATTATAACACTGCAGATACACAAACAATTGCATAGAGTCATCCATCAAACCACCAGTACAAAACTGCTCTGTCTCCATCTTTCTATGCCTCTGATCATTACAAAAAGGAAAGGGAGCCGGAGAAAGACTAAATTAGAGACGGGAAGTAAGAAAAGTAACAAACAAGTGCAAAATAAGTCCGTGGAAGACTTTGTAAAGAAATGAAGAAATGTCTGATCTGCTTCAATGCAAAATAAAAAAGACAAATGAGATCTCACTGGAGCACAGGGCAAAATATTCATGGTGAGATGTGGCTGAGTGAATACAACATACATCAAATCCAAAGACTCACAGAGAGCCACAGAATGTGGTGTCAGCTCGCTGAGAGGAAACATCAAACTGCAGCTGATTATTGATCTAAAATAGATTGGGAAATCACTGACATGGAGCTGTGGATCATAATCTTTTCTCCCAACCAGAACACAAGCGGCACTCAAGAGGATTGTCAGGACTTCTTTCTGTCATATTCTCAGCATCCTGCAACCCAGTTACACAATGTCAGCTTTAGCTCCTCTCTTTATCTTACCTCCAGCAGATGAAACAGTTCAGGAACATCACGTAAAAACTACTATTCAGAGAAAGAGACTTACAGAAATCTTTGGAGGCACTCCGGGTCCCAGACTTGCTCTGGCGCAGGGAGAAGCGGCCCTTTCTGCTCAGGAAACGCCTCATCCTTGCCCGGCTTGCGGCAGGGCACGTTCCAGCCAGCCTCCCTTTACTCCCCGCCCTGGAGGTTGCTGCAGCCAAAGGGTGCCCACGGACACCTTTGTACTGCTACTCAGCGAAGCTAACTGCCTCCAAAAGCCCTCTACCCAGCAAGGCAAATCAAGTGTACCTGAAAGGTCACATCTGTAGGTTATCTGGGCCAATGCCTCCCTCTGTTCTCAATCAGAGAACCAGCGGTCTGCAGCTGAGGAGAGGGAGGCCGGGGGAGAGCGTCTCAAAGTCAGGCTCTCCATCGTGGGTGAGGCGGTCCAGCTTCAGAACTCAGCCCAAACCCTATGGCTGAGCGATGATCAGAAAACTGGGACACACTCACTTGGTCCTGAAATGGTTCTTTGCAAGAAAAGGTACTGCGAAGCCCCATTTTTCTATAAATACCTTTCCCTCTCTCTCTCTCTCTCTCTCCCACCCTCACTCTCTGCCTTCCTCTGTTGCTCATGTAGATAGGGCCCTCTCAGAGGGCTAAGGAGTGACCCAGAAACCAGTGTGTGGCGTACCAGCCAGGGACACTTCTCTGATTATAGCGGTGGTGTTAACCTCAGTACTGGAGCACCAGTTACAGTGATGTAGCCTGCAGATATGCTCAAGGTTACCTGCGATATTTAAGCTGCGGTGACTTTTGTGTAGGATTGCAAATGCCAATACAAAGTTGACAGCATGACATCAGTCAGTACAAGCCCTGTGGCGTACATGCGTCCCAGAGGATGCTGCGTTTTACCTGGCAGGAGTGTGTTGTTTCAAAGCGGGTTGTATTCCCATGATGAGATGGTAGATGACATTCACTCTACAGTCACACACACACACACACACTTCTAAAAACAAAGAGAAATGAAACAAGACCGCTACACAGGATGATAGTAATACAATGAAAATACTGCATGATTTTAGTACATCATAGTAATCAACACAGGCAAGAAATGGGCTGATGTTCAGGTGTTTTCCACTTAAGTTAGGGAGACTTTGGGGAAGCACGACTATGAATGAGTAGATGGGAAACAACCGTATACAAACAAGCCACTCTCAACTCTTTCTGTAATAGTAAGAGCTACAGTGGTTTATTACCATCTAAAATGTATACATTTGGGGTTTACCAAGACAAATGTTACGCTCTGTGTGGTTGTTTCCACTCATTATTAAAATAACTTTTCAAAAACAAAAATATTCCTTCAAAAAGAAATGTATGTATATATGATCACAGAAAATAAATCACTCATTGAAAGGTCAAGCAATCTTCTCAATCAGTGAAAAAAACAGGACATCAACAAAGATGGAAGCAAAGTGTATAACAAAATAGCATTTATTTGATGTAAACTCTGCTTCAGTAAACTGACCACATCTTAATGTCCGGTGTATCCGTCATGCTGAAATACGCATTATGATTAAACACTGTACCATGGGAAGTTTATACTCTCCTTGAATGGCCTTAAACAGGCAGGCACGAACGCACAGTTTTGGAGCAGTCAGTCTTTAAAAGGACATCCTGTTTCATTTTGAGAATGAAGACTTCCAAAACTTCACTGTAGAGAGCAGAGGTGAAAACTGTGATGGAATGATGGCGTTTTAAGTAGTAGAAAAGTAAGTATTTCACTTTTAACTGCAGCAAAGAACCGAGGCCTGGCTACAACAACAGATATACGTTCAGCTTGTACCACCTTAAGGAAATATGCATCTGGTCAGGCCTCCAAAATGAAAACCGTACTAAATGAATCTGGTTTGTTTAAAATGAAGGCTGGTGACCTTTTTTTGTTATATTTGTTGAAATTCTTTTGACATCCTGTCATCAATCAATAAATTAAATGCTGACAAAAACAAAAAAAGAATCTGGCATTTCTGCAATAAGCCTATGAAATCATTTCATTAATTCGGCCTGAATGAACTGACTGGGTGGCCTACCTGCTTGCCTACCTGCTTACCTGCCTGCCTGCCTGCCTGCCTGTGTGCACTCATTGCATACGAGTCTTCCTCAAACTGCTAGCTTAACGACTGTGGGTACTAACAACGACCATGTTCGTTGTTTATGTTCATAGTGATCATTTTAGGGGAGTGTCTGTGGAGGGAAGCCTAAAGGGAGCAGGCTGTCAGCGTTGCAGACTTGGTGACTTTCTCCCTAGAGTCAGGGACTTTTGGAGCTAGTGCTGCTAGCTACATCAGGAAAGAGTTGGAAATACTAGGCTGGATTTTAGTTTTTAAGTACTAACATACTCTTTATCAAGATTACCAACCCTATCTTTTAAGCTGTATGAACCCATATATTCTGAAATTAGCAAGAATACTGAATGCAATCAACAAAAGATGAATGATAGAACTAGTCCTCATGCACACTCATTCTTATGTTCCACACATTATTTAGTATTTCTGGAACTATAAACCTTATAAACACTTTGGCCTTTGTTTTGTAATCAAATCTCAGACGAGGCTCATATAAACTCTAACAGTAACAGTAATCAGCTACACAAGTTCAGTCCATAGTTAGTATCCTCTTTCATCATACAATGACAGTCTGAATCTCCACCTCCTCTGGGGAGGTGATGACATATTCCTCTTGCTGCACCATCTGCATTCCGTCCTCCACCGTTTCCTCTGTGGTAACCATAGTAACTGTTCCGTCTGCCGTCTCCACGGTGCCCGCCGTGGCCAGTAGCGTTCCGTCACTGATGGCGGAGGCCAACGTCATGGCCACCTGCTCAGTGAGGCTCTCGGGTGTGGCGATAGTGATTGTGTCACCACAGTCGGAGATGGATGCGCTCTCCTCGTCCATCGCCATATTGCGCACAATGATCTGGTGGCTGCCCGTGCCGCCGGCGCCATGCGACTGGCTGACAATTTGCTGCACCACTTTCATGATATGGTTTCCCATCTGGCAGGGTTTGATATGAAAAAAAAAAAAAGGGAGGAGGAGAGTTATAAAATAATGAAAATACAATTAACACCGCTTTGTTAAATAACCGATTCTGATTGGTCAATTGAGGCAGTCTACGGTCTATTATTTCTTTAAAGCCACTTTTTTTTTCAGACCGCTGTTATGGACTACTTTTTTTTTAGCAGAAGCAATACAATTATTGTTAAATCAATATACTATATGAATCAATAATTTGCATACAATTTGTGATTTCTTTAGTAAGCAGCCGTGTACTAAGCGGGATAATGTAGAGTGAGCGGGTCATCAGATCCTTTGGTGCAGCACTGAGAAATATATGTTCATCAACCCAATTTTAGAAATAGTGAGATTCTCACACACTGCTGCTGCTCATGATTGTTCATATTTGTGTATACTGACCTCATTTTGGTCTTGAATGAGTGTAACCTCTTCTTCCTGCACCTCCTCCTCTGTTTGAGTCTAGATGTGGATATGAGAGAAGCAGAGCAAATAAAATGAATGACAGAAGCTAGCTGAATCTAGCCATAAGAACCTTGAAATAAATAATCAAGACAAAATAGCTCCACATTGTTTATGCATGCCGTTTAAATAAAAGTTTAACTTGCTGTGCTTAAGACGGGTTATGCACATCACCTACATACATCACAAGTAATTAAGTCCGTCTAGTTTCCACTCAAAAGATCACAAAAGGCCAAAGGCATCAATTCCAGTCTCATCTTCAGTCAATTACTCTGACAGCATACAGTTATTGAAGCATGGAGATGGCAGTTGAGCCTCTTTCATGATCAATAAACCTTCAACCCTATTGTTTCCTGCAGACATCAATCTGACCCCTTATCCGGAACTTCTATCTGTAAAGTCAAAGTTGTTTTCTTACTTTAAAAGATTTTTTAAGTGCTTTGTGATAACCATTAATTTCTTTAATTTTGACTGTGGATTTAAAATGTGCAAGAACAAGAAGTGCCTGTAAATGCAGTTGCTGCTCTCTAAAGTCCTACGGCAGCCCCTAGAGATATACTGTATATTCTAAACAAGGGTTTAGAAGTAGTGTCGTCCTTTGTAGGCCTTTCCAACATTGGCAGGCCCACAAATGTTTAAATGTCTTCAATAAGAAAAAGCATATTATTTTGTATGCTTCTTTGAATTGTGTTTCAATGATATGACTAAGATAAAGAGCATAATGGAGAACCATTAATTTCAGATATTCTTACAAAAATGCCCTTACAACAATCAGGTTTTGCTCTCTTTAATGTTCCAGAAATGTAATATTCAAAAGTCAGAGGTCTCTGCACTTGGCAAAGGAAAGTGTTGAGTGATTGGTTCTAATCAGAAAACCAATCAATTTACACAGATGTACACAGTGATGTATCGGCGCGTGCTCCGCTATTGATTGGAAATAAAAAATATGACTTGCCGTGACAACATTGATTGGGACAGAGGTGCTTGAACAAGATCCCAGTATACTTATGATTTACCCTTAAATGCACCTTGAAGCTGTGACATAAGGAGAGAAACAGCACTTCTTCTAAACCCTGCTTCCCAGTGTCCCACCTTGATGATGTACTCCTGTGTGTCTGCCACCACGGAGGAGAACTCCACCAGGACAGCGTGCGGATCCTCTGAGATGATGGCCGCTGTAGCGAGGCTGTCCACGGACTCCTTCTCCTCTGTTAACAGATCCTGCTGCTCACTGCCATCATCCTTCTGGCAGCCTCCTGGTAGAAATCACATGTTGCGTTATTTTGCTTCTTTACCACTGCTGCAAACACTAGTTTCCTTGAAGTTTTGTTGTCCGTCAAATCACACAGACCTTTCGCACGCATGTGCCGATTGAGAGTACCGTGCTCAGCAAAGCCTCGCCCACACTTTGGGCACTTGAAAGGCTTCTCTCCGGTGTGATGGCGGATGTGTCGCACCAGAGAACCTTTCTCCCTGAAGCCTCTCAAGCAGAACTTACACACATACGGTTTATCATCACCGTGGGTCCGCTGATGCACCTGCAAGGCATTCTGAGCAAGACAAAGAGATTTGTTAGAGATGGCGCTGCCTTTCATGACTCTGAATGATAACTTGGTGGGGACAAACTAAACAATTAAATAAAAGCTTGGAGTTATACAACAAAAGACGTATATCTATAAAAATCACCTTGGTCTTATATCCCTTGTTGCATCTGGCACAGCGGTAGGGTCTCTCATCCGAGTGCGCCCTCATGTGCTCTCGTACATGCCCGATGGTTTTGTACAGCTTGCCACACTCGCCACACTTGTACCTCCTCTCACTGACATGGACTTCCATGTGTTTCTTCAGTAGGTAACCAGTCAGAAACTCCTTATGGCACAGTGTACACTTAAAGGGCTTGTAACCTGCATAAAGAGAAAGTATACACAGAGAAGAATTACATATGTATCCATGGACCAACAAAAGGTCCATAAATTCCAACATAATTTTTTTCTGAATTTGGTCAGTGTCCCATCAACTGCTTTCTTTTGATAAAACTCAATAAAAACTGTAAGACTTCATTAATAGTTATGAACTTACCCAAGTGGCCCTTGACATGAAAGCGGAAGTAATTCAGTCCCTTGAAGGAGCGATTACAGTGTGGACATGTGTACAATTTAAAGGGTATTTGATCAACTCCATCACCTGCTTCCTGAAAAAGAAACACACGCAAACAATAAGGCATCGAGCAATAAACCTATGTGTGCAAATAATGATTGCAACACCAAGGAAAGCTCTGCTAAGAACCCGTTCAAATGTTTCCAGAACGGATCAGTTGATGCTGAATGCAACTGGCAGCTGAAATCTTGGCCGGAGAACAGTCTGATGTGTTGTCTGCAGCTCAGGTGCAGCAGCGTTACAGCTCAACAACAGAGCATTGCAATGGCTTAGCTGAACTGAGGACTGAGCTGAACACACACTGCTAACCTCCCTAAAGCTCACCACATCAGATCACAACTTTACAGGCACTCATTCGCACTCATTCTCACACACACACACACACACACACACACACACACACACACACACACACACACACACACACACACACACACACACACACACACACACACACACACACACACACAACTCTGGTGAGAGTTACTGTTAAATATAAAGCAAAAACCTTTTGGCTTTCTTTAGTTTTTGTGAGTGACTCAATAGATTAAACCGTTTCAATGTTGAGAAATATTTTTAGTTCCTCTACTTTTGGAGTCTGTAATCAGCAGTCAGATATAGTACTTTTAGAGCAATGTCAAACACATTTTTAAAAAAGGACAAACTGATTGTGGACCCTGTTTTCAAAAAACACTGCAAAACATGTCTTTCAACAGAAAGCAATGCAGCAAACGTACGGTTCATTCTTACCTCCGTCTCCATCTCCACAAACTCTTCTTTCACCTGGATCTCTGCGATACTCTCGTCAACATCAGGACAGTCAGAAACCTCTTTATCTATTTCCTCAGTTTCCTGCGAGGTCTCCTCAACCACGGCTTCCTCTGTCCCCAGTGCAATACCAGAGTTGATGATGGCCTGGCAGATGAGGTTGTCGCCTGCTGCCGCAGCAGCAGCCAGCGCTTCTGCCTGAGACTGCTCTACTACAACCTGGTCAGATTCAGAGCAACAGGAAAACAGAAAAGGTTGTATTAGAGTTACAAGCAAAACCATCTCATACAGAAACCCTCAATTAAAAAAAAAAAATGTTTGTATATTATGATTGGTAGTAGCCCATACAGGGCTAAATGTGCACCCGTTCTGCACTCACCTGTTGCTCCTGTGTTGTTCCATTCACCTCCATTGTGAAGTGAACCTGATGGAGAACCTCTTGGGAACCAGCCTCTACCACACTGACGACAGCAGTCTGAGCTTCAACCATCTCCTGCTCCTCTGGTTGTTGTTCCACAACCACTACCTCATTCTGCTGAGCAGCGATTGCAATGTGATCCTCTACGACTCCTGCACAATTCACACAGACCTGTCAGTGACTCAATTCCTTTCCCGCTGAAAAAAAAACAGCAGTATGGATCTGACCTTTTTGTACTCCATCTTTGCTGACCAAGATCTCCTTGTACTGAACAAAGCGGATCTTTTCTGTGCATGGTGTGAGGGCCTTAAGGTGTCTGGTGAGGGCACCCGACTCTCTGAAGGACTGGCCACATAGGGTACAGCGATATGGCCGCTCATCTGCAAGAGAGCAGGAAGAAAGTTGTGTTATCATTCGGTAAAATGTGTATAAGAGAACGTCAACTCAAGACAAAAAACTGTCCCCGTTCCCCGTCTGTACCAGTGTGACGACGGTTGTGACGAATCAGGGAGCCTTTTGTGCGAAAGGAGGTCCCGCATAGGTCACATGAGAAGTTCTTTTGGTCACTGTGAGTTTTCATGTGAGTTCTCAAGATGTTGGTCTGTTTGGTGAAAATAGAAAGTATTACAAAGACAACACTGGCAACATAGATTGTAATAAATACCCGCCTTGTATCATTCATGAAAAGGATTTCTAGCAAATAGGGAAACTCATCTTAGTTACTTATGTGAGAAAATATAACCAACATTTCCCGATAAAAGACACACACACACACTATTGTATGACTCACTGTTTTAAATGTCTTGTCACAAAGTTGGCAAATGTAGCGTCCCTCTTGGGTGACTTTGTAAACAGGCTTGTTGTCACTGTCCGCATTGTCAGATAAGGATCCTTCAGTCCCATCTGAGTGGTCAGTGACTTTGAGTGAAACTATTTTCTTCCTCCGACCTCGACCCAACGAGCCTGTGTGAAAAAATGTGTGAATATAATGCTTTCCTTTATCTTACATGGTAGTAAAATAGCTGTCACTGGGTTTGGGCCGATAGTGGGGTTAAAACAAACAATTGGAATAACTTGCCTGTGTGAAATGATAATAGGCACTTTTCAACAACAAACATATATCACAAATTTTGCAAATAAATAATCGGCAAATTATGAGATCAAAATATTAAGTTGCAGCCTGACTGTTGTCCCACCATGAGTAGTCTTCAATGGTTCATCCGAAGATGCACCTTCAACCGTTTTCACCTCTGTTTCATTGGCTGCAGTAACCTGGCAAAACGTAGATAAACACGTGTTGTCCCTGTTCCGATTACAGTGTTTACTGAATATAAACCCGCTGGTCCCAGTTCATACCTCTGGATTGGCCTCCTGGCCGCCCGCCTCCACACGCTTGCAGTTGCGTTGCAGCTTGTGCTGGATGAAAGCCTCCAGCGTGGAAAACTCGGACTGACAGCGTCCGCACTTGTGCACATCTTCATCTAAACAGCACGGAGACGTCACGTTACACACCACAGAACAGGACAACTTAATCAAGTATACGTGCTGCCAGCTACCGCCGAGCTTAGCTGATGAAATGTGTAACTTAACGCCGTCTGAATACTGCTGACTGGCCGGGTTTGTGATGGGAGTGCAGCTTGTAGCGGGGAAGCACACTAGCTAATGTTGTTGCTAAAGGCAGCTAGCTGCTAGCAACATTCCCCCGATGAAGGAAGTCAGCGAGGCCCAAACACAACATTTAATACATGTTCCGGTCTGGTTTGGGCTCGGACGGGAGTTACCTTCGTCCCCCAGTGTTGTCTGGATAGTGATCGTCTCGGTGCCGTCCGTCGTTTGCTCTCTCTCTGTCTCTGCCGTACGATTATTTTCTACATTCATGTCGTCTCTGTCGCAACGCCGCTGCGAGGAGGGAAAACATGGCGGATTTACGACCTCGTAGTCATAACAACAAAAGGGCGCGTGCGCGCGTGTCTTTCATACACAGAGAGGAGACAACAAGACAACAAGAAAACATTATTTCACCTCATTTTTCTCCCAACACTTACTTGAAATACTTTTTTTTAAATGTTCAAAATTTGGTGTTAAATATATTTATGCACATACAATATATAGATGGCTTACATTTAGCTATTTATATATGTAATACATATTTGATTATGAAGAATGTATTAATTTTTAACATATATTTTTGGTCTTACTGTTAAAATATTCTTGAAACATCTGCAGCTGTATGCTGTGATATGGATCAGGACACAGTAATATGGAGATGCTTTATTAAACATGCTTTCACTTAGATTTTTTTGTTGTATTTGTTTTTGTTGTTGTATGGACTCATGTGTCTGAAAGAATAAAGTTGAATAAATACCTTCATTATTAATGCAGAGATCCTTAAAGTTATCACAGCTTTATCTGGACTTTTCTTTCTCCCAGGAACCCTGTGATCCATGAAACTGTCCTTTCTGTGAGTCGAGAGCCTCCGTTTCATTGTCTGCACAAAGCAACTTTTAATTTACTGAACAGTTAAAAAATAATTTTAACGTTGACACTGTTACTTGTCTTGCAGGGTTATTTGCACAGAAAAAACAATGCTGCATTCTTGATGCAACTTTAAAAAAAAACATGATATAACTGAAACAAATAAAACATTTTAAAGAGGGATACAGTATGCACTAGTCCCATTGGCTAATAGCAATTATTAGGTGAGGGGATGTGGTAGCAATGAGCTGTAAATGTGTTGTTTTTATTTATTTTCTGAATAACTGCTATCCCTATAATTACCTCTTTATTTCTGACCTCTCTTGACCTAACTTTTCCCCGGTGCCTGATGGTCCCTTCCCATTTATTTCCGGTGAACTAATTAAATCCACACTACTGTCATCAAGAGAAGAAATCGAAGGACCTCGTTTACGACACAATAGTAAACAACAAACACTTTACGGCAGTGAATATGGCGTCGCAATTCAGCGGTGTGCTGCAGTTGACGGATCTCGACGATTTCATCACCCCCTCTCAGGTAGTTGAACTATTATAACGTGTTGCATTGAAAAGGGACCAGTTAACCTTAGTGATGATGTTAACTAGTTGGTGGAACTGATACTGAACTCAAACCCCGATAACGTGTAAAACACCAGAGGCTCCATGAGCTACACAGTTAGCTGGCGGCTAATGTGAGCGACGATGCAACTAACTAAGGGGAACTAGTAATGTGGGGTAAATAACCAGCTCCGTTACTGCAGCACGTGTCACTGCATATTGTATTGTCAGTTTGAATGACGTTGATATCTGAAGACCTGATATGTGACACTGAACTCTCGTTTTTTCACCTGTCGCGAATATTTTAGTAGTAGTAGTGTTTTTATTCAATCATCACAAACAATACAATGAGTAAAGCCTATAATACAATCTAGTAAACAATATGACTGAAAATGTATAGGCAGAAGCATAATGCTTATATATTCCTATCCTAAATTCTTATCAATTAAGTAAACCTCAAGATAATTCGATATAAAGAAAAAAGAAAAGAAAAGAATACATTTTCATCTCTTCTCTTACTCATCAGTTCCTGTGGTTTTATAAAATGGCTTCAATGAATCGGTCTATAGAACGTTGGTCTGGGTTCCCATCGATTACTGTTTTTGTCTTGTATATTATTTCTTTACTTCCAGTTACAGTTGAGTCTGCTGCCTCTGGGTGTTGTTATAACCTGCTGTGTTACTCATGAAGGTAATTAGAAGAAACTTAACTCGAGTATCTTGCAGTTTGGTTTACATAATGTGGTTTGTGTTTTGCAGGAATGTGTCAAACCTGTGAAAGTGGAGAAGAAACAAGGCAAATCTGTGGCCCGAATTCAAATAGAAGATGACGGCAGCTACGTGCAAGTCAATAAGGTGCGTGTCGCAGCTTAATCAAAACCCGTGTGGAGTAAAATTGCACCACCACCACCAAGAGACCTTGAATTAATTAGCTTTCTGTTTGCAGGATGGTGGGAAGCAGAAGCTGGAGAAAGCAAAGATCACACTGAACGACTGTCTAGCCTGCAGCGGCTGTATCACCTCAGCGGAGAGCGTCCTCATCACTCAGCAGAGCCACGAAGAGCTCCTCAAAGTGCTGCGCAACAACGAGGTAGAGTCATGTGTGTGAATGGTCGTGTAGCGTGCGTCTGGTCATTATCACTTTTGCAGCTTTTGGAATGTGATAGTAATAATGTTGGGTGTCACTGTATTCGTCATTCGAACTCCCTCCACAGTCCAGCGCGACGGAGCAGAAGGTGGTGGTGGTGTCGGTGTCACCGCAGTCCAGAGCCTCCCTCGCAGCGCGCTTTGACCTCAGCAGTAGCGAGGCAGGCAGGAGGCTTACTTCTTTCTTCAAAGGCCTTGGTGAGTGCAAATGTTACTTTTTTTTTTTTTTTCTTTTGAGAGGTTGATTTCGGCGGACACAGGCATCTCTGAAGATCATTATCATCGTTGCAGGGGTTCATCATGTGTTCGAAACCAGCTTCAGTCGCACCTTCAGCCTGCTGGAGAGCCAGAGGGAGTTTGTGGAGCGTTTCCAGAGGAAGGAGCAGGACGGCAACAGTCTGCCCATGCTGACATCGGCATGTCCAGGTAGTCCTCTAAAACCCTGTTTCCTCCCCTCATTTCATGTCAGCTCTCTACACTGCACAAGCTTTCAGTACCTTTTTAAATTGCAGACATATTTTGATTCTTGCAATGTGAAATTTCATGGATTAATATAATGTAAAGGTAGAATAACAGGTTATTAATTTGTATGTAGCTAACCTGAGGCAAAGGCTTAACAAAAGGCAAAAGGCAGTGTCAGTCACTTCAGTGTAATAATAATAATAATAATAATATTTTTTTTTAGGATTTCAGTGTTTGCTCAAAGACATCTCCCACTGCGTGTGTGTCTGTCTGTGTGTGTGTGATTTTCTCAGGTTGGATTTGCTATGCAGAGAAGACCCACGGGGAGTTTATTCTTCCTTACATTAGTACCACTCGCTCCCCCCAACAGATGATGGGTTCCCTAGTTAAAGGCTATTTTGCTGAACAACAGGTACCGGGACATCTGTACATCAGATATTCTATATATATTTATATATATATTTATTGAGGTGTGTGTGTGTGTGTGTGTGTGTGTGTGTGTGTGTGTGTGTGTGTGTGTGTGTGTGTGTGTGTGTGTGTGTGTGTGTGTGTGTGTGTGTGTGTGTGTGTGTGTGTGTGTGTGTGTGTGTGTGTGTGTGTGTGTGTGTTGTTAGGGGCTAAGTCCACAGCAGATCTACCATGTAGCAGTAATGCCCTGCTTTGACAAGAAACTTGAGGCCTCGAGGTCCGACTTCTACCTGAACGACGCTGAGACTCGAGAAGTGGACTGTGTCATCACATCTGGTACAGTAACAACTCTTATGATGCTCTTTGTCTATATGAACCTGCTGTATCGTCTCTTTTAATACTTTTCTCATGCTTTTCTCACGCCTCGCATAGGAGAGGTTCAGAAAATGTTGGAGGAGAAAAATGTGTCTCTTAATGATGTGGAACCTGCACCCCTAGATACAATGTAAGTTATGTGACATTTTTGTTTTTGTTAGCCGTGGCATTAATTCCCAGAAGAATAGATGAACTCACGCACTACATGTTATTCTTGACCCAGGTTCAGCAGTGTGAGCGGGGATGAGTTCCTGAGCCATTCTGGGAGCGGGTCAGGGGGTTACCTCCATCATGTCTTCACATATGCAGCCAAGCAGCTGTTTGGAGAGGAAGTGAAGGAGCTCACCTACAAGACCCTCCGGTGAGTCTGTCTCAGCTTTAAGACGCTTGACTGCTTTGTGGTCATTTGGTGGAACAGTCAAGCTCCAGTCCGGTGCAAATGAATGTTTTAGAAGCTTTATGTGTGCAGACTGAGAGGAAGGGCCGATCACCTGTTTTAAAATGAATTGCACAAGCTTACTTGTCTTGTACCACATGTGTATAAGAATTCCCCCCTTACCCTGTTTTCCCACCTCAACCCCTCTGCCACAGGAATAAAGACTTCCAGGAAGTGACTCTAGAGAAAGATGGAGTTGTCCTGTTGTCCTTTGCTTCCACATACGGCTTCCGTAACATCCAGAACCTGGTGCAAAAACTCAAGAGGGGGAAGTCGCCTTACCACTTTGTGGAAGTTATGGCCTGTCCATCAGGTAAATGGAAATATGCAGATGTAAACTGTTCCTGTATGTGTGCCATTTCTCTGTTGCTCCATGGGTACAGCATATATTTTGAGTTTTTATCAGTTGGATAACTGACAAGCACAACTTGCATAGTGGTCTCACCAACACCGCTTTACTCATTTGATGTTTGCAAGTCAAATGAAAGCGGTAAACCCAGCATCTTTCTCCTTGCCTCTTGGTAATATTCAGGCTGTCTAAATGGTGGTGGACAGGTGAAGCCCTTACCTGGTCAGAACCCCAAGGAGCTGCTCCAGAAGGTTGAGGATCTCTACAGGACAGAGCGCCCCCTGTCGCCAGAAGATGACACCCGCGTGGCCGAGCTGTACCAGTCCTGGCTCCACAGTGTCGGGAAGGAGAGAGCCAAAGAGCTGCTGCACACACGCTACCACACCGTAGAGAAGATGACAAACGGACTCACTATGAAGTGGTGAAGAAAGCTTTTGCTGCAATCCATCATTTTTAGAGAATTTTGCAGCAAATACTGACGACTGAACCGTCCAAATATATGAGACCATATCCGTCTCTCTTCAGAGAGAAGAGAAGGGTTATGGGCAAAGTCGAATATAAGATGGTTTGATGAAGCCAATCACCTTTTAAACCACTTTTCTGTGTGCCTGACAAGAAGACAATAGACACAATGTTCAACTCGAACCAAATTATGTATATGATCTTATCATTTGCCCTTGTACTGCTGATTGTCCTTTCAAATGTATATATAGTTAAGAATTTGTGTGAAAATATTAGCTGAAATAACACAGCAAAATATAATCATTCCTTGTTTATTTAACCTTATGTATATTGAAAAATAAAGACTTTATTTAATTGTAGCCACTTGTTTTGTAAGTTATTTTAAAAAGATACGAAGAATATGACTCTGATGTTCAATTATAAGCTCTCGCAAAATGAAGATTCACTAATGAACAGCAGCAATTTACATTCGTAGTGATGCAAACTGTTATTTCAACCCTTGTACAATTTATGAGTGCAACATGTCCGACTCCTATTTCAAAATATACTGTGTATAAAGTGCAGTCTGGAATTATACACAAATTAACTTAAATTGCATTTTACGGTAAATCAATTGTGTAGAGTCCAACTGCAAAAGTAAGCAAGAGAGAAACTGTTAGGGTTTTAGGTTGCTTGCTACTACTATCAATATGCACCAGTTATTAATCTATCACTGATGCTGTTAAGCATTAAGTTTGCTAATAAAATAATGCTCATGGGACATTTCTATTAAAACTACTAACGTTACTGGGTCTGATGAAGTGACATGAAATTAATTAGTAATGAAATTAGAAAAGGAAAAAACCTCAGCTTGAATGATTCCGAAGATGTGGTTGTTTTATCTTTGTCCGGCTGTGATGCTCTGAAAATATTATTCTACAACTCTTCAATCAGACGGGGAAGTTATCGCGACATCAGCGAACCAACGTGTCAAATCCAGGACGTTTTAATCGAGCTGGAAACATTCAACCATGATTTGTGATGTTTTTTAGATCGTCATTTATGTAAATAACATAAATACATACATTTATGTATTTATGTTAGATTTGTTTGAAAATCAATATCTATAAATTTATTTTTAAACTATTTCAACAAAAAAAAAAAATCAGTGATTTTCAAATGATAAAGATTTAAATACGGATTCAAAATAATTTATTGCAATTGAACATTCTCATTCATCGTTACCAGTAGTACCTAACTCAAGTACTACAGCTAAGCACAATTGTGAGGTACTTTAACTTCACACTTAGGTTTACAATAGTAGGGCCATGTTGCAAAATGTGTACTTTTAAAGTACTTTTTGGACCAATATCTACCGACTTAAAATAATGTTCTTTTATTGCTTTTCCCATAGAATATCATGCAATATTATTTGTAAGACTGTACTTAATATGGTAAAGAGCATTCACACAATCTAACATTTAATGCTGACACGCCAATGAGTTCACAATGCTTTGATCAAAGAATGCTTAGACATTGAAAAGAATTTCACATAATAAAGAACCAAACAGATCCCAAGCAAATATGAAAAGAATGTCTTATGGAAACATTCAAAAATAAAGCATCGATGTGAATCTTTACAGAAAAAGAAATAATTTCTTTTATCAATTTACAGAAATTTTACATATATTATTACATTTGTTCCTCAAGCCGCTCCCTTGCTTATTAACGTTTTTGAATTCTAACACTTCATGAAATTGTAGTTTTTACATCGATATATGTTACAAAATAATCCAACAGATTTCAAAACTCTGAAAAATCAGATTTACAAATGTATTTCTCTTTTAAACCGTTCAATTAATGGCCATATATTCCTTAAAATTATCACACCAATATGATCCAAACAAACCAAATACAACTAAAACAAGTGTATAGCTATATTAGATCCAATTATAGCGATAAAAAAAAAAATGTGTGCCACGACAGAGTGAATGTAGAAGATCTATTTATAGCGGCTTTGAAGATGAAATGCAGATATATTTTGTAGTACACCATTAACAGCTCAAAGTGTTGTAAGCAGTTGTTAAGAAGCATGAATGCTCTGGACTTCACTCCTTGGGCACCCGGAAGCCATCTTTTTCTTTCCGGAGACTTCTCATGGTTTCAATCGGGGTTGTCTGCTTTACGTGGTCTTGCACGGATTTCTCTCTGAATTAAAAATCAAAAGACATATTAGCAGGACTGTAATTAGCTCTAAATAAACTACACAGACTCATACTTGTGTTGTAAATAAATATAATATTATTAATAATTAGTATTAAATCAATGCTCTACATACTTTACTCTCATAAAGGGGTTAAATGTGAACTCATCTGCCAAAGTGGTAGGAATGGTAGGTTCTCCATTGCTGCATTTCTCCTGCAGAGATGAAAACGCACAGACACAAAGTTGTTTGTATTTTCGATGGTTTCAGAGGCTGATCGTCTGATTGATGCAATGATTGATTGGATGTGACACATCAGTCGCGTACTTTTGCCCAAGCCAGCTTCTTCTGAATGACTTCATTGTCTGGTTCCACATGACGGGCAAATTTCAGATTGCTGACGGTGTACTCGTGCCCGCAGTAAACACGCTTAACATACAAACAGAAAATGACATTTTCAACACCCTAACTGGAAAATGTATCACATATCACTATTTTAAATACTGCAAAATGTAAATCTCATCTCTTCATCTATTTTGTCTCCTCTCAATTAGATTCCGTCTCAAATATTCCGTAAATTACTTTAATTACTTCAGTGGCACGTTTAGACCTTCAATAATAAACCCTTTTACGCTGACATTACAGGTGGAGTTCATATATTTACCGTTTCAGGGGGCAGGCCTCCCAGAATTTCTATCAAAGCTTTGTACATCTGCTCTGCAGTACCCTCGAAGAATTTACCACAACCGGCCACAAACAGCGTGTCCCCTGCATGGGAATAGGGACAGTTAGAGGTCACACACGACAAAGTGCTGACTTGCTACAGAGGTCACATCAACACTTATTGGTCAAGCGTGACAGATTTAAGTGAGGCTTTGTTGTGTATGCCGGTATGTCAGATCCAATGTGATCAGACGTACCTGTGAAAACAGCTGGTGGCTCTGTGCTTTTTTCCTTTGTCACATAGTAACAGATGTGACCAGTTGTGTGACACGGTGTAAACAGGCATTTGATATTGAGCGATCCAACCTGGAAAAGAATGACACCAGTGAGCAAACATCATCGTCATTTGATATTTAGAATATAATATTTGGATTGTAGAATAGACGGTTTGATGGTCCTACTTTTAAATTCTTGGAGTGAGAAACTTTCTTTGTAATAGCATCAACTCGGTCATCTCCTCCATAGACCTTCAGTCCGGGCATTAGCTTCACCATCTTCTCATTTCCACCAGCATGATCCCTAAAGGAGAGAAAATAGTTGTCAGAATGCTCTCATGAATACAGTAAACAGACGGTGCTGGTGCACAACTGTGTGTAAAAGAAGACGTGAATTTAACTTGAATCTTACCAGTGATGATGAGTGGTCAAAACTGTTGTGAGTTTTACGCCATGCTTTCTCACAGCTTCCACAACCTGTCGAAAGCACAAAAAGGTCAAATTGAAGTCAGAAGACATTTATCAATTACATTTTTTGGTTCCTTATCATATACAAGAATTTGCTATTTTTATTCTGTTTAAGTCATCAAAAATCAGTACGTTTTGGAGTAAATTGGAAACAGGAAACTTCTGTGGGCATTGTTTTTTGACCTACTAAACAATGAGTCAAAAGAATAATATACAGTATACTGTAAATAGTCATTAGTTGTTGCCAGGCTGGGAATCAAGCATTAGCCGTTGGTTGCTGCAAGGGAACATTTTTAGTCACCACAGATGCCTGTGCAGACGCAAGTGAACGTACCAATGCAGCATTTTCTGGTGTCTGTTCTGACTTTAACAATATATATTTAACAATATTTAAATATTACTAATGCAACAAATATTATTATTAATACATTTGTTGAATGCATGTTTGCTACATTTTGCTGTCTGCTATCACTTTTTTATTTTATCTATATATTGTGTTAAAAGTGGTTGCCACTGATGGAAACCAAAGGCCAACAACGTAGTATATGTCATAATATTACATATACTACGTTATTGAACTGTTATTGAAGCAGTAACAGCTTTAGAAGCTGGTCATGGTAGACTAATTTCAACTACTTTACATAATAGTGGTTTGATTAATCTATTAAAATACATCAGATTATATGACGTTATACACCATAAGACAATATAAATAAGATTTTCCCATATTATCCATACTGTGATAATTATCCGTATAATACATCCTGGTGTATTAGTACATTGTTTCAAATAAATTAACAGGACTGACGTGTGACAATATTGTAATTTTTATAATATTGTTGCATTGACGCAATTAAGTACACCAACTGCTCAGCCATTTCATTTGCTGAATTCCCAGACATCTTATTTAATCTTCCAACAATGTCTAAATAGATTTTCAACAAACTAAATACATATTTATGGTGAAAAATAACACATATACCATAATAGAGGATTGTATCCATAGTAGCGCCCATCCTTAATGCATCATATCCTATATATTGATCACATATTTTGTGTGTAAAATATGACTCTATGAAGTAACTACTGCTGTTAAATAAATGTAGTGGAGTAAAAAGTGCAATAGTAGAGTAGATGTACAGGGTAGCATATCATAGAAATGCCCAAGTAAAAGTGCCTAAAATGTTAGAAAAATACATGAATAAATATATTTAGTTACTTTCTGATTATAATCCTCTCTAGTATAATATAATGCACAGACCTTTATTGGCTCCACAGGGTCAATAACAGCTGCTTCCCTGGTCTCCACGTCGATCAGGAGGTACATGTAGTTGTCACTGAGTGCTGGGAGAAGTTCAACCCTCATATTTGCTTGTTCCACCAGAGAGGATTTCCTCGCCGCGCTGTGAAGGAGGGCAGCTGCTTGGGTCTTGGCTTCCACAGGGACTGCATGAGAAAACACAAGTCAATATGACAGACTGACATGAAGGGGGTCTGTTAGTCTGTTAGTCTTAATTCATTTTAGTCCTGTAAAATGGACTTGTGGTTATATGACAGGCACCCTCTCCATAGACATGTTTAGGAGCCAGTAAACACAAGGCATTATACAATAGATGCGTTACACAATAACCATTAGCAGGACAAGTATTCACCATTTGAGCTAACAACGCAAAGTAAACAACGTTAGCTTCAATGCTAACTTTTAAAATGATTACATTTTTAGTGAACCGAGCTGATCGATCTAACGTGACTGTTCAGGAGTGGATGATGCAATAAAGAGCAGGGATTTGTTCAGACAGACCAACTGTGTTCGCGTGACCGCCCTCCTCTTAAGACACAACAACATAAAAAAAACTCGTTAGCAATCTGTAATTAGTTAACATGTAACAACACCAGCTCACACGCTCAGCTACATGTTTGTCTGACTGATAAATCGTGGGCACGTACCAAATTTGAACGCAGTTGCAGCTCCCAGCAGAGTGCAGGCACTCCCTACTAGTGATTTAAATAACATAACAACAGCAGATATATCCTTATCACAGTTGTGTAAACCCGAAAAGTTTAGTTCTGTAGTTCCGCGTGCGTCTTCTCTTCACCTTTAACCCGCCAGGCTCAACCAATCGAGTCTGGGGGAGTCGATCGGACCATAAACAATTATATAATAAATTGAATATTTACAATTTTTTTAACGACGACTCTCTAAACGTACAATGAGCTACATGTGAGCGCTAATTATTAGATTTGTTTAGCTGCGATAAACATCTAAAATATTATATATAACATCTTTGATTTGAGCTGTGAGTTTCCTGTATGTCCTTTCGCGCTTGCCGTAGGTTAATGATCTGTCTTCGGGGACCCGCCGGCTGTGTGGGGTCGGTCAAGGTTTAGTTAAACCGGTGCTGACAGCTTCGGAGCGGCTTAAACCTTCACGTCTCTCCACAATGACAGCACGAAATATTACTCGATTCTGGGAATGGGGCAGGAAGATAATCTGCGTCGGGAGAAACTACGCGGACCACGCCAAAGAGCTGAAAAACGCGATTCCCACAGAGCCCATCCTGTTCCTGAAGCCCCCTTCTGCGTACGTGAGAGAGGGCTCCTCCATCCTGGTGCCCCTCTACTCCAGCAACCTGCACCACGAAGTGGAGTTAGGGGTGGTCATCGGGAAAGGGGGCACGGCCATACCACAGGCCGCCGCCATGGAGCACGTCGCAGGCTATGCCTTGTGCTTGGACATGACAGCCCGGGACGTCCAGGACGTGTGCAAAGCCAAGGGTCTCCCCTGGACCCTGGCGAAAGCGTTCAACACCTCCTGCCCCGTCAGCGAGTTCATCCCCAAAGAGCGCATCCCTGACCCGGGGAATGTGAAGCTGTGGCTGAAGGTGAACGACCAGCTGCGGCAGAGCGGCTGCACCTCCCAGATGATTTTCTCCATCCCCTTTCTCATCAGCTACATCAGCGAGTTCATCACCCTGGAGGAGGGGGATCTCATCCTGACCGGGACCCCGAAAGGAGTGTCCGCCGTGCAGGAGCACGACGAGCTGCAGGCGGGGATCGAGGACGTCGTCACCATGAGCTTCAGGGTGGACAAACAATAATAAGACACCAATGAGGCGAAATAAATACTTTGATTGTATTTTTACTGGAGGGTTGATTCTAATTATTTTTAATATATCTACAAATACTATGTGGGCCAGCAGATGGCAGTCTCGTGCCATCAACGCCATATTTCTGACGCCGCCTTTTAAAACATTATGAGAAAAGGAACAAAACTTTTGATCTGTTTGACTGTGTTCTCTACTTAAACCAGGGATGTGGAAATAATTCATCACCCCAGTGTCGCTGTCTCTGTTTCCAATCACCAGTGGTGGGAAGAATTATTCAGAACCTTTATTCAAATAACAGACGCAATAATATTTTGTAAACATGTTTTATTAAAATGCAAGTTGATGTATTGCTGTATCAGCAAAATAATAAAAGTTCTAATTATTGGAGACAGAATGGCCACTGTCTGTTTTATTATATGTAACATTATTAGATTATTATTATTATTAATGCATTAAAGTTTAAGACTCATGAAGTAGCTGGTCAATGTGGAGCTGACTTCAGCTACTTTACATGCTTTATAACTTAAATGCAGTGGTGAAAGACATACTTAGATCTTTTACAGTAAAAATACAAATGCAATCTAGTAGAAATACTCTTACAGGTAAAAGTCCTATGTTCGACATTTTACCTGAGTAATAGAAAAACAAACATGTACATTATCAGCAAAATGTAATTTTGGTATCAAAAGTAAAATTTCTCACCTATTTGAGAATAGTATTCTAATTATTGATGCATTAATGTGTACATCACTTTAATGTTGCGGCTTTATTGAAACTATTTTATAAACTGATGGGTAGCTTACACTATAATAGTGCATCAGTTTTAATTGATTAGTTATATTTTGTATACATAATCTGAATCTGCAAAGTTCGTAACTACAGCTGCCAAAAAGGGTTGTGGAGTAAAAGTATAAAGCAGCATATAATGGAAATACTCAAGTAAATGCAAGAACCTCAAAATTGCACATGTATTTAAATACAGTCATACAGTATAAGGCCATCAGTCATACCCAAATTGTAATGATAAAATTCATATAAAGGTATGGTCAAAAATATATTGTGATTAAAGTCTAATAACAGCATGAAGAACTAACATCTATAGCATTTTGAACTGTTCATACTATATTTTCGCTAGCGTGTGCACTTCTGATAAGGATGTTTAGTATGTTTCCTTCAGTCACATTAAGCAGTGCAAACTGAGATAATGTGGAGTTCCCTTCAGAGGCTTAAATGTGAATGGAGTTTATCCCAGATGATTTCAAATTGAGAAAATAGTCATGTTAGTGAGGGAGTTTAGAGGACTGAGGGTTTGGCTCTGGCTTCATGTGGTTATTCGTAAATTTGGAACACATTTAGCCGCTTGTTGGATTAGCTGAGAGTTTGATGGACCACGTTTTTATATTTTTTTGTAACTGCACACTGAACCCTTTTGCCTCTCCAGTGAATGCTGTCTGGTTAGCCTTCAACAATCTAATAGCCTGAACACAGAAAATACCCCCCTCGCCAATACCATTTAATGAAACTGTGCCGTTTCTGTTCATCAAGTGTAATTTTGACTTTAAGGCTGCGTACCTTCATCATAACCACATTTTTCCTGGACTTAACATCTGTTCCAGGTTCAATTACCATTCTCCCACAGGCTTCTCTGTTTTCAGGATCAATCAGAGCCCCCATCAACCTGTCCCAGGCCGGTCTGCTGAAACCCGAGTCTGTGTACATCATCTTCCCACACCTGTAGGGCATGCTATCTCCAAGACACACAGGACCCAAGCCCTGACCCTCAGGGGACTCCAGGGTCATGTGTGTCCATCATCAGAGCAGTTATGACAGATTCAATTAGATCTGGGATCTGGGAAATGTAGTCGTGGCCTGTTTCTTAGAACAGGGGGTTAGGGCAGGTGTCGTCTTTATGAGATATGAATCATACTGTTCATTGTCCCCGTGTGACTGACGGCATTACTCCCTCAAAGGTTCTAACAATGGCTTCAAAGCTCGCGCTCAGCTCTGGTTTAGCGTTCACCACATGAAGCGTTATGTTGTCATGGAGCGGGAGTCTGAGAGGTATATTTGACGCTTTCAAATGAGGGGGGATTACGTGGAGACCTCAGACTCCCGATCTAACGCACACCAATAATGATGTCACCTGTGGCATGGAATCAAGCCAGGTGGTAAATGTGCAGCAGAGAGATTTGAGGGAATTCTCTCGTAACAAAGTCGATTTTCTACCCTAGGCCACCTGGAGATATTTGCACTGAAATATTCGACAATTTTTTAATAGATTGGCACAAACTTTGGCACAGACGTTCATGATTGTCAGATGATAAATCCTAATGACTTTGGTGATCCTCTGATTTTTTAAATCTGGGGACACAATGAGCTTGACATGTTGCTTTAAGTGAAATGTCTCAACCACTATTGGACAGATTAAAATAAAATTTAGTAAACACTTGTATGTCCCCCGTGGGATGAATTGTAATCACGCTGGAGATCACCTGACTTTTCATCGAGCCATCAGGTCAAAATCTAAAGTCGTCCAATACTTTGGTTTATGAGTTCTTGCTAAACTGATGGCTTTTCGATGATAAGATACATGAGCGGTTGAATTTGTAACTAGTTTTACACCAATAACTTAACACACCACATGTGACATGTTACTACAGACGTGTTAAAACATCTGAGAGTAACCATCAGGTCATCGGTAGGTTTAGCACAGAGGTATCTATCCGGCTGGAGGTCATCAGGTCAAATCCCTGAGGTTCACACAAAAAACAACATGTGCATGAATATGGGCTTCAACATGTATCCATGGTTCATATGGATCCTGAAGTGTCTGAAGAAACAGGTAAAAGGAAACACAAAATGGTATTCAACTGCAACAATATACTGTACCATCCTTGGATGAGTGAAAGGCATCTGCAGATGAAAGCACCAGCTCTTGACATGAAATGTATGGAGAGAAGGTTCAACATGTGAACATGATTTACAACCTGTCAGTGTGTGTGTGTGTGTTCAGAAAATGACCATCTTCGCCTCACTTTTGTGTGCTCCACTGTATGCACCAGACCAGTGTAGCCATTCTTAGAAAAAAAAAACACCGACACACACAACCATCGGAAGGACTGAGTCAGACAGGATCCATATGACATATCGCATCAAAAAGACACACTCTAATGTGTCCAGGAATTTTTTTATTCATTTTTGGAGATGCAAAAGGGCCACTTTGTATCTATTTGTGTCTACATCCTTGAATGTCAACCCAGTGCGTGCAGTGAGCGCATCTTGTCTTTAACCAACCTTGGACTGGTTCTTCAGCCATGTAAATAATTACAGTGATTTTAATTAATCAGTCTCATGCTGAATGAACAAGTGGGTGGCTGGGGATTAATAATACCATGGAGCAAATCCAGAACCAGTGTTTTATTTATTATAAGCCAAACTTAAGGGCTGTTATTCCTTTTCGTAGAATAACGAATGGGGTCTTTGGCGAATGAAAAGAAATCATGCATGAAGGCCAGGTGCGAGCCCCTTTCATTCAGAGTGATTGACTGCAAATAGTGTGTTAACATTTTGTTTGAAGATGCAGGTGAAAGGCAAAGTGGGTAGTGTACCATGAAACATACTGTAGGTTTAACAGCAAAACACAGCATTTCATTTAAGCATGTTTCTTCCATACAGATGTATGTAAATTTCCCAAATTGGAAAGATGTTGTATTTTATATTTAAGAATTCGGCTTCATTCCTTAGTGTGGAAGGTTTCCATCCATTTGGCAACGATGCAAGCTTCTCTATAAACTTTGATTGTTTAACTTTTCCAATCAAGGCCCAATAAGCAGACTGGAGCTGGTATTTTGTTGGCTAAAATGGCAACAGAAGTATGTACTGAAATGTGTCCAGAAAAACAATGTTATAAAGTCTTATTGTAAAAGTTCATAATTCCATATCCCTAAAAAGTTTCCCAATTTGAGTTGAGCTACCATGACCATTTGAAAATCTCTCTACCCCAAATTACTCTCTCATCAATTAAAGCTGAAGTCACAATTTAACAAGATGCTGTGAGGCCTAAACCACAGGGAAGAGAGAAAATCCCCGAGCATTTCTTCCCTGAATCGAAAGAGACTGCGGTATGGGTGGAAAATGTGTGGAGTCCTCAGTATGAACCGTCTTCATTTGTGGTTCCTTAAAGGGAAACCACTTTTACACTCTAATCCTACTTTTATCTATAGAAATCAGCCCCTCTTTCCTTCAACGCAGCCTTCAGAGTGCTTCATCCCTTGGGTGTTTCTGATTAGTCTGCCATGTGCCCGTTATTCCCAAATAAGAGGTCACTGCTCAAAATATACATCCTCATCACGCCTAATCTCAACTGGTCACAGTGGCAAGTAACTCAATCCACATTGGGCGATTTGCACTCATGCAAACAAATCCACAATGGTAGGAATTGATGGCATGCATTAAATTGTGGGCTCAAATCCTTGGAAGCTGCATGCCAGCCGAAGCTAAACAAATTACTGTTCCCATGAGAAGGGACGATTTTGAGATTTGCAGACCTGTAATTTGCCTTTTAGTTGTTTTGCACAATTGTTATCCAGAATATCCTATATTTTAAACAAACAAAGAGACAAATATATTGTCTTTCCATCATCTGAGTGTTGAGTCCGACATCTCTTTTTGACTTTAAACGGTTGCATACAGGCTTTGGTTCAGAATGGAAAGTAATTAACGTAAAACCTTAAAGGATAAATCATGTTCATTCATTCATATTTTCTTATTGCCCTTTCTTATCCTTTTAAATGAAACAGAAACACGTTTTCCAACGTTTATGCCCAGTGCAAAATGTAAAAAAACCAATAGATATCATATTGTATCATTCAATTTAAGGCTCATTATTTTATATTTTTGCTTTGGTCATTCAACGTAGCCTGTTTTTGTGATATTGTCAAAACGGTTTGACATTCATTAAAGTATGTTAGCTTCTGATAAACACTCAAAATGGTTAAGAATTATTGTTTAAGTCTTTGACTCAAATATTATAAAAATATCTAATGGAAATGTAGCTAGTGAGAATGCTTAGAACTGTGACAATAACATACTCTATTGAATCAAATCAAATCATGAATTTTGCCGTACACCTAAAATATTGATGACAGGGTCATAAAACATGACTAAGTGCTGGTGGTTTTGTACAGATTATTGTTGGAGCCACAATTGCACTGCTGAATGTTCATACAGTAATATTTACAAAGACAGACCAGAGGGAATACCGTAAGGCTTGATTATGCAGTAGCTCATTTTGATACACCAACGTACTCTCACTCGTTCCTCCATTTTTAGTGCTCTTTCTTTTTTAACCTCAATTGGATTTCTCACATCATTACCAGTGTTTAGTGACAACCGTAGATTATGTTGAATGTCCTGCTGATTTAATGAAACTTAACGACTGGGCTAGTCCTGCGAACACATACTAATGTATTTTGCAGATGGCAGAATGGGAAATCAGTTATCTTTAATGCCTGCTGCTGGGCTGGCACAGCCAAAAAAGCAGCTATCACTACGACTGGTAATAAAAGTTGGCACAGATGAAGTGAGGCAAGCGCATTTAAATTTTAGCGAGGCCCACTAAAAACTAATGCCAGACATATAAAAACAGAGGGGGAATGTGACAGAAATACTGACTGTAATTAGAGGAGGCAAGATGTATGGAAAGAGCCAAAGCAATGGGTCTGTGTGCATGCAAACGTGCTTGAATACACGCACTAGCATGTTAATGCAAACAGCCACTGACGTTTCCACAAACAAAGCTCAATGTTAATAGGTTTGATTGATTATTTTTGGTTTTAATCATTGAATGCAAGCACTGGTCAGGCATATTTCCATGCATTGTTAAAAAAAGAAACATCTACAGCTCAGGGTATTTTTTAGATCTTGTCAAGTGGTCGGTTCCTTTTTTGGTTGTTCCACCAAAGCAGATGTTTTTTTTTCTTCATTTTTTCCTTCCATACAGGATAGTGTACAATGAAAGAGACAAGCTCGGCTGCTAATTCTGAGCCCAGAGAGGAAGGAGGGGGACATTCTGAATGAGCTGCCATCTTTTATAATTAAAGGCTACGGCAGCACGCGGGCCCTCAGACTGCACATGTGGTCTCACTGTGTGGAAGTGGCGAGAGGGAAATGTAGTGTGAGAGAGGAAGACAGGGAAGAGTGGGATTTCTCCCTGGGAGCTAAAGTTTTAGAGCATAAATAAAGTGCAGGGAAAGAGTGGAGAACAGCACGACATGGACAGAGAGAGTGATACACTCGTGGCAGCACTAAGCACTAACAGGGTTACCATGGAAGAAATGACCATTCACTAAGCCCGCCCCCCTTAGTTACTGTTGCTGATGCATGTCAAGCTTCCTGTTCTAGAACGCCCCTATAAAGTGCTGCAGGGATGATGGCTCACCCAAACCTCGGGAGTTAGCATCGCACTGGTTCCCTCAACAAAAAGCCAATGGGTTTTTTTTCTGTTAGATTTGGGCTTATTGCTGTAAATAAGCTGTAAATAAGCTCTAAACACACGTTTATGATACTTACACTTTTTGTTCAGCAAGGTAATTAAATTAACACCACTTTTATGGTTTTTGAAGCGTGAACGCAATCAACAGAAGTAAGAAGCTAACAAACGCTATAAACAACCTACATCACGGTTGCATGAGCGTATTGAAAGGAGAATCATGTAAAAGAGGTCTTAAGTATATACAATGTACCTGATCATGCTACAAAGACAAGACAAAAGACAGAAAACATGGAGATAAAGAAACAGCGCTGTTCTTGTATTGCAGTGTAGAGATAGTTAGTCATCGTATTATGAGTCTATAGAAAACCAAAAGATCAGAGTGTTATTTTGTTCTAATCCTGTTTGACTGTTTAGCTTACATACTTAAAACTTTATGTTTTAACTGTTAAAAGTTCCCATTTTTTCTTTTGACTTATAGGGACTAACCATGTTTTTTTACTAAATTGAAGGTTCTTTTTAAGAACCCATAAACCCACAAACTAAACTAGATATTTCATGATGTGCTCCTTTGCCTTGAAAGGTTACCGTAGGTATCTAGTTAGCAGACAAGCTAAAACTTGTTTCATCAACTTCTTACATTTTGCCTCTTCTTGTGTTTTGGGGGTTTTGCAAAAAGAGTCACCACCATTCAAACTCTGTTTGTACAATGTCTCTTCTATTACAGCCTCATGCATGCACACTACTTAAGCATGTGGAGGAAAATCCAAAGCTTGACAGGCCTGCCATGCTAGTTGCGTTTGCTAAGCTATGTTTAAAAGAAGGGTTTATCGGTGGCTGATCCTTCAACAAATAGGGATACGAATAGGCATAGGTTTCAGCGACATGTATTAGATTATGATTACTTTTTGAGAGACAAATATGTATCATTCTTCAAGCAATCTTTTTACAAACATCCTCAGTATGTTTGGATAAGTTTACAGTAAAAAGAAATGAAAAAGAATGGACCATTGTGGCCTACAGCTCATCATGTCAGATCAAACTTCACCTCACAACACAAAACATCAGAGTGAGAACAAAAGTTGTATACACACCACTATGCATTGTGTACTTTACATATGGAGTTTTAAATGGTTCAAAATAATCACAGATCAAAACAGTAATTTATTTTAAGTGAGTAACAGCCGGTACAGTTGCTACTGTCCAAGGCAATTAAAATCTGTGTGGCTTTGACAGGAGCAATATCTACAAATGCCAACAAATGAAATGTGTGTATGTGTGGTTTATGATCATTGGAACATTTAATATTTACAGATGAGGTATCATTGGTATATCAACTGCAATGTGCAGAGAAATACCCCGTAACATTAAACAAAGATATGTAGAATTTCAAAGGACATTTGGAAACAGTAAATGTAATGAAAGTATAAATGCAGTAAAAGTAACACTGCTTATAATCAATAAAACATAGTGGTTTATCATGGAGTATGACATTTTCTCCAATGTCCTGTCAATAAAAACATATTCAGTTTCATGTCATGCCTTGTCGTGTAATAAATACATTTCTTTCATAAAAGAAATCTGTAACTGTTGTATTTCAAATCAACAGAAACTATAAATATCAGCTTATTTTATGAACAGAAGTAAAAAATGATTTTCAAAGGCAATGATTTTAACTTTCCCTTTGGTACGCTCTTTGCTTCTAACTTCTGTATAACATTAACATACACGTAAGAAAATGGTTTAATAACTAAGCCATTAACTACGTGTGTAACTTGCATATTGCAGCACTGTGTCATGTCGCCTTCTATCCTCCAACAAAACGGTGGCAGTTCACCTGCTGCATGTCATGTTGAGTCCACTGTGGCAGAATTCAGTTTGTGGACTTCGTATTCCTCTACCCCGTCCCTGAGACGATAGTCCTGTGGAGCATTAAACAGTCAAACTGGCTTTTTTTTCCTGGGCTATGACAGGGATCTCCTCTATCAGTCCCAGCCAAAGTCTTGTCCACTCATCTGGTAGAAACGGTGGTTGAAGGGCCTGTAGAAGTCTCTGAGCCTCTCCAGAACCTCAGAAGGGATTTGAGGATGGGGTCTGCCCTTAGACTTTCCAAGGCAGCGAGGTCTGCTGCTCCCCTCAGGCTTCTTCAAGCATGGAAAACCTTTGGTCTGGTTGAAGTAGAAGTGTTTGTCTGAAACAACCCTTTTGAGTCCCAGGAAGTCCTGAACTCGGCCCATCTCCCCTGCCGGATCGGACACCAGCCGCTCGCCGCTAACAAACAGAAAATGAGACAAGGGGAAGTGCTGAAGCCAGTTCTCCAGATGTTTGGCGTAGAGGCCGATGCGCACAGCGCTCCACGTGGTGTCAATCAGACCCGTAGTGGAGTTTTTTAAAGCCAGGCTCTGGAAGGATGGAAGGCCTGGGTTCTTGGACAGTGTCTGGGTGTAGTCAGATACAGCCCGTGTCACAGGATCCCTGACCACCACAATGAGCTTGGCTTGGCAGTTCATAGTGCAGACACGGCTAGGAGCCTCCTTTGTGACGAAGTAGCTGGGGGTCTTCTCCATGGTGATCTGGCCGTCCAGAGTCCGAGGCATCAGGTTCCTAGATGATAACATAAATAACACCATTTATTAACATAAAGATATTTATTAATGCAGCTTTAGAGCCAGTTGCATTATTGCTTTATATTTTGTGAAATTGCACAATTAGGGTATGCCAATTTAATCCCAAGTGGGGTACAAAGAGACATCAGTGAAAAGAACATCAAGAGATAACCTACACACATTATACACGCTAAACATTAAAGCACCCCAAATTCTGCGTGATTAAAGGTCCATACACTGTAGTGTGTTTATGTACCAGGGCCTCAGACAGCCCATTTGAGCCTCACTGTGAGGCCTGCACACCAGAACCATCCACTCACTATGGGCCTGATGAGACAAAACCACAAAGCCTCAAGAACCACTTAACAGCAATTTCCTACAGATTTCCACCCCCCTCCTTTCTTCCTGCAAGAGCAAAGTGCCTCCCCCCCTCCCTTTTCCCCTCCCCTGCCCTCACCTCCCCTACGGGTTCCTACAAGGACCCAAACAGACCAAACAGACCAAACAGACCAAAGTCAGGAAGTGCAACCAGGATGGCAAGCTGCTGAGCTCAGTTAGTGTGTTCAACATATGTCTGCAATGAGGAGAGATGTTGTGAATAATTTGGCAGTGAAAAGGCATGGGTTGAATTACATGCTACTATATCGCAGTGATACATTTTACGTTGTGATATCATCTATATCAAATTAACCCAAACCAATAATCTACTGATACATCTTCTTACATTGTTTCAACTTGTGTTTGTTTCCTCTCTACTCTACTAACTGCGCGCATCTGCTATCTCATAAACTTTCAGTGTTATCTGGCAAACAGGCATTGTGGGTAACATGGTATTCGACAGATCTGGTGTTTGTTTGACGTTGACGGACTGCTTGAGGCAAAATTGTGGTAGATTTGGATTTCACAGACAAATTGTTTTTGCGTGACAAATGAAGGATGAGTTTAAAACAGCAAATGAAATGTCTGCATTTCATTTATCAACACATCTTATTGTTTTTACTGGAAACAGAGAGCTTTCTTGTGGCTTCCCATAAATAAAACAAGTAATGGTATGCTTTATTTGTTTCAGATTTGAAGCCTTCATAGAGTCCAAATGTTAATAACAAAAGGCCATTCAGAAATGTAGTTTATTGATGGAAGTAATCCAAGTGAAATTTATTTCAATGTTGGCAGTTGTTCTAGCGAGATTATCTGTGGTCAAACACTGATTTGATGATAAATAAAAAGTAAACCGTAGTAATCAAAAAGTAATGGTCCATTTGCTGATGTTACTAACTGATGTTAGAGTAGCCAACATCATTTATATATTTTTATCTTCCATCTGAGAGAAATAAAGATACGACAATGCTTCAATGTGTGAGCGAAGCAGGGCTGATGAAACTCTAATAAAAAGTACATTAGACAGCGATTGACTGGGGTTAGGAGCAGCATCAGTCAGTAGTCAAAGTACAGGTTGCACTTTGCTCTGTGGTCAAATGCAGCACAGTAACCCCTCAACAAGCAGCAGCCTGCTCAGTCATCACAAGCTCTTAACAATGTTGAAACCCACTGAACTTTATTTTTAATTGTAAAAGAGGTCTTAACGCAATAGTTTGACATTTTGGAAAACACACTTATTCACTTCCTGTGCAAGAGAGTTAGATGCATAGAAATAGAATATTTTATGTTCAATGATTAGATGCGAAGATTGATACCACTCACGCGTCTGTAACTGCGGTAAATATGAAGCTACCGTCAGCATGCCTGGCTCTCTCCAAAGGTCACAAAATCCACCTCCAGCTGCTCTAAAGCTCACTAATTAACACTTTGTATCTGGTTTGTTTAGTCTGTACCAAAACAAAAGTGTAAAAGCAACATGTTGTGGTTTTAGGGGGATTGCCCGTCGGACTATTTCTTGGCCCAGTGCAGCTACTTCCTGCACCCTGTAAAAAAAACCCAACACATGTTGTTTTTACAGTTTGTTTTTTGTAAGGCTTAAACAAAACAAGACAAAGAGCTTTAGAGGTGTTGGTAGGACGATTTTGCATCCTTTGTACAGAGCAAAGCTAGTTGTTTCCCCCTGTTTCCAGTCTTTGTGCTAAGCTAAACTAACTAGCTGCTGGCTGTAGCTTCATACTTAGTATACAGACATCAGAGTAGTATCGATCTTCTCATCTAACGTTTGGCCAATCAGCCTATTTCCCTATATTTCAAGCTATTCACATATGGTTTGCAAAGAGGACCATGTACATAACATAAGTATGATACTGTCCGACAGTGTAGAATAAAAAAGAGCTAAGGGGAGACAAAAGGTAAAACTGTATGTTAAATAGTTTATAATTAGTGTGCTGCAACTGTGCTGCAATCTGCTGTTATTATGAACATGTATTTGTTGTCACATGTTCATGACCATGAGTGTAAAGTGTGAAGGAGGAAAAATACGCTTTATTCCTAGGTAAGTTTCGAGTTTCCCTCTTTACTTAAAGTTGAGCCATTTCAATCCACCCCCATTAAATGATCCCCCTAATAAAAGACCATTAATTGATTATTATCCCTTCTGCAAGAGCTGCAAATGGCCTATCGCTGCCTGTCTGTCCCCTGTTTATCTGTGTCTAATCAATACGTCTGTCTCTATGACAGATTGTTCACTGTGTGTGTGCATGCGCTGTGTGTGTTTGTGCACTTATACTCATGTGAGCGCGGAGGTGTCAACCTTTACTGATGAGAAACTGAGCGCACGTCTCCCTCTCTGTCCTCTCCTCTTTCATCCATACTCCTCTCGATTTGTCCTTCACTCCTTCACATATGTGTCACTTCAGTAATTGACCATAAGTTGTCTTTCCATACTCATGAATAGTTAATGAATTGTGGCTTCCCCCCCCCCCCTCCCCCCTCCGTCCTCAGCTCCCTATCTCCCTCATCACAATCTGTCTCATTATCAGAGAATCAATAAAAGCCGTTTTTTATCATAAATCTGCTCCTGTATGTGGTGTCAGGAGAAACTGTAAACAGATCAGGGATGATTCATTTTTTCTCATACATTTTAATCTGTTGTTATGTTGTATATGTTTTACATATAAGGCTAATGCTTGTAACTGTTGCGCAAAAAGAGTAACTCTGAGCACGAAGATGTTTTCTATTTAGCCCTGGCAAGCCTCGCTGACTAGCCAAATTAGTCTGGAACTCCCTGCTGCTTAAAGGATGTAGCACTTTTCCTCCCTGAAGTGCTACACCGCTGATTACACTACTGATATGTTCTAGGCAGTCTAGATCAGAAGATTAAATACTAACCCTGGCAACAAGGATGTGGCCAAGAGACTTCCTGCCCCCGAGATTATGGGTTCTCCCGATGAAGCTATCTGCTGCAGCACCCTAACAAAACGCATTCTGCGCAGAAAGCAGAGCTGATTGCAGACAAAAAGATCCCCAAAAAATCCAATTATCATGTCATTTTCTAAAAACAAAACCTGATCTAAATTTCCATGGGTTATTATTTTTGTTTACTGGACCATCTATGCTAAACACTGTCTTGCTGAAGGAGACTGCTGCTCTGGCAGACATCTCCATGTCCAGCCGCTTTTAGAAAAAAAAAAAAAAGCTAAATTAACAAGGCTGCGGAAAATCAAGGCAGTAAAAATGAGGAGAGCAAACAACAAACTGAAGGAAAACATTTCCCAGCAGTGCTGCTGTGCTCAGAGGGTGACAGAAGAAGCCTCAGGGCCACGGACAGCCCATCAGGCTGACAGGATGAGTGTGGGAACCTCAGTTTACGCCTTCATGCCTGGAGGAAGCATATGCTACAATTCTCCTCTGACCAGAAAAATAAAGATTAAACAGTTTAAAAGAATGGTTTGACATTTTGGGTAATACACTTATTTGTTTTCTTGCTGGGAGTTAGATGAGAAGATTGATACTGTTCTCAAATGTAGTATCGACCTTCTCATCTAACCCTCCGCAAGGAAGTGTGTAATTGTATTTCCACAAAATACCAAACCAGTGCTTTAAGTGTAATCTGGGTGCACTGCAGTATAAAGCATGTAGGTTTACACGAGACCACGCCAACACGCCGCTCACACTGTCAGTGTGATACTACCCATGACCCGGCACACACACACACAAGAGGAGTTATCTTTCCGCTATGTGTTCTTTGTCTAAACAGAAACCTGAGCAAGTCACGAGGCCTGAAAGTGTCACGAATGCCAAAGTTGCAAAGAAACAAAAATGAACGTGTGTAAAAACATAACGTAGCCTGAGGACGGGCTTGACACTGTGCAGCATAATAAACAATATTTCACAACAGCTCATGACACAGTGTGTATAAGAGCTAAAGAAATACTCAACATAAACACTAAAAAGCTGGAGGTGAATTTCCGGCGCTTGCAGACACCCATCAACTCTCTCCATAGGCAGAGAGAGGAAGTGATCCCTCTGGGGGACCACATGACTGGCAGAAAGACTGTTGCCACCCACAGATTTTAAATACATTGTTATCAGATGATTTTATGGAGGTTGTGGAGGGCTTTCTCAACAGGAGGTTAGCTAAAGTGCTATACTCCCACGGAGTACAGTGTTTTACATTTTCATCTTTGGTGATTTACTGCAGGATACCGTTGCAGTGGGTTTGAATATGTGTGTGTGGGGGGTCGGGGGTTGGTTGGGTAGGGGGTAAAATCCTGCACGTGTGTGTGGGCTTTCCTATAAAGGAATGAAATACTTTTTGCTGGTCAATGGATAATTAGTGGCTGCATGGCATATGAACATTCAATCATAATTAGGAGACTTAGCAGGATGTCAGTGATACTTTGCTGAGGAAATCAGTAATGGCTTCAGCATTTGGCACATGAAAGAAGCAGAGACATTTACCAGGGGTTGCGGTGCTGATGAGGGATGGGTATTGGTTGGACATTTTCAGTGTCAATAACAAAACAATACTTTTTTGATATTATGTTTAAATAAAACAAAAGAAGCTTTTTCTACACTTTTTAGATTTAATAAAATAAATCAGTCCACCTCTTAACTAAATACCTGAACAAATACTGGATGGATTTCCGGGAAATGTGGTACACGTGTCCCATTCGTGATAAATTGTAATAACTAGTGAATCCTTTAACTTTTCATCTATCGCTGCTGTGAATCTGACGACAAACCTTCAGTACGTGACAGTTTTTAAGACACAATTTGTGCCCAAAAAGTATTGAAAGCCAGTCCTCGTACTGATATTAGTCTGATGCTAAACAGAACATTATGATTGCAGCTGTTTTGGTCATTATTTATTACAGTTATGAGAATTAGACTCAGACTTGCTCTTTAGATGTGGATCCATTCAAACTCTATAATTGCTCACTATGTGTAGTAAAAAGTAATTGCTTTTTAATTTCCTTGGAGTATTATCATTATATACCCATTTCATTGTATTTTCTATTGGTTACTCTAATCTGCGCAACTGAGCCGGAGTACCACGCATCTGCAACATTTCACTTTGGCCAACTGACACAAAGTATTTTCTTCACTAGCTAACTGCAGTCCGGAGCTAAAACAGCACGACGGAAAGATTTTACAGGCGCCCCGAAATGCACCACAATGCACCTCAAATTATTATAATTCCCACCATATGGGGTGTAATTGTGGGCCTATTCAAACCATCAACGCCATCTAAACCCAACTCCGGCCAAAACCCAGCACCATTAAAACACAATACAACTCAACACTACAGAGACCACTTCCTGGTCTGTTACACCAATCAGTCGTGTTCAGCCTCTATCACTTATGGCCTCGGGGCTGCACACAGAATGAGGTGTTGGGAAAATCACCCTTGCTCTGGAAAACACTGTCCCATGCGCATTAGAGTCCATTTCAACTGTCAAGTATCTAGACTGACATGGTAAGTGTTTGAATCTGACCTCGTAGAAAAATACTGAAATAAAAGAATGCAGTGTTGAGATGACTCATAAGCTCTCAATGGAGGTAAAACAATACATTTTATTCAATCATTACTTTAATTAAAGAAAGGAAAAGTAATATTGATGTAAAATATCATGATGTTTTTTAATATAAAATTGTCCATCCTCCATACTGCTGTCATATTTTGTAACAGATTCCAAAAGTTATTGAAATATATAGATTTTGTGGCTCATCACATTTCTCATCTGATAAAATTGATTGAACTAACTTGATGTATATTGGGTAGCCATAAATGACCCATACGTTATCCCAAAGACTGGCATAATTCCCATGTTGTCATCTTTTCATATCCTTATTTACAAAAATCTATGTATTTTTAAGGACCAACAGAATTTTCAGCAGTGCTGTCGTTTCTCTTTGTCCTTGTGCTGCTGCCCTTACAGGATTCATACTACATTTTAATAGCAATCCGATCGGGCACGGCCTTTGATGTCAAGACTGTAGGTCAGCCAATTGACAAGCTTTCAAAATATCGATGGTATTTCTGGGCTGGTGTTCTTTTCTAAAATGGAAATGCAGAAATGCATCTTTCCATAAATTAAATACATGAAGAATAGTTATTTGAGTTCTTGGACGTAAACAACTGCTTGTTCTGCTGCAAGACAGCAACAACGAATGTTTTAAGGAACTGAAGATGCAACAACAGAAAAAAGACAGAGTTACTCATTCCAGCCCACATCGTGGTGACAAAGCCGTGAGAATCACAACCATTGTGCCATGAAAAGCTGAGGTTTTTCAGTTTTCTGCGGTGGCTCTCAAGTCCCATATGAAACCCATCACTCCATGAAGTCCCTTTAAAGCCATAAAACAACACAGAAAATCATTAAATCTCTGCTTGATTCTGAATGCACTATTTGTGGCTTTTCCATTTCTGTAATGGGCTCCTATGCACACATGCAAAGGAGAGAAGAGGATGGAGAGACGGGCTGGGTGGAAAGAGAGAGAGAGAGAGATCACTCAAGATTAAAGCAATGGAAAACACACATGAATGATGTCTACGTTTGTCTCAAAGAAGACAATGCTGTTGGAGCAACATGCACGGGAGGGTAGACACTGTGAAGTGTCTCCAGCATGGAGATCGCCAATATCTGACAGCGACTTATGACAATGCACGACTCTCATCCGTCTGCTAAAGTCGCCTACATTTTGTACTTATTTCTTCATCCAAAACATGTGGACGCAGGCTACACAATGCACAAGTTGTTGTCAGATTTCTCATGTGAAATCATCTGTCTTTGGCAAAAGTTATATGTATTTCTTACTGCAATGACTTGTCTACAAAATGTTCAACAATTTTCTGATTTGGATACATTTGAATGTGTTTTTTTAATTGATTTTGGCTGAAGTACAAGCACGTAGGGGTCATAAGCGGACTGTCGATAAATTAATAAGAGAATGTAAGTTAATTGGTGCCATACGGAGATTAAATTAATGATTCAGTGACGTATTTGTGTGCACATGTATTGTTGGATGTGACCCTGTTGACCTCAGAGCGGCAGATGAAGCCTGTCATACGGAGCAGCCTCGTACCGAATCAGATGAGCAAGTGTGTATGTGCGTGTGTGCGTGTGTATGTGTGCGCGTGTGTGTGTGCAGTGTTAGCTTCCAGATGTGACAGTGAGTTGACCCGCTGTTCTCTGACGAGGACTTGCTTGTTCCACATGGATGAGCTCTTGCTGTCACTGACACAAACACACACACACACACACACACACACAAACACACACACAACAACCACACACACACACACACACACACACACACACACACACACACACAGCAGAGCTCCACGACTTCCAGCGGCTTCACTGTGGATCAATGCAGATGACAGCAAACATATTTCCCCCAATTTATGAGATTCAGTGACAACAAGGGAGCCATCTTTCAGTGATTTCACCCAGGATCACGTTGCTGCTGTCGCCATTGTTGTGTTAATCCCTCCAACTCTTCTCAACCTTCTCCAGCTGAGTTTACTTCTATCCAAAATAGAAGACAGACTATAGAAAAAATACCAGTATTTTTCGAAGATCACACCCATCAGAAATGGACCACCTGCCCTGCAGTCAAACCTGTCATTTGTCACATCTTTATAGATGCAACTGGAAATTTGGCATCACAACTGAATTTTATGTTGCACATTCTTCTTCTTGCCTTCTATTTTGCTTTTGGATATATATATCATTAGAACTGAAACAATTACTTGATTAATAGTTAAACTAGTACATTTACAGAAAATAATCTAGGAAAGCAACTATGTTGATAATCATTTAATCTTTCATTTATTTTTATTTTAAGTAAATGTCAAACCATTGCTGTTCTAGCTCCTGAAATCGAAGGATTAGTTACTTTTCTTTGTCATATATGATTGTAAACTGAATATCTTTGGGTTTTATGCTGTCAATTAAACAAAACATGAAATTCAAATATGTCAGCTTGGGCTCACATTTTTAGTTGCAGCCTCTTATTATGACTGATCTTACTTTCACGAACCATGTTGGTGTCGCTGCCGCGTTACAGCACCAACCAAACTGTGGTATTAAAGCAAAATAAATCAGCACCAGTCAAGCTAATTAAAACACACAAAAACACACATAAAACATGCCCTGGAAACACCAAGTCTGCCACAGGTATTTCCACATAAAGACATCCTCTACACTTAAAGAAGAGCACGGAGGAGTGAAGCAAGACGAGAGGGGAAATAGAGGCAAGGAAAGAGGTGAGAGGGTTGATAAAAGCAGAGAGAAGGATGGATTACAAGAGGAGATAAGTGTAAAAGAGGAGTAATAAGGGGAGCAAAGTGCCAACCTGCATGCGTGTGTGATGCGTGTGTGTATTTATGTGCACTGAGAAGAACAGAGAGGAAGCTTAGAAGCATGCTGAAATTATCAGTGGGGAAAGTGTTTCCATGTGTCCTCATGTTCTCAGTTAAATCACAGCTAAGGGGGATGAAAAAGCCAAAAGAAGATTAAATTACACCTTAGAGTTGCATGTACCATCATGCTATCAAAGTGTTTGCTTATCAGGGCTCTTCATCCTGTCAACCCTATAGGTCTCTCCTTATGGCACCTTTAATGCTCAACAGTATGCTCACAGCAGGTCCGTAATAATATTCTGACACTGGTGAGTGTTTGAGCTAAACATGGATGTTCTCCGGGAGCTTGTAGAACATCTGGAGATGATCAGAATCAGCTTCATCCAGACCCAAATCCTTCTTTAGGGCCTTAAGTACACCCAAATTATAGCTCTGGTCAACCTGGTCACCCCAAATCAGCTGCTGTCACTGCGACAGTAGCCGATGTACATTTCATCTGCAACACCATTGTGGCATGCAGCCAAGACCTACACTCCAAGTATATAAATCAGGCGTATATCCTTACTATGAGGAAAGCGTATTAGAGCACTCACTATGCTGTTTGCATGACACCCACTCAGAACAGGGTAGACGTGTTGATACTGGATGTCACGGTGAAGGGTATAAATGGTGTTTAGATGACTGTCAAGATGATGAACTGCTCCCCAGAGACCCCACCAGCCTTTTGATTTACAGTGCCAGCATGCGGGGAGAATATTGGCTTCATGGCTTATATGGTGATCGGAATACATCGGCCAGCCATGTGTATGTCTAGTCTATTGACAGGAGACATCAGCACTTCTGCAGGTGACACCACTGCTGCGCATCTGACCCTTCACCCTGCCATACATCATCTCTGTCTGGGGTGGCATCCACAGCTTAGAGTAGAGTAGAGTAGAGTCATTTGGGACAAACTGTTTATGGTCAATATATAGTGTTTATAACATATGAATGCTATTGGCCGTTTGTGTCTCTATTTGGACTTTTATTTGGAATTATACAATGTGTTAAAAAAAAAATTTCTTTCAGTTTTTAATTCGCTGCCAAAATTGAGCTAAAAGGCAACTCGCGTGTGCATGTGTTTGTTTGTGAGTTGCCTACCTGTACCACTCCAGTCCTTTGTCATAAAACCTGTCGAAGAAGTGGGGCTCCGCGCCGACCGCCCTCACGTCTGGGTGGATGCGGAGAAACTCCAGCAGGGCACGGGTTCCTCCTTTCTTCACGCCGATTATAATCGCCTGCGGAAACCTCTTGGTCCCGAAAGTGTTGGACACGGGGATGCCGTGGCTCTCGGCGCTCTCCTTCGCGCTGTTCGGCACGTGGAGAGGCAGCTGCTGTCCCGGCGCGTCCACCTGCGCAGCGTCCTCGGAGACTGTGCGGTTCCGATGAGACGCCGCGTCCGGCAGGAGACGCGGCGAGGGTCGCAGCTCGTCCAAAACTCGGCGTGGATCGTCCAGAGTGTCATAGTCGGAAGCTTGCTGGCTGTACAGAGTTCTCGGAGCCGAATCGCAGAATCCGGTGAGGCAGTAGAAGAAGTAGGTGAAGATCAGGACCATGGTAAAAAACACCGAGACTTTGGAGAGCACCTTGCCAAAGTTGAACCTGACTCTGCATCCACTACATCCCATGAGTTGATCTCCTGCTCGGTGCCAAGGGGCCGAAACGGGGACAGCATGCTTCTTCTCACTACATTGATCGGAGTTTATACTGTTAAATGTATCTCCCAGAACCTGTTGCGCAAAAGTGAGGCTTCACATGGAGACTGGAGAGCTTCAGTGGGATGATGGTTTTGTCAAAAAATATCCTCATAATCTTTGTCTCTTTTGTCAGAAAATACATGAATTAATCCTCGTCAATGAAGAACGTTTTTGTCATTTAACATGATTATTTGCAGTCAGATGAGACTTCCAGGCTGCTGTGTCTGTGCGCTCTGAGGTCTCCAGATCTCTCATTCAAGGTTTCTCCTCTGCCTTTCCTACGCCCTTTTTTACACGTCTCCACCCCTCCCTCCTCCAGCTATAGATACACATGCTTCATGGGGACATTAACTACATAGACGCTCCTTCATTTCTATATGGCAAACACATTCAAATATATTTATTCATTCATAACATAAATTACATTAAGCATTATTGGCATAAATCATCTCAAAGAAACCCCATGATGCGCACTAAGAACCCATTGGGAGATTTTATTTGTCTATTAAAAAATGTGTCTGTTAGTCTCTCGGTGAGTTAAATATGTCTAAAGTTCTTTATATATATTTTTGTGGAACTTTGTCAGATGAAAAAAACGTATCTTGAGTACTTTATCGTGAGCTACAGGCGCATCAGTGTTTTACAAATGTAAGCTGACCCTGCAGAAGAAAATCCTCCTTGCCCCTTTGAACCCATATGATAGATGTCTCTATGAATAAGAGACGCCCCGAGGATGTCTATCCAAAACCTGCTCTCCCAGCCCCCTGAGACTCAACACTGAACCAACACATAGTCGACATGGTGACAAGTCTCCCCGACTCAAACGTCCAAAACAATAGGCCTGAAGCGAGGAGGGCGCCCCTGCGGCTGCTCTGTCCCATAAATACAGTATCTGAGTGTGGCACCTTAGGGGCTGCACAGGAAAGATCAGCACCAGGATGTTCCCTCGACTCTGCGAAGCCGGAGCAGGTATAGAGTTTCTTCTGGCAAAGAGATGGAGGTTGAACCTGAGATGGAGTTCAGACTTTGAACCTGACTAACACACCAAGCAGCTGCTTGAATGGACGAGGGGATGGAAAGAGAGTGAAGAGAGGTAGAGGGGAACTGAGGTAGATAATCTGTCTGAGAAAGAGATGCACACACACACACACACACACTCAGCCCTGGGGCACAGTGTGTTTCAGACAGCGATAGTAAATTAGTTTGGCAAATTTACTATGTTTGCTAATTGAGGATATTAAAGTTCTCTGTCTATATTCAGCTCTCTTGATTTATATCCTCAGAGTGAAAAAAATGCTTGTTTAAAAAATAGTTGAAGAAAATTGATGTCTGTATCGGGAATATGAAGCTACCGCCAGCAGCTGGCTAACTAAGCTTATAGCACAAAGACTGGAAACATGGGGAAACAGCTAGCCGTACTCTATCCAAAGGTAACAAAAACTTCCTACCAGCAACTCTGACGCTCACTTATTAATACTTTGTTTCTAAGTGTAAAATTTAAAGATTTCCATTTTATGTGCTGGGTAGTTACTTGGCAACCAGCAAAGACTCCAGAAAGTTACTGTTGCCAAACTAATAGAGGACTCGCTCCCTATGCAGATATAAAGGGCTCATTATAGAAAACACAAAGATTCTTAGTTTCAGGTGATTATACACTAATGAGAACATAATTTTAATTTGTGCCAATAAATCCCCCTAAACCCTGAACACTGTTCCTTTAAGGAATATATGAACTCTTCAAAGTTAAGCATTACAAAGCCTGTGATTGCAATTTTAGTGCTCAAACAAAGGTCTCTGCGGATTCTGACATGACCCAGGCAAATATAGAATAATGATATGTTTTGAAGCACAAACAGCCATTGTAAATCCATCCAAAGCGAGGCCAGCCTGGCACTGAGGAATTCACAGCTTTGGAAATGACTGTCTGCTGGCTAGAGGCAGATTCAGTCAGAATGAGGTCAGGATCCAGGCTTTGCTTTCATCAGACATTTTATTTGCTTTTCCCTCGCGCTAATTGCTCTAGTTGGAGTTATACTGACAGGTTTGGACCCAGAAATATAAACAGCGAGATTAAGGAAACAAACAGGCGGCAGCAGTGTTGAGGAAACAAATACGACATACAAGTTGTGAACTGTGCCTGTATGTATAGGATTGAGGTTGTATAATAAATCTCTTTTGTGTGCGTATCGCTCTTCATCTTTGTTGATATGGCCTCGCATTTATGTAGGCATTTATGCATGCATGCATGTGTGCAGTTCAGACTACATCTCCACCCGTGGTGCCTTCAGGTGTGTGCTGCTGCATCCCTGTGTGTACCAGTGATACAGATTTCCATAGCCAGAGGCCCGCTGATGGCGTGTACATGTGTCAGCCATTACAGCAAATTAGAAATCCTTCTCAGCAAAAGCAGAATGTTCCACTCTCATTTAGTAATTTCCAGTACGAGGAAGAAGCTGTCGGCCATTTGCAATAGCCACAAGATACCCGGCAGAATCTCCTTAAAGCCCTCAGAATGACAGGCCTTTGAAACCACCGCCCAGGAGATACTCATTTAGCGGTGCAGAGGTATGGCTGTAGTTTCCCACAAATGGAACCTTTTATTGTGTCTGGAATGAGATTTAATAAAGTCCAGATTGAGGATGTTGGCTACTTTGATTATATCAGAGGGCATTCCCACTGTTGGATCTACTGTTCTATGCAGGGATGTGGTTATTGTCCGAAAAACAATCCAGTTTATTGTTCACATTGGTGTCTGAAGTGCAGCTACTTGAAAGAAATAAAGGATGTCACACACACACTCTGCTATATGTTAGATGCTCAATGGCCGAGCCCTCAGGGAGGGAGGCTCACTGAATACAAAAGCCAACAACAAAGCGGCTGTGATGCCCCACCTTCTCCTGGAGCCGTCCCAAACTTTCATCTGCAAACCTAAGCAAAGTCAGTTAGAATGATGGATGGATGACGAGACGGAGGACTGAACAAAAAAAAACAACACTCTGATCTCTCCATCCACACAGTGTTCTCCCCCCACTTCTTCCTCTTCTCCTCACACCCTTCATCCTTCGCGTCTCACCACCTTCACACAGGTGCATCGGCCTTTTTTGCCTCCAGGAGAACTTCCAGACTCCCAGACTTGCCCTGCAGCTTTATAGAGACATCACTGAAAGGATGACTGTACTAAAGATCTGAGAGGAGGGATGTTTGGAGCTTACGCAACAGCCTCAACGGCCTTGAAAGCATTAAATAGTGTTAGACCCGCATAACGCCTCAAGTTCAACATGGGAGTAATTTATAGCGGAGGAAAAGTTTTCTGCGATTCATTCCAACTTCATGAGGGTTCGATTTGGGGAGCACCCGAAGCCAGGAGGTTCAATAATGTAATTGATATACACGTATAGAGATACGAACCCACAGATATTTTTCAAATAAACAAAAATGCATGCAAGCCCTCCTCAACCGCCATACCAGTTGTACAGACCAATTTTCAATGTGTCTTTCATCTTGGCAATAAAAACTAAAATGCCTTCCCAGGGAGCAAGTCTGCGCAGGAGCCTCATGTTTTTTTAAACTGTTATTTACCTTTTCTTTGTTTAATTGTAGCAGCGGAATCGGGGGGAGTGAGGATCTGAAGGGAATTAAACTAAATGACAATCATGTCATCGCACAAGCCGCAGACCATTTGGGAAATGCCTTCTCCTCTAATCCGCAGCTCTGCGGTGAAAAGTGGGATCGTGGTTGGCTCCTCAGTGATTGTGGGTGTGTTGGGAAGGGTGGAGGCACGAGGAGAGGAGGGAGGCTGAGGGAAACTTGCGTGTGCTTGTATGTGTTGGTGTCTTCATGACAGAAGACGAGTGTGAGCGAGAGATAAACGGAGTGAGAAAGAGGTTAAAAAAGAGACAACTGTGATTAGTTCAGTGTACAGTTTCATGCCTCCCAGCTCACTTCGGGGGATTCACGAAGACGTGTGGCTGCAAAATCTGACAGCGGCGTGAAGGTGAAACAGCTTGAGCTGCAGTACGTGTCTGACTTTATATGTGAATATCTGTCAATATGCGTGCAGAGACTTTTATTCCTTCGGGGTGTTATGTATGCTTCAATGTGCCTGTGGGGGCCTATTGTTCCAGTCTGCATGCACATGTTCCACTTGTGGTACCCAATCCCAGACTGTTACTTACTGAAATGCTTGTGGGCTGCTCCATGTGGCTTTCCTTCATTGAAAGGCCTCGTCGTCTTGAACGTTGATTGCCATGACGTCAGCTCCAAACCACAGCACTGCCTTTTATGTGTCACTGTCACCATCTATTTCCGCCCCGTGTGTGAAAAACAACTTTCTTTCCATCTTTGGACTCCACTGACACGGACGGTTGGATCGAACACTGTGCTACTGTTACTGGGCCAGAACCGCCACCCAAATGGAAGCGCTCGTTAATTTTCACACTCACTCATTTTATTCAAAACAATCAGACGGGCTAAAGATGCGTGTGAACCAGCAACTGTGTGAATGTCTCATTAGTTAACTGGGAGCTATGTGTTGGTTTATGTAAACAAGTCAAACCTGGACGATCTCTGTAAATGAAAAACATTCATCAGATGGGTGTTAACTGACCGTAATTACTGGTGTAAAACCACAGCAGTTTGTCTCTCCACTCTCTGGAGTTTCCCATGTTTTTCGAATTCCAACTTGTCACAGCGACTGTGAGAAAAGAGAGCTGTCATCTTGAAAAAAAAGAAAAGAAAAAAAACCGACTCTGTCCATTGCCTCACTGTTGAGTCAGGTCTGCTAAAATAGTATCACCTGTCCTGTGAAAATCTGCAGGCCAGTGTGTGTGTGTGTGTGTGTGTGTGTGTGTGTGTGTGTGTGTGTGTGTGTGTGTGTGTGTGTGTGTGTGTGTGTGTGTCAAACTGTTTCATGCTGCAGAAACAGGAGATGGGCTTCTACCCTGTGGGGCCAGTCTGCATTTCACAGGAATGCAAAATCATGTGCGACTCAAACAAGCAAACCATCAGTGAGCGCGCTGACGGTTGTTTTGGCCAAAGGGGACAGGAGTGTAGCAAATATGTGACCCACCAGGAAAAAAAAACACGTTAAGATAAATTAACTTTAAAATTGGATATTTCACTTTAGGGATTGATGTTTTTCAGTTTGAGTCATTTAGGTTTGGTTCAAATATCTTCATGTGTAAAATGGTCCCATTGCTTGGACAAATATGGCATTATGTGCTTTTTATTGCTGTCCAAAGCTCCATTTAAACCAAATACAGTCAGAGGAACTGGCTTGATTCTAAGACATTGGGTGATTTCTAATTTCATTTTCTTGCCGAGAGGTAAATGAGAAGATCGACACCACTCACGTCTGTATGCTAAATATGTAGCAACAGCTAGCATACACTTAGCTTAGCTTAAGCAGGGGGTACAGCTAGCCCAGCTATGCACAAAGGAAACAAAATCTGTCCAACAACACTAATTAACACTTTGTATGACAATTGTACAAATAAGAACACCTTCTTATTTGTACAATTGTCATACAAAGTGTTAATTAGTGTTAATTAGTGTAAAGACGATTCATTTCAGCACAATAAGGCTGAGATTATGTGCCAGCCTATTTTTTGGTGGTAAAACGGTGAATTGTTACTTTTGACTTTGTGGTGGTAGTGTACTTTTAAAACACCACCACCACACCCTCACTGTCGTACAGCTAATAATCACGATGGGTTGTCTGTGAGCCTCATTCCTGTGGGAATGTATTCTGAGTCTTTGACCTCTTCTGTTTTCACCCCTATACCAACACACACACACGTCACACACACTCAAACAAAAATCTTCCTCTCCTTCCTGTAGCTCTCATCTGGTCTCACTTTGGGTTTTGAGGTCTGTGTTTTTAATGGACACAACAGAGCTGCTGGTCCAAATGATAGCAGTAATGCTTTTCCGTGGACTTCCCCAAAATACATTCAAAATTAATTTGGATTCTGTCTTGACCAAGCGATCACTCACTTCCTGAGATATGGAGGAAATTACAGAAAGTACACTCCCTGTCTTTTCTGTCTTTAGTGTTTGGCGTAACATGGTGTTCTCCGCACAAATCCGGGACACTGACGAGCCAATAAGTTGAGGCTGAGGGATCGAGAGAAACAATTACTGCAGAGTGACTGACAGGCCAGATTAGAGGGTATTTGCTTTTCTGGCACAAACATAAAAGAATGAAATGCAAATGTGGATCATTAGAGATTGTGTGTGCCAAACGTTGATGCTGAAGATATCTTAATCATGCATTCGAGGATTATTTTTGATATATAAAAGCCGGTAATAAATACTAACTAGAAAGATACTTGGCTCTAACGTTGACTACTTTCAGGAGTTGCTATGTAAAAGGTAAAATCAGTGTGTGTCTGTGTGTGTGTTGCACAATAGGTGCTGAGGGGCATAAAGCTGGAGAGGTATGTGGAATTCCCCTCATTCATACAACGAGGGGGATCCAGATGTGATCACACAAACAAACACACACACACACACACACACACACACACACACACACACACACACACACACACACACACACACACAGGTTAAATGCTTTATTTATTTAATTATTGTTCTTTAGTTAAAACATGAGGCTAGATGTGCTTTAAATGCATAGATAGACATTATTGGTAGATACTCTGTAGACGTTTAACATAGGCAGAGCCGTGCTAGCTGTTTCCCCCTGTTTCCAGTATTTATGCTCAGCTAAGCTAACCTGCTGATGGCTATGGCTTCATATTTAACAGGGAGATGGAACAGTGGAATCGATCTTCTCATCAAACTTTCCAAGAGAAAATGTGTTTCCCAATATGTCAAACTATTGTTTTAAGGGCATGTTGGGATACAACGCATGCACACAAACACACACACACACACACACACACACACATGATTCACAAAAGCACAAATAGAGGCCTGCTGTGGCAGATTATTCTTTCCCCATAACCGTTTCTTTCTTTCCCCACCACTGGATGGTATTTGGCAAAAGATGCAAATGTCACGTTCTGTCGATCTTTCACAACATCTGCAAAGAAACACTTGAGTCGGAACTCCTCCGTAACTGTCTCATAATGTTGGGTATGATTATAGGTTCCTGATTGGGTTATAATCACTGAGGAGAATAAAGAGCTCAGGCACCTCTGAACATTTTCTGCACAGAAGTTAACAATCAGCATGACCAAAGCAGCAATTTTAACTATTAAGACCACCCATCTGGGGCCTCTGGGGAGTTCACAACATTTTATACAGACATGTATATATACGTTGCAAACGAAGAAGGAAAAAGAGCATGAATGAATATGCTTGCAGTTGTATCCTATGGAACACACTGGGATTACTTACCAGGATGACAGAGGATGAGCAGCCGTAAATTGCAGGGAGCTGTGGTTAGCAGGAGGTTGGGTGGGCAGAGGGAAGACGCTCTGTGGCACCGTACCCAGGGAAAGACTGAGGTAATTACTTTCTTCTCCTCTGTAGGGTTCGGTCTCTGTCAGACGTATTTTTGGCGCACCATAAACCTCTCCAGACGTCAAAGGCCTCTGACATTTGTGGACACACAAATGCAGTATTTTCCACAGTCCATCAACGCTCCGACTATCTGTGAGCCGAGCCTCCTTTGAAATCATTTCGCCAAAATCTAAAACCGTCCTGATATTTCCGTACTATGAAGATGGGTGGTGGGGGAAGGGGGAGGGGGGGGGGGGTTTGATAAATGTTTCCTTGCTTCTGGTACACTTTTATCTGAGGCTCTATTGGATCACTCTGAAACTCACACAGGAACACAAAGTAGAAGAGAAGCGTTGTTTGAAAATATATTGAAAGTATATGTGCACAGCTTGTCCACGATTTGCCCACCTATGAGGCCTCTCAAAGCCATCGTCCGTGATCAAGGTGGGGATCAATGTTGACATGTGGGCACACAATCAGCTGGTCTTCTTCTCCTCTTTTAAACTCTCTCTTATCCCTCAGTTAATCCAGCATCCCAGAGAAGAAGGACCCCTCTCCCTGATCTGTGTGAACAATACCCGTGCCACACACCTCAAGTATTCCTTTGAAGCTTTCAGACCAACCTGTGCTGCTGTCTCTGGGTCTATCTCTTAAGTAGATCACAGGGCAGATAGTGAGTGATGTTTGCAAATACACATGTTCAAAAAAAAACTCTGTGTTATTGAAGCTGTTGGCATTCAGAAACAGGAATGTGATCATGTGATAAAGGTGACAATAAAGCGGCAGAAGCCATTGAAGGCAATCTTTGAAAGTTCTCATTGTTTATTTCTTTACTGGGTGCCCTCATACTTGGGATTTCACGGGGTTCTTTTTGGCTTTGCTGTGCGGTCCCTCCCATGTTTAAACTGTTGACATCTTGTTGGACTGAACAGAAATTTGTGGTTTTTCATTGTTTCTTCCTCAGTGTAATTGCATTTTTATTACTCCTCATTCCACGTTTACAGTGTTTATAACCAACACAGGCTGTCAAGATATGCATTTCATACCCACACTGCATAAAATCGGTTTATTTGCTCAGTGAACAACACATTTCACTTTGCGGTTCACTGTCGGGCCTTTCAGAGAGGACGAGCAAATGTATTCCATTCTATTTTGGTTTTAATAAGCTCCATCTCTGTCAAACACATGTTGTCCTGACCGAATTACAACAATGCCCAACTGTGAGGGCCTCGAGTTTTCCAGAGCTGTCTTTCGATCCAGAGCACGTATCAAATTCCAGTGTCAAGTATAAAAGCTTTGTTTATCCTTTTAATCATTAGGGGCGGAGGGAGGCAGATATTTGGCCAACACATGTGGTCTATAACATGTGGAGGGCAGCCCCACCATGTAAGGATGGAGACATCACATTATAGCGGGGTAACTACTCACATTACTCACTGATGAAAGAAGCTTTCTCTATTTCTGTTACAGTCACGCATTCAGGGGTTTAATTCTTCCCACAATGCGATCACAGCTTCCGTAGTGAGTGAATCAGAGCCACTGGATGACAGATGTTTTTTAGGGAATACCTTGATGAAACTGGATATAATGTCGTGGCGTGTGGACACAGAATGAGACGCTCTTCTCTGTGGCTCAAAACAGAAGCAGGTGCAGTGCTCGTAAACATCCACATCTAAGCATCAGGCCTCATATACGTTGTAATTAAAACAAGATGTCCCTGAGAATGAGTCAGTGGCGCGCGCACACACACACGCATATGTTTAAATTGTACCCTGAGGCTCGGCCTGTGGGACATGGGAAAAGCTTTGGAGTAGTAGCGGTTTAATGTAATTAAGGATTTGCTTTCGAGTAGGATGAGCCCGAGAGGTCAGTGGAAGGAAAAGTGTGGTTACAATTCGAGTCTGTCTCGTGATTCTATCAGAGGATTACCACTTCCTCCTTCCTGTTTGCTTCCTCTTGGCCATACAGCTGTGCTCAGATGCCAGCCAGAAAGGGTGTTCTCACAGATAGCAACTTCTAATTACAGTTCCTTGTTTTTCGGCAATTTCCTTTTCCTCTTCATCTCTCATTCTCACATCTGGTTTATCTTTGTGTTGTGGTCTCTGTCTGTTGTTGGGTTGGTCGCTGACCCCCCTCCTTCACTCTCCTTCCCCGTCCCTGACGTCACCCCCGAGGACAGGTCCGTCTGCGTGCCAGCTCTCAGAATCCATGACAAAGACATCTGGTCAGTCATGCCCTCCTTGTGCAGGTATTACTTCATCAACACTTTAGGCAAAATGAAATGTGAAACAATACTTTTGCAACAGCTGCTCCCTCTGAAGTGAATTCAACAGTTTTGATCTGACAGACAAAATCATCACATCAAATGCACAAAACAGTCTTTGCTTTAAATGTTGTGCTGCTCCACATCATTACAATCTGTGAATGTTTGCACTTCCTTTCTTAATCCTCGGGCCTGACACTGCAGCTTTCATCTCCTCCTCTGATCTTCCAGCCTTTGAAACAGGCAGATCCACACCTGCTCTTACCCAGACATTTAAACAGCACACGAGCTGTTGAACGCAGCCCCACATCCTCACTTTGTTTATAATTCCACCACTTCACAAGCCAAGAAGCGGCTTCACTGAGATATCTGGAAAACTTTGCAGAGAAGAACGGAGTAGAACCTCAGATCACTCGTAGGTCTGCAACGCGTGAACAGATTTGACCAAGTAAAGTTATCGGCATAAATCCAGGATCTACTTCCTGACGTGATGGAGAAGATGGCAAGTGGACACAACAGCACTGCAGTGGAGACATTCTTTTCAGATATTTACTGTACTCTTAATCAGTGGATTTTCAGCAAAAATGTCAACAAAATTCCACTAACAAACTTGGCCTTTTTGTGATAAAATAAAAGCATTGCCACATGTGAAGCATTATTTGATTTAGGAATCCTATACAATTACTTGAGTACATTTAATTGAAAAGGGAACATTTCCCAAGTGAATCGAGAGCATCATTAAAGAGGCACCATGAAGTAATGTACTTTTTGCTTTGTTGTTGCCATAAGGAATGAGCCTGTTTGTGGTCTGAATACATTATTAACTCTAGAGAGAGAAAAATAGGTCCACAAAGTAATACTGAGGTGAGTTGCGGTTCATTGAAGATGTGTTTTTCAGGCACATAGCCCCACCAAGTGGTGGGAGCATGCAGTTACACTTTTGAAGAGGGATATGAAGCACAGTGTGTTCAACATACTTTCACAGATCCAGAGTGGTGCAGTGAAGCGTGCAGACAATGTGACTCACCCGGTGAGACTTTAACTCATAACTGAACCGTAAACTCTTTTTTAAAGGGAGGGACAATAAAGAGCATTGTTTCCGTGCAGCACAATTTAATGTGGTTGAATTTAGGATCCTAGTTGCAGTTGTTTGTGTTTGTCTCTGTGCTGCTGATTTAAAAAAAAAAAAGTGGTTGAGACCAGTCTGTTCTTGCTGCCCAGTGAGGCCACCGTCCATCAGAGCCCCGGAGCTCCATTAGGCTTCGCCCCGCAGCTCTTCATCCACTGTCCTCACCTCGAGCAGCAGAACACGTGCTTCTCTTTCACGGCTCACCTTTCTGCACATCAACCTTTTCTGTGGAAGAGGCCAAAACAAAAAGTGGGTGAAAAGGTGCATGACAAGTGTGCAATGTACCGCATGTGTGGAACCTAGACTCACGTTTAGGGATGAACGTGAGTGAGCTGCTGAATATTCAGAAGCGTGACAGCCCTTCTGTCGGGCCGTCGTACAAGAACTCGTGGCCCAATCCATTGCCACACTTCCCACAACAGACCTGTGATAATAAAACACAGAACGCTTTTGAATCAGAGATCTAAATCTATAGATCACGTGATTGCCAACAGGTACATCCAGCAGTGCTGCTTTTTGCAGACGTGATCTACCTTTAGCGGCCCCCATGCTTCTGGGTGTTTGGAGACACTGTCCTTGTGGATTGTCTCTGAGAAGGCTGGCCAAGGAGAAGAGTGCTCAAACTTTGACATGCTGGAGAATAACTCGTGCCCACATTCAGAGCACACATATATACCTGAGAAGGGGGAAAGGTATCAATGAATGGACTCTTATTTCCACTACAGTGGGCCTTCATGCTTCTTTACTCACCAGGTTGGAAGTGATTCTTAAACTCTTCTCCACCAGAGAAAGAGCAATATGACATTTCATCCATTTCAAATGTCTTCGTGTCCTCAAAACAAACAGGATTTCCTTGTGGTTTGAGCCGTATGTTTACAGTCACGCGGGCTCCAGCTGGTACAAACCGGCAGGTCCAGTTCTCGAGTATCAGTCGAGCTCTGCCCTCCTTGCGTAAGGGCTCGTCTCGTTCTCATTGCTTCCACTAGGTGGCAGTATTTACATCACTGAGTCAGCGTCGATGCTCTGTTTAGTCAGCCCAAATGAGTTTTAAACTTTAAAATAATATACACAACAATAACGTGTATGACGTGGGTAATGAAATCAGGTGATCAGTGTGGAAGTGAACAGAAGAGAACAGCACTCTGTTGTTCAAACACCACAGTTTCAGAGCCACGTGGTTAAACCTGAGACCGGGTTCAGTCCAGACGGTGTCGTCATCTGTCCTACTTGTCTCATGACTGACTAAAACTACTCGGGACAGTAGAAAAAAAAAAGAGAGAGAGCATTGTGTTATTTTAATTTCAAATATATTTATTTTAGTTTGCAGATCAGTCATTGAAAGGTAAATAAACAGACGTGTTTCATCTCTTAGTAATAAATAGCTTGTGGAATCATAAGAAAGCTATCCTCACCATGAGACAATCTCAGTTACTATAAATAAATCTAAAACGGGTGATTGTGTAATCAGTGAGGTTTTCCTGAGATGGTGATGATTGCTTAGTAAAAAAAAACTATTTTGAGAGCGGTCTTCTGTTCTTGCTGTCCATTGTGGCCATCATTCATCAGAGCCCTGGAGCTCCCAGATGGGCTTTATCCCAGAACACTTCATCCGCTGTCCACACCTCCAGCAGCACGGAGACACTTCTACAAGTCCAGCAGCACTTCCCTCTAACGGCTCACCTTACTGTCCATCAACCTTATCTATGGAGAGACGAGAGGACAGAACCATTCAACTGGTTGTACATCACAGACAGTGCATCTGAGCTCAACTCTGTCTTAATTGGGCCGACACCAAACAACCGCTCAATAATTATTACAATATTATAATTATAATCATGCATGGTTCAGACCAGAGGGTTTTTTTCTCAAACTGGTGATGACTGAGGTGGTAGCTTGCAGCTAACGGCATTAACAGTGCAAACATCAGCAGCCAATTCACACGACACTTTCTTGTTACTTGTCGGACGAAAAATATCAGGTTTCTACGCTATTTTTTATGTCATATATTTGATGTCATATATTCTCATTAATATTCCAGAATTTTGGACCTGAAAATCGAAAGTCGAATCAAATAAATTGAAAAAAAGTTAAATAAAGAAATGGTCTAAAAAATTAAATAATAATAATAATAATAATAATAATAATAGGCAGGTCAGTCTGAATTCTGCGTTTGTCAAATTCAAAATAGTGTTGCGTTGCTCGTAGTTCTGTACCGAATAGTTTGAAGCTTCATTCATGACGTTGACATTCGAATCCAACAACTTCTCTTCCCCGCTCTGTTTCTCTCAAACACACAGCGAGCTGCGGCGCTTAGTCCTCACTATTGTAATTATCTCTGTCCCAGTTCAAAAAACAGATTTACTGATGTTATCATTTCCAAAATGTACAACCTGCTTCAATCCATATTTGTTCCCATTTAGCCTTTCAAAAACATAATTTTCACCCACCTGTATTAAAGCAGTCTAGCAGAAGTCTAACCATAAATTATATTTATATACTCACATTAACACAAAATCATATTTTTTAGGGTGACATCATCATAAAATATGACCAACAAAATACGAAGTTTCATGCGAAAACATCAATAGAAGCTTTGAATGTATAAATAATTGACATTCAATACAACCCTTTCCATTAAATTACTCATATTGAGCACAGAGCAAAGTTTTGGTGAGCGACCATATGGAGAATAGAGATGGGGGAAAGAAACTGGTTCTGAAATTATGATATGATATAAAATTTGCTCGTTACTCATGCTGATTAATGGGGCTCGACATGCTGCTCCACCACAAACATCTCTAATTGCACAGTAAGGCACAGACTCTGGAGATTATTTTAATAACATGTTAGTTCTGATATATTTCCCAACAGACATTTTGGCTGTTGATAATTTCATCTACCAGAAAATCTACATCTGATACTGGCAAAAAGTCATGCCGCCTAACATAAACCCTAATGCTGACACTGCTACATATACATATACATATATATACATATACATATACATATATATATACATATATATACATACATATATACATATATGTATATATATATATATATACACACACACAATATATATATATATATATATATATATATATATATATATATATATATATATATATATATATATATATATACACACACACACACACACACACATATATATATATATATATATATATATATGCAAATTTCAGATGATATATTGTCCCAGTTGATTTATCGGTCCAGCTCTACTTGGTATTTGCTGTAAAATTGTTAAATATGCATTCCTAGGGCCGACATAACATTAAGTCAGTGTAATAGAGCAGAAACTGTAGTTGTAACCTGGTGTTGTGATATAATCGGACTATCGTACCTTTAGGGACGAACTTCAGTGAGCTGCTGAATATTCAGAAGCGAGACAAGCCTTTGGTTGGTCCGTCATTCACAAACTCATGGCCAAGTCCATTTCCACACTTCCCACATCGCACCTGCATCAACACATCCGACATCAGAATCAGGAATATAAACTTTTCGATACGGTCAGCAGTTGATACATTAAACAATCGCTAGTCTCTCAATGGTTGCACCCTGTTTACCTACCGCTAGTGATTTACAGTAGTTATTTGAGCTGCGTAAACAAGTATGAAAATGTGTGAAGGCCAGTTTAGACATTAATATATTACACTTACATTGAGCGTCCTCTGATAGGTTTAATAAATCAAGGGAATCTATTTTCTTTGGATTGTACCTTATAGGCCCCAGGTCTCTCCTCATGTTTAGACACACTGTCTTTATGGATGGTCTCTGTGAAGGCCGGCCAGGGAGACGAGTGTTCGTACTTGGAGCGGCTGGTAAACAGCTGGTGATCACACTTGGAGCAGGCATAAACCCCTGAGGGATAAAATATGGGAGATGATGATTTGAGTGCAATATGAGGAGAGAACTATTTAAAAAGGTCATTTTATTTAGGATGGCCCTACCTCAGAACTAACATTAAGTTAGCACCAACTAGTGGTCATTTGTTGGTATCATGTTATCATCGATAGTTGTCATGTTTTGTTACTACTGTATTTTAAATGATGTGTTGAATTCATATTTAACATTATGAATGTTTTAGTAGGAATGATATGTGTAGATAAGGTTGCATTTATAGAGTGCATTTTTAAGAGGAAGTCGACTTCTCATTATTGTAAACAACAACCGGTTTTGTAACAGAGTGACTATGTAACCTGAGCCTGGGTTACACAACTTAACACGCTTTGTATAATTTACATGCCCATGCCCATCAATGTCTAGTTGTATGTGACCATGATAACTGCGGTCACCCTTTCTTAAACTTCTTATCGGTGGCTACAGCCTACATGGATAGGAGTCGATCATTTAGTCCGAAATAAAGTTATTAAACGTTACAATTACACTGAATAGTTAGCTCGCAGTGGCTCTACTTAACTCGACAGTCTCTAAACAGCACGAGTTAAGCAGACATTCGGAATAAAGTACAAGAAGTTAAAGTAATGAAGGTACCTGGTTTAAAATGGTCTTTATAAACCTCTCCACCGAAAAAATTACAAAACGACATCCCTGTGCTCTGCAGACGGTGTTTGTCCCGGTTCCTCTTTGACGCAGTGAAAAGTTATCTGGACCATCAGTAATATTCCGGCTGGCAACAATAAGACATCCGGTTTAAGAGTCCGGCCTTCAAAATAAAACTAGAGGGCTGAAGCGTGCCCCATAAATCATGGCTGTGTAATAGCGGTGCGATCTTAATTGTATACGTTATAAAATGGCATTAAGAATGAAATAATTACATTGTGCCTTAGACAATTAATCAATTAACGTAAAGTAACTGTACTTGTCATAATCCATTCCACGATTCATGTTGAATGTTGGATATAAAAGAAGAGCAGGAGGAACTTGGGGATGACGGTCAGACACAGGAGATGTTTTTTCCTTCTCTTGAAATTGTGAAAAGTGATCTACCAGAGACACAAGTATCGTAAGAAATGCAGCCAGTTTCTTCAGACGGCTCTGCAGCTCAGAGTGAGAACAATGACAGTGACATATTTTCTTTTCTTATAAAAATACACTTGCCACTTTTATTTTATAATATATACTTGTTTTAAAGTACTGTTATCTGTTTGTTGTTTACCATACTTATCTATTATTGCTATTATATCTATTATGTTTATTTTAATGTTTTATTGTATGTCTATGTTTATTGTTATGTACCTTTCACCTAGTCAAATTCCTTTTATGTGAACGTTTTTGGAAACCCACCTGTGACTCTTGATGTCTGCCAGCTCAAACCCTCACGACGAGCCTCAACTGTTTAAACTTCACGTTTCAGATCCAAACAGATTACAACAAATACAAGTTGTTAAACCTGCACCACCAACATACAACCTATTACCATGTTATTAATGTAAATATACCGTATAAAAAATGTAAGATAAGATAATCCTTTATTAGTCCCGCAGCGGGGAAATTTACAGGATTACAGCAGCATACAGAGAAAGTGCAAACAAGAGACATAGTAAAATAAATCAAAACAAGTGTTATTAATAAGTAATAAACAGTAAAGAGTATTAATTAAGTAAAAAGGTTCAAAGAAATCTACAATAACTAAAATATAACTACAAATATTATATTTCAATATAGTCTCAATTTTAGTTCAGTTTATATTTAATTACGGTTATTTTAGTTGATGTATTTGTTCTTTTATTTCTGATATCCATCCTTCAGTGTCCTTATGTTGTTGTTATTGATTGCTTGGTTGCTTTTTAAGTAACTTTCCTCTCTATTTGGAATTTAGCTTTTATTCTGAAGGATTACAAACCGGAACTCCTATATCGTCTGCCAGCGGACCACAAGCTCCAGACTCGAGCTAGCTTAAGTTAGCCGGGTTTGTCTCGTAGCCCTCCGGCTACCGTCGTCCATGGTGTTGTGCCGCGACTCTCTCCGGAGGCATGGACACCACAATGTTCCAGCTGCGGTCGTTCGTTCACCAGCGGCTGTACGCGGCGGCGGAGGAGATCCTCGGAGAGGTGGAGAAAACCATAACGTTAGCCATGTACGAGCAAGAAGTTAGTCGGTCGAAAGAGGAGGTGGAAAGTCTGCGGCACCAGCTCGACTTCCTGCGAAATAAATCAGGTTCGAAATGAACTTGTTCAATGTGTTGCCTAGCAGCGGCTGGAGCCTCCAACCTCCACGTGTAGCTGGCAGTGTGGTGCTAGAAGAAGTAACGTTAGCCACAGAACGTTAGCCACAGAACATTAGCTTGAGATGTTGCGCTCCTCTTGTTCGCGCATGCGCATAACCCACTGTACAAACTACAAACAGTAGTCGAATATGTTTTAATTCTATGCAGCTTTAGAGTGTTGTAACTTTAAATTGGAGGTGGTTTTTTTTATATTGTGTGTATCTTTTAGAAAGTGACTTACTTACCTGACATTAATATTTGCTCCTGTCTCCTTTTTGCAGCTGCAGAGCCTTCACTGACCAGCAGCACAGTGAACCGTGGAGACGACTGTGATGCCCCAGTTGGTCTGCAGGAGAACCCAGGACCCTCGACACCAGAAGAGTCTAACTCCAGTTTGGGTGCTGAGGTCCCGGGAGCCTCTCAAACCAGCGCAGAGCCGGACCAGAACAACTGGAACTACTGCTTGGTTCAGACAGACTTCTTGATGTCGCCGATAAAAGAAGAGCAGGAGGAACTTGGGTGTGACGGTCAGATACAGGAGATGATTTTTCCCTCTCCTGAAATTGTGAAAAGTGAGCAAGATCGGCCCGAGACACAAGCGTCGTATGAATTGAAGCCAGTTTCTTCAGACGGCTCTGCAGCTCCGAGTGAGAATGATGACAATGATGAGGAGTTGGTGAATAGCAAAGGAGAACCGACCAAAACAATGAAACAGAAAGGAGAGCTATTGCAAGGGCAAAGTGGCAGCGTTAATGAGAAGGACAAAGCAGCGTTACCCAATGACAAAAGTCCAGCTAAAAATGAAAAGGGTCGCAGTTTTTGCCATTTTTGTGGCAAGGGATTCCAGTACATCGGCTCTTTGATGAAGCACATAAAAACGCATGAAAACAATTTTGATTGCACCGTTTGTGGGGTGACATGCCTGTCTTCAAATGAGCTGTTAACTCATGTGAAAGGTTGTCGCAACCAAACATATTTTTGTGACACCTGTGGCAAGACCTTCGCCAATGTCCGTTGTCTCCGGCTGCATGAGAGAATACATACAGGCAGAAAAGAGTTTGTGTGTCAAGAATGTGGCAAGACGTTTTACCGGAGAGAGCATCTCATCGTGCATGTGAGGACCCATTCTGGGGAGAAACCTTATCATTGTGATATTTGCGGGAAAGCATTCAGTCAGAGCCAGAACCTGACCATTCATAAAAGAAGCCATTCGGGGGAGAAACCATATCAATGTGGCCTGTGTGGCAAACTTTTTAACACTAGCAGTCATCTCAAAACACACATGAGATACCACTCAGGGGAAAAACCGTACCCATGTGATATTTGTGGTAAACGTTTTAGCCAAAGCGGACAGATGACTCGACATAGGACCACACATACAGGAGAGAGGCCATATGGCTGCCATATTTGTGGTATGAGATACAGGTTTGCACCTAATCTGAAGGTGCACCTGCAAACTCATGAAAAGGCACTTACTGGGTGAAAACAGGCACACGATCTCAGAGCTCAATTATAAATCATGAATACCGGTAAGTTAGATTAATTTTGTGGAATAATTGAAAGAGTTCTTTTATTTGTTGTCAGGAAAAAAAAAACACAATCTTAATATGTTCTTGAATACCTTTTAGGTTTGGGTTGATATGTGTTAGACTGCTGAAATAATGTTAGCACTTTTTTAAGAGGTTTAAATGATTCCCACAGGTAGAAACAGGTATCGCTTAGACCATCAGAGTGCCGAACAGCATCTCTGGAGCTGCTCTTTTTCCCATTTCATGTTTGTATGATTGCATACTGTTCAGTGTAATGGCTTCCTTTGGTGAAACCTAATTTTCCACATGGGGAACAATAAAGTTGAATATCCTGTCATATCACAGTCTATTTACATTTTCCTGGCTGTGGCCTCCAGGTAAAAATATGTACACCAGTATTATTCTTCCATCAGTCCAAACATCTAATACTTCTACAGTATAAAGCTACATGGTATTAAAGTCAGAAAACTATATGTCTATTATTACTAGAGCTAACAAGACAGAGTAACTTGGCTCGACAAACTTCCATGATGGTGAGTTTGGAAGAGAGTGAAGTTTATTAACTATTAGTTTATTATATAATCCCTATTATCAGTGCCCTAAACCACAGCCAGTCAACCTGGGTTCAGTCGACCTGGACCTGGGTTCAGTCGACCTGGATCTAGGTTCAGCCAGTCGACTTGGGTCAGCCAACTGTAACAAGTCCTTTACCTGGATTTGTTTTTACACCAACTGTTACTCACGTGTGTCTGTATGTGAGTTATATTGAAAATTGTGACTTGTGGATTACTAGAATTTCAGGGGGTTTGTTTCAATTAATACTGAATGTTGACATTTTTTATTTAAGATAAGCTCAAATTAAATAGAATTTTCAACAACAAAAGAATGCTGAATTAAAATAATAAAAAAAAACAGATTATTTTCATGGCATTCAACTACTATAACTCCCACCAGGCCTGGTCCGGACGACACTTCTTGTTGTTCTTGTTGCTATGTAGCTTAATGTGTGAACAGAAAACACAAGAAACACGTTCAGTTTTTTAAGTAAAAACAGAGTGACTCGTCTTCCTCAATGGAAGATCTTTCCAACGGTTGTCACGTGACGGCTGTATGCTTCCGCGTTAGTAACCGCTGGTCATGCTGCACGCTGTGTTCTCCAGGATGTGGCGCCACTTTAAGTGTAAATAACTGGGATAATTAATGATTGGGTAATAATTGGATTAAATAAAAAAAAAATTGGATTAAATTAAAACAAACTTACACATGGGAAATTATTATATTGGTGGGAAGTCTATCAGCACTAAATTACTTGTGTTGCCAGACCCAATGTCAATGAACTGCATTGTAAACATGACAGCAGGTGACGCCATATCCCTCTCTTTGAATTCACCCTCTATATGAAATGCACTATATTAATAAAGTTGACTGGCCTTGAATGCCATTCATGCAACACTTGATATTGGAAACATTTTATTGGCACAATACAAATATAGTATAATTAACTTTTGTGTAAAACAGATAAATAATTATCTAAAAACATTTCACACAATTTCTTTTTGAAGATTAAATGGTAAAATAATAATGGTAATAATAATACGTTGTGCAAAAGGCCCATAATACAGCCAACTTACGAACAATGTTTAAAGTATTATAAAAATAGAGAAAACACTAGACTGTTTCTCACAATTCAAGCAAAGGGGACTGGATTGCAGTGAAATTTGGCCACAACGATAAAAAGAACGTCTCTCACCAAGTATGACTCGTTTCCCTTCATTCAAACCAAAGGGCCGTTGATAAGAACATCGTGAACATAACATCATAAATCCGTAATGGAAGGAAACTATATATTTGAACGTCTGCTTCCATCTCCTTCGTAGCTGCAGAATCTCCACTGACTGGAGAGGAAGTTCGGCAGGAGACCTCAACACAGCCGTCGACACAAGAAGAGTCTGACCTGAGCACCGCTGAGGTCACAGTCTCTTCCCAAAGCAGCACAGGAAACGATGGTGGGAACTTCTGCTCGGTCCAGACAATATTCAATATGTCCAAGACCAAAGAGGAGGAGGAGGAAATCGGGGACTATAGTGAAACACTCAAGTTTTATGAATTGCAGCAAGTTTCTTCAAACTGCTCTGTTGCCAAGAGCGAGAGCAATGGCAGTGATGAGGAGAGGGTGCAGAGCAAAGGACCATGGGTAGAGATGAGGAGTGAAGATTTCACGGAGAGACAATAGGACAGTATGAAGCAGAAGGGGCCTGCAGCGCCGCCGGATGGAGATTCTTCTGCTGAAAGTCCAAAGGAGCGCAGTACTTGTCCTATAAAGGGCTTCCAGTATATACGGGGTGGAAATACTTTAAATGTCAAGACTGTGGGGAGTTCTTTGTCCAAAAAGAGCAGCTGGTTGTGCACACGAGGACCCAGTCAGGGGAGAGAACGTATCGGTGTCGTGTTTGTGGAAGAACATTCACTCAGAGCCAGAAACCTCACAGCTCATAAAAGGACACAAACAGGACAGAGAGACCATATTGTTGTGGATCACGTGGGAAACTATTTTCCACCAGCGGTCAACTATTTTCCACCAGCGGTCAACTATTTTCCACCAGCAGTCAACTCAAAGCGCACATGAAGCATTTTTTCAGGACAAAAAGCTCTCCTCGCGTGACATTTGTAGTAAAACATTTTGCCAAAGGGGGACAGTTGATTCAACATCAGAATGCACACACAGCCGAGAGCGTGGCATAACCTTTACATAAGTGGGGAAAAAACATATGGATACAATATTTTCTTTTTTGTAAAAGGCACCACTTGGTTGTACCATTTTCCACAAACGGTTAAGATAATCAGAATCAGCTTTATTTGGCCAAGTATGCATGCACATACAACAATGTGTCTCAGTTTTCTTTCTTTTTTTGCAACTCTCACAATGTACTTACTCAAAAATATAAATAACTGCTTGGGACAAGGACAAGATCTGGACAGATAATAAGAGATAAGATCATAATATTACTATCCATATGTGTTGTTCTATATCCACAGGTTGATAATTGATCAGATAAATGGTAAAAAAGTGAATCTTCTATTGTATTGTATTGTAATGGAGATACATGAGGGAAAAAACTTTACCTATGGATCACAACCATGTTGTGTGTTGATTTCAAAATGAACCATAAAGCCAGCTTGAGTCTGATTTGAGCAGCTGGTGAAAAAAAAGAAAGTGAGATGTTCACAGCCACAAGACAAAATCAAGAACAGATGTCTGTGCATACAGTGTAATTAAATTAACTACACCGCGGTTCATATAATAAAGTCAGGTCAATTTTGTCGTCCATAAAATGTATTCATCTGGCTCAGTTAATGAGCTGACTTTGGGCTTAAAGGGGAACTCCACTGAAGTTCATAACGTTCGCAAACTGGAGATGTGAGGTTTGAAAGAAGTGGATATTGAGAAGGCATTGAGTTGCATTATGGGAATTGTAGGAGCCAATGTTTTTGGTGCTTGACCCCAACTATATAAAAGACAGCATATCTTGTCATCCGCTGCTTCAATTTTGACTGTTCTTTCTCTTTTGAGTCTCTCACAAAGGTGACTTTTTAACAGTGGCTTTTACCTGAGGTGAGTTTTAACTGGGATGAATCCCAGTCACCATGCTTCCTCATGTTACAGGGCCAAAATTTTCCATGTCAGGTTCTGTTCATACTCTGGGATCCAAACATATGCACTGATCACATTAAATACATTTAGAGGGAAATCAATTGTAATCGCCGCAGTCTGTGAATTTCTAAAGCATAATACAAAGAAATTTGCTTCCGATGCCGATTGTTTACGTCTGAAATACGATAAATGTGAGCAGAATTTTAAAACCATTTCCCAAGTTCACCGTATTTGACTGCTGCTATTAGCATTTAAGGATCTACTGAGACAGAGTGTATTAATAATACAGTGAAGTGGACTACCCCTCTAATGAAGGACAGGTGGCTGCATCACACCGCTGCTCTAAAATATTTGTTCTGCAGTTTGGCCAACAGGTGGCAGCAGACTTACCAAAGTTACTCTTCATGAGGGAGGATTTTGGTTTATTATAAACATTATATTTTCCCTCGTTTGCTCCAAAGAACCCACAGCCAAAATATAAGCAATTTACAGACAGTACAATCTCTCTCTGTTTTTAGCATGAACTTAGCTTAGCTTGTAGACCAAAACGGCAAATTTTTTAATACTACTGGTAATCCACGTGTATAAACCTGTCCATGAAATTGTGTGCAGTTAAATATCAGGTCACACAAGGTCGGTGTCTGGGTAGCTCCCCTGCTGGTTGAGAGGACACAGCAATAATCCATACAGATCCTAAAAGCCAAAAGCCAGCTGTTGTCTTCTCTTACCTTTATTCTCTCTCCCTCTGCATTAGTTCCTTTCAATCCCAAATGTAACAACTAAAATCATAGATATTTCTCATAGTCAAACACAACCAAGCCCCAAAAGTGAGATACAAGATGAAGGTGCTTCAAGAAAAAGTGAAATTAATTTAATTAGAGGGGAAATAGATCTCTGCATCCCTTATAACAATAAACCAAAAAAAGCATTCTGCCTTTGAAATAAATTGCTTTTGAGCAGCAACTTTGAGCATGGATTTTTTTTTTTTTCAGGTCTTGCAATTACATAAGTCTGCAGCGTTCAGGACTGCGGTGTCAGAGGGGGAGAGATGAGCTCCGTCTCCGTTTGGACGCTGAGCGCAGCAGCAGAGAGGAGCCGCCGCTCCGTCAACTGTTGGTTTCTCCAGTCTAATCTGGATTAGAGCTCCGTCCGGTCTGCAGCCACGACTCACAATAATCACATTATTCTGTATTGGGTTGAGTGCTCCTGAAGCGGAACGGGAAGAAAGAAGCCATGTGTGACGCTGCTGACGCGTTTATATTTACAAACTGAACTGTGTTTTTAGATCAAATCTTCTACGGACTTGGGACGTTTTTTGGTTGTTTGTGTTTTTTGCAACGAAGATTGGCTCCAATCCGAGTAAAGTTGAGTGAATATATTTGTTGCCTGCGGCCGGTGCATGGTGCGCGTCCCCGCGCTCTGCAGCATCTCCACTGAGCACTGCAGCCTGCACGTGAAGCACATTTCTGCACAAACCTCCGCCACCGACATCACGAGAGCAAACATGCCACATTCAGGTAAGAGCTCTGGTTTCACCGGGAGCGTCTGCTTTTTATGTAATCAGTGGCGTTAATAGCTGCCTTTTAATTTGAAATAGAGGATTTGCGAAATGTTTCCACAGGTGAGGGCAGAAAGAGTACAGACTGATGAAGAAGGGGTTCGGCATCTCTTGAAAAGTTTAAAGGGGACAAACGGGAATCATTGGAAAGCCTGAGTGATGGTTTGGCCGACATTGTCCATTAACTGTGAACCTATTTTAGCTCCGGAGATATTGTCTTAACGATGGTCTTAATTGGATGAAGTGAAGCTGTACTAACACTGACCATGTGATACCCAGACAAACACTGAGCCCAGTGCCAAATGGGTCAGCCATCGGGGTCAAGTGGTAGTTTGGGGAGCGCGTTAAGCCGTTGACAACGTGTGTTGCCAGGCTCCAAAGACAGTCACATTTACTCATACAGCAGTCCAACTGGGTTTTCATGAAGTTCCTCGCGGAAAGAAAACAAATACATTGCATATTAACTTTGATCCAATTGTCCTAGTTTGGCCAGAATAGGAAGGCCAAGAAGAGGACAGAGTGGGAATGGATGTGATTCAATCTCAGGGATCAAAGTGGGATTTTCTGATTGCCACGTCATTTCTTCCACTACCTTTTAATCCATTTAGATTAATCCACCACTGTCTACTCATTAATCCACTCTTGAACAACGTGACATCACTTTGCCATTGGGTCATTTTGATTACCATCTAAAAAAAGAAAGTAGTTTGCATGTTTTAGAAGAGGCCATGAGGCTCACTAACGTTTCCTTTAATTAGGCCTCTAATACCTGCAGTTATTAACAATTCCTGATAGCAATACCGTGCCCACGAATGTCAGACTCCGTTGAACTTCATTAACTTTATCCTCCACGCTGAGTGGCCCTCAATCACTTGGGGCTTCTCTGTTGAAATGTTGAGTCGATTAATTGGTTTGTTGATTGACAGAAAATGATTCAGCAACTATTTTGATCAACCATTGATCGTTTTTAAGCAAAAATGCCAAAAATTCTTTGATTCTAGCTTTTCAAATGTGAGAATTTGCTGCTATTCTTTGTTTTATATAATTGAAAACTTAATTTCTTTGGGTTTTCATTCTTGGGTCGAACCAAACAAGACATTTAAAGACACCCCTTTTGGACCGAGGAAATTGTGATGGCATCATCTCACAATTATTTGACATTTCATCGACGACTAATCAATTGATGGAGAAAATATTCAGCAAACTGATAACAGAAATACTCATTAACAGCTCTATGTGGCCTTTCGTCTGGAAAATGTAATTGAAGTAGATTTAATTTTCGACCAGATTAAGACTTTGCCCTCTGACCTCAATTAGGGGCATCAAACAGCTTTTACATGCCTTTCAGTCATTAAGATTAAAACTACAATTAATACATTTTCTTTTACCATATAAAATAGCAAAATCTGCTCCACTTTCCTCTATTCAGGGATAAACCAAAAACTGGGGTTCCATGCTTTGGTCCTCGGATGTTTTTTCTTCCTTCCTGCAGAAGTTCATCCACAGGCCTGACTGGAAAGCTGCCAAATCCCTGCTGACTCCGTATTACACAGAGCAGCAAAGGTTTTCCTCTCCCTGTCAGCACGATCTGATCCAAATTGACTCCGAAGCAGAAATTGATTGGAGTGATGTAGGACTGTCTGGGGCAGCTTAAGCACTGGCAGAGCAGCACTTTTGGTTAATTAGATTTCACAAAGAGCGCATCAGGTTGGTGCTGAAAATTAAGAGTGCTCCTTATAAACAGTGTGCAGAGAAGTGAAGAGATAGGATGGGAGCCAATGAGAAAGTTAAATTAGGTGAGCGACATGCTAACAAAGGATAATCTGCAGCCTTTCATCAAAGTCAGGGCTAGACTCTATAATACATGGTAATGGCATATTGCTCAAGTGTTATCTAAAAATGTGCACTCTAAATGTCAAGAAATATAAGTTTCACCCTTGTTGCGTGACGATCTGGCTGCAGTGTTTGCTCTGAACAAGATCAAACCTGAACTCGCTTACTAAGACAGGGACACAAAAGTAGAATGAGAAAATCAGACACATGAGGCGTGAACTTCAGAACAGAATTAACTTTCACATTTAAAAAAATCTTATTTTTTACTTTAAAAGTAGTTACGTATCTCCTCATGTGGTTGATTATCTCTAATGAGCTCTTACTGAAATGTATTAGTTTTTCTACGCTGCACTTTTCTGTAAGCACAGACAGTTTCATTTGCTCATGAAGCTAGTTTCTGACTACATGCGCTGCATTAATGCGTGCGTGTGGCTGACAGCTTGAGCAAGGGAATGACAAGGAATCTGCAAATGTATCTGGAATTGAAAGACACTGATTGCCCACTTATCAGATTGAATTCATGTCCCAAGTGTCTTAATTTCCTGTCGTCAAAAACCTCTTTAGTATGGAGGATTACAGTTAAACCCCTCTCTGTCTGGATCATAGCGTGGCTGTTGACTCTGGGTTTTGATGATGCAATCTGCCTGCCATAACACACAACAGTTGTCACATAGACACGAGCTGCGAAGGGCTCGTTCTAGATCTATAAACCCTGATTTCCCCGAGGGAGCGTCTAATTGTTATGCTTTTGAAGGCATAATGGACAGCAACTAGGGTGTGGTTGAAAAAAGGACGCTTGTTTTCCCAGTTATAGCCGTGACATGCTGAAGCTTAAGCCTTACTAATAATAACTGTAACTGAGCTCTTACTCAGAGTCGTAACAGATAATTTTTTATCTGAGTGACGACAATTGGACCGTGTGAGAGAGCCCGTGGTGTAAATATCAGTTACAAAAATATATTTATTCATCTTGAGAGGTGCGTCGGTTTGTTTACCTCTGCGTCAGATGTATTCAGAGGAAGTTGTTTTCTCCTGTTGTTTAATTTAAATCACACATCAGGTAGCCATGAGCTCAGAGACGTGATTTTGTGATTGCAGAGCTGCTGTTTTGAATCCCTGAACCATCTGGAAGAATCTTGTCCAAGGATGTAAATAAGAAACACTCTTCAACGTCTTGCACCACTGGAGAAAAGATTATTGTACTGACTATCTTTCAGTGCTCCTCGAATAGGACAAATGTGTCAATTAGGCACAAACGAGGATGATGGATCGGATCGCTGCATCTAATTTGGGATTAGCTCTGACTGTGGGATTAAATTCTTTGTGCTAATGACTCCTTGTGGATGATTCCAGAAACAAAGCTCTCATCCACCCTTACCTTATCTCAGGCTTTGTGTAAACTGACAGCCCCCCCACACACACACACACACGGTTCCCTGCATCCCTGCAGAGGAGCAGTTAAAAGGACAAAGTAGAAAGGACGCGGGGAGATTAGAGTAAAAGTTTGAGAGAAAACATAAAAAGAAATGGAGAGGGCGGTAATAGGAAGGTTAGAGCAGCAGCTGTAAAATGTGCTGTCCTTTAAAAAGAAATGTAGTTGCTCAAATAACCACCAACTTTTTTTTCTTCTTTCTCACCACATATCCAGCATTCAACATGATGAACTATAAGCTACCAGAGGAGGTTGTTACAAGTCTACATGCAGTTAAAGACGCCAAGTGCTAGCGCCATGCGCCATGTCTTTAGGGACTCCGTTTGGTCGACCACATCCCCACAGTAGCTTCTGATTGAGGGCCAGCATGGAAGAGAGCAAGCTCATCTTCAGCCTGGATGGCCACGATGAAGGTCCCACCGTGGCCTTTTGCAAAGACAGACCACACAAAAGGGAGAGCCAGCCTGACCTCAGCCTGGGGAGGGATTTGGACCTCAGCCTAAGTCACCGCTCCCAGCCTCCCTATCTGCCTCACTCCCCCTCATTCCCGGGCTCTTTAGCGGATCTATCGGCATCGTCGGCAGACCTGCTCGTCACCACCAACCTTGTCAAATCCTCCTCTACGGACCTGGAGCCGAGGGAGAGCAGCTCCCTGCGCGGCAAACCTCTGCTCAGCCTGGTCAAGTCGCTGAGCACCGAGATTTCCCGCCGGGTCGAGCCAGAGGTCAACCTCTCCAAGTCAGACTCCAAGCTGCATTTGCATCCCTGGAAGCAGCTCACTCATCCAAAAGTCCTAGAGGCCAGGCCTGTAGCAGACGAGCTGAACGAGAACGATGACTGGGTATTGCCTCCTTCCGCTGGCGGCATGCCTCCCGCTGAGCCCCGGGGCAGCTCGCTGATCGCTGAGCTGGAGGACACGCGGAGGAAGTTCTCCGAGGCCATGCAGGATCCGCTGAGCATGCTGAGTAAGATCATGGGGGACGAAAGCTCGGGCAGCCCAAAGCAAGGGAGGGCTTCTGGTGCCGGAGACTCACCGTCCTCCCAAGGCAGCTGTGGAAGAGACGGTGGAAGAGACGGTGGAAGAGACGGTGGAAGAGACGGTGGCGGTGGCGGTGGCGATACAGACCTTAAGTGCCGGAGGAGAGCTGAAGATGAGCACAGAGGATTGTGTGACACGCCTCTGAGAAGACTCCAAAAGAGCTCCTTAACTAAATCCTCTGTCTCCCCAGAACACCACAGCGGTGACAGCCATTTAGAAATCTGCACTTATGGAGATGTGATTCAGGTGGTGGAGCTCCAGAATGGATCCAGGGGGACACATCATAGAACTTACACCCAGCCTCGAGTCACAGTGCCAGGCTCATCGCTGCCTCTGCACTGGCTCTTCCCTGTGGGGCTTCTGGCTTATGGTTTCTTTGTGCTGCCCCTGCCCTCCTATGTGACGGGTCTGTCCATGGGGGTTGCATGTGGCTTTATGTTGGGCCTGGTGGTAGTGTTCATGTTTGCTCCGCGACGCTCGTCCAGCAGAAGCAACAAGAGTTTGAGCAAATCCAGATCCCTGAACATGGAGCCACCGGACAGAGAGCTCACAGATCCAGAAACTCTAGAGGTAACAAATGAGTTAAACAAACATGAAAGTGACACGGCGACATTTCATCTGTGTCTACTTTTATCCAAACTTCCCTGTTTCTCTTGTGTTACACGTGTGAGTGTAGCACAGAGCAAGAAGCCTCTTTCTGTGTTCCTGTTGCAGATTTGGCTACATGGAAATGAGCTTCGAGCTTTAATGTCTGAGAGATCAAAACAACGAGCAACAGCAGCCATGTGACTTCTAATGATAGTGCTGTCAGTGGTGCTTAATGGATTTGTTTTTAGGTAATTACTTTTTGCTAAAATTGTCCTCAGGCACAGCAGGTTCGGCATCTAAAGAGCACGCTATTTTGATAATAGCTTTCTCAAAGCACTTCTTGACAGCTCTGCTGAGAGAGTGGGGGCTGACCACCTCCATAAATGCAGAGTTAGCAGGTTCATATAAGGTAAATGTTATGAGGACGGAGTTACTACCAGCAGGCTATTTCAAAGACTCGTCCACAGTGTTAAATGAGACAGATGTCTCATGTTTCCCCTCCAGCAGAGATGTATTGTCGCAGATTGCACCACTTGCTGTGAATTTAATTTGCCTGAGTAGAACCTTTGCTCAATTTACAATTTTATACTGTATATATATATATATATATATAAAACCATAAAATAAACCATAAAAATAAATAAACACAAAGTCAATAAATCACTTAATATAGCCAGCGCTTAATATCAATTCTGAAAGGAAAGGATTTGTGACTGTGCTGGGGTATACACCCTCATAATTTTCTTCCAGGGCTGGATGAATGAGACACACAGCTACGACCCTGAGACCTTCCACCCCTCCATCACACACTCCGTCTACGTCACCCTGGAGGGCAGCCAGCTGCGCCTGGCGTACCCACGTACCAACATCCCCCGGTGGGCCGCGTTTGACGAGACGTCCCACGAGGCCGTGTTTTTGCGTTCACGCACTTACACGCTGGCTAACTCTAAGGTCAGTACGTTATATATACACTATTCTAATTTCTGGGTCCTCGTGTTCCTCAGAGAGGGGAAAAAGAGAAGGTGACCTCTCGCCTGAACTCTCATCTCTCTGCACCCACATTGTCATCTAACACGGAGGTGAAAGACCAGAAGGATTATGACCAAAGTGATGATAGTCTGAATGAACTTGACCCGGCTGATGTCCCAGTAGCACATTGAAGTAGGCTACAGTAGCTTCCAATAGGGTGATAGAATAAAGCACACATAATAACCCATAATCTAATCAATGTGGGGATCTCTTTGGCAATGACAAACTGTCAACACAATCTCTGGCTGCCAGCATCTCTTGTTGAAAGAAAATATTGATAAAAAGAAAATGACACTTTTCCTTTATCATTTTTTTTCTGTTTCTTTTCATCCCAGGTGTCTCTGTTGCCGCCCGGTTTGGCTCGCAAGAGGATCTGGAACAAGAAGTACCCCGTCTGCGTCACTCTGGCTGAGGGGGAGGTAGGGGAGGAGAGCGTGGTCGAAGGGAAGGAGGAGGAAGAAAGGGCAGAGAAACACACGGTCCCGGACCACCAGCTTCCCGTCACCTTGTACCTGTTTGGGCGCACGGGGAGAGAGAAGGAGGAGTGGTTCCAGCACTTCCTGTCTGCCTCCCGGGCTGGAGCCCAGAGCAGCGTGAGCAGGGAGGAGAATGCAGGTAATATGGTGTTTGAATTCATGGTGGTTGGGAGCGATTCAGCAACATCACGTCCTTGTTTAAAACGTGTAGACAGTCATTGTTGAATCAAGTTCAGGACAGATTGATGATCATGCAGAATTTGACTGTTTCTGTGAGTCCTTGCGTTATATATCCCAGGTCCTTCCGCCCACTCACCTTGTGCCTGTCTTTACTCTGTCACTCAGAAACACCATGTGCTGGAGACGCTGCCAGAGAAGGCCCAGAGGAGCTGCACGATTTGCCGGGAGCTCTGAAAACAAGAACGCTATTGGAGTACAGCATCTACATGACTCAACTGATTGGCCCGCAGAGCTGCAATCCCACCCCCAGCCCCTGCCATAGTGACAGGGGAAGCCCCACAGCCCACAAGAAGGTCAATGAGCAACACTTTTATGTATTTTTAAGATCTAGTATCAGGTATAGCTTTCACTGCAGGGACGTAAACTCTCCGTATGTTTTATTTACATCCTGAGCAGACATGAGAACGTTGTCTCTGCTCTACTGACCCTCTGCTTGTCATGCTAATACGATACATACCTCCCATTGATCAGAGCAGGTCGATATTGGCTACTGTTCATCTGTTCTGCTCTGTGCTTAAACCAGTCTTGTCTATAAAGCTGGCTCAGCCAAACACATCCCTGCTGACTAGACCAAAGGTCAATGTGCTGAAATATCAGGTATCACCTGGCTGGAAGGATATTAATAGGAACTGAGTGCAGAGCTGCTAATCCTGGGTTGGGTTGTTCGGGATTGGCACCCCACATAGAGACCGTCTGTGCTGGTGTTTAGAGGAGGAAAAGAGTCGTCATAAATGGGGCTTGAGGACGGATTAGCATAGAAATGGCAAGAAATTGTATCTTGCATCTCGGTCCTATCAGGTCATATACCCTCTAAAAAAAATGCATGTGCAAACATAAATGCTTTCACTGCAGACTCACACTGAAGAGCATGGATCTGGAAGTCAAGCAGGAGATGAGCCCGGTGCAGGTTCAGTGGCAGAGGGACGCTCTGCAGAGGGCCAGCCCACCTGGGTGAACTCCCTGGTGGGCCGGATCTTCTGGGACTTCCTGCGGGAGAAGTACTGGACCGATCAGGTGGCACACAAGATCCAGAAGAAACTCAGCAAGATCAAGGTGAGAGTGGATGAGGACGGTGATTTGTTTTTCAAGGTCAGTCGGAAGTCCTTGGGTGACAAAATGATCGGTTTAACTGATGCTCTTCGTTTTTATTATATACGCATTCATCTTCATATTCACACCATCAGCAGCAGCATCATCAGTGTCATGCTGACTAATGACGCGGCCAGGCTCCAGTGAGCACACTGTAGGTCAGATGATTCTCGACTCGATGATGGAGCCTGACCAATAACGCTGGTTTGTGCACGAGGTCAAAAGATGGGACATTAGGCACATCAACGCTGCAGCTCTCTTTCCTCCGAGTGTGTGTGTGTGTGTGTGTGTGTGTGTGTGTGTGTGTGTGCTGATAATGCACACTCCCTCTGGTTGCAAAGGTGGGAGGTGGGAGTGAGTAGTGGAGCGGTGATGGCACTGCAGCATCTCATTTCTCATTTCCTGCTCTCCTCTTTTACACACACCATCCTTTTACTATATTGTTCCTCTCTCCTTCACACACACACACACACTGCAGGTTTTATACTGCTCGCTCATTTGTTTGAAGTAATTAGCTTTCTCTGTGGAGCCTCTCTATTTGTTTTACTCAGATTTCATATGGCTTTTTTTCATGTCTGACATGAATGCAGCATGTTTGCTTACCAAAAACACATACACCACATTCAAACATAGCCTTAAGGAATGGCTTGATGCCAATCAGGTGTGCAAACATTAATGTACTGTCTGTCCTGCCTGTTGCTTCGCCTATATGTGCATTTGTCTTGTTCAGTGTTGATGTATGTTATGTGTCTCAGTGTTATATATGTGCTTATTCTGTAGGTACACTTTTCTTTTGCTTATATGTGAATTGGTTTTGTCTATACGTTACTGTCTGTTTATCGATGAATCTTAGTTTCATTATGTTATTTGAATTTTTTAATTTTAGGCTGCCTTCAAAAAATCTGGCCGGGGACAGCAGATGAAAATTCTGGCTCACTTACAGTATTACTGTTGATTAGTGTGCATTGTCCCTGCAAAATAAACAGCCAAAATAAATAAAATAAACAAAGGTGTTGTTTGTCTCATTACAAGTTGCCATACTTCATGAATGAGCTGACGCTGGCAGATCTGGACATGGGCACTTGTCTACCTCAAGTCCTCAGCACCTCCACACCAACACTTGACCGCAGAGGTACAGTTGTGTGTACTTACACCCAAACATGTGGCATTGGATAAGTACTCATTTATACACGCTCCTGCTTTCTTGATTGTTAGCCATGTTAGCATCGCTGTGCCTAAGTAAAGCCCAACAAACCCACTAGCTTGGCTGTAAACTACTTAGTCTTGCCTTTTTTTTTCTGTACCACTTGGTATGTGGAGGGGTCGACTAATAAAGTTAACCCAACAGTCTCTATCTGAATTTCTTCTCTCAGACACAAACCTGCATTCAGCTCAGGCCGTGATCACACTTGTATTATTAGTTTATTGCACCAACCCTAAAAGCTTTCCATTGAGATTAGCAATCCTGTTGGCCCTGACTGATCTTAAGTAACAAACACGCCCGAGCTATCCTCTGTTGGTCTAATGTCCCTTCTGCAACAACGCTGTGCCAGGTCAGATCTAGACGTGATGCTTGTTCAGAGATCTGATCTTACCTGCTACCTGTTTTTGTTTTTTTCTCCCTCTGTCTCCCTCTTTTTTATCTCCAAGGCCTGTGGCTGGAGCTGGAGGTGGTGTACACAGGCTGCCTTCAGATGTCCCTAGAGACTAAGATGAACCTGTGTAAACTGGGTAAAGATGTAGAGGACGAGGCTCACAGCGTCCTCGAGACCCAGCAAGTGGGGTGAGGCCCATCTCCGTTTCATACTCCTCAATAGATGAAGCTCGAGGAGGAATGAGTCTCCTCAGTTCAGTGGTTTGCATTAAGAGGTACCACTGGTGTGTTTTTTTCAGCTCTAGGCCCAGGCTGTGTGTACTGGCTGATAGTGATGAAGAGTCATCCAGCGCAGGCTCGTCTGATGAAGAGGAAGCCCCCCCCTTTGAGCCGCAGGCGTCTCTAGGGGAGAAGAGCACAGTGGGAGCAGCTGACGGGTAAATTATCACACATATCAAACATACCATGGATTATAAGTCACACACCGCACCACTATAAGCGTGCTGAACTTGTGGTCGCATCATATTTAGTGATGTTTAGTGATGATATTTTGACGTTGTCAAACACAGGTGTAACCAATAATGTTTTTATTTATTCTTTTATTTATTCTTTTATTATTTATTATTTATTCTTTTATTGGCGATCCAATGTGACAAAATAAAAGAGTGACATATGTACGTAGAAGATAGACGTAATGCAGAACAACATAATGCAGTTACGATGATGTGTGTGAACTGTGTGTGAATAATGATGCTGATTGCTGATATTTGGTGGACTTCATGACCTTAACGATGCACCACTGCGTTGCCATAATTGCAGTGCTGCATTGTTAAGGTCATGAAGTCCATCTGTGCTTTTCCTGCTGTGCTAATTTACTGTCAGAGCAAGTGTCTGTTATGTGTGAATGTGTTTATGTGCGTGGATTATTCAGGCCTCCAAAGGCAGGAATGACAAAAAAAGTTTTGAAATCACAAACTTCCATACTGCATATTTGGATATATTGTAGATTTCAGAAAAACTTGACAGTTGTAACAACCACTTGCATGTTGAAATAATTAGTAATTTACAAGCCAAGAAATTGTTGTAAATTAGGTGATTTCCATATGATGTGAAAAGACCTGATGTGGCACCACTAATTTGAATGTCCCAATCCCAGTAATTTTCAAATTCACAGCCCTACACTGCATTTGTGCCCTTGTCCTAATCCTTCATCCAGGCACACTGGTGGCAGCACGAGTAGGAAGATCTTGAGATTCGTGGACAAGATAGCAAAGTCCAAGTACTTCCAGAAAGCCACCGAGAACGAGTACATCAGGAAGAAGATAGCTGAGGTGTCTAACATGCCTCTGATGCTCAGCGTTGAGGTTCTGGAGCTCTCTGGCACGCTGGCCATCAATATCCCACCTCCCCCTACTGACAGGATATGGTACTGAGTTTACAAAGTAATTTCATGCCATAAATTATACGTTTTTTTTTCTTTCTCACACAGTCTTTTTCTCTCATTCTGTCCTCTCAGGTACAGTTTCCGTGTGCCCCCCAGGTTAGACCTTCGTGTGCGACCCACACTCGGAGAGAGAGAGGTCACCTTCACTCATGTCACTGAGTGGATTGAGAGAAAACTTCAGTGTGAGTTCCAGGTCAGTTCATCAGTGAATCTGTCGATGTGCAGAAAAATATTTAAAAAAAGAGCAATTCAAACATACTTTGTGACGGTATAGGAGTATGAGAAATATTGCTCTAATTATTAAATATGGTTTTGTTGCCCCTCAACAGAAAGTGCTTGTGATGCCCAATATGGATGATCTGTATCTGCCCCTGATGACATCCGGCCTGGAAAACCCACCTGCATCACACCAATCCTCAATGCATTCCTCATCCCACCAGTCTTCCATGGAGTCCCAGGAGTACCTGTCAGAGTAGTGCCCCTTTAAGGCCACAGATGAGATTATGTCGATGTAAAAAAAAAAAAAAAAAAAAGCCACTGTGCAGCTATTGCCATGACTCTCGAACGGATTCTGAGGCTGCTGCAGCTCGGTACCAGCTTGGTGTTTATCTTGAGTGTGTTGGTTGTAACCAGTGCCGGATAAATGCAGCTGAGCAAGGCAGCGACCTCGAGGCTGTGAGAATGGTGCTAAAGTGCCCCCTACCGTGAAGATGATTGAACTGTACACCAATTAGAGCACTTTTTTATTTGATGCCAACACTGATAAAAGATGTAAATACCGGATGCACGTCAAAACAGGGTGCTGTTGATGACCACTGTTAAAAAATGATGAATTAACAAACCATCCATTAAACCATTTTCTAATCCGATGATCCTGTTACGGGTTGTGAAAAACATGGAGATGATAATGATGATCAAGTTTCCATGGTGCATGTTGTTTCTGAACAATGTAAATATGTTCATAGATTATCAGCGAATAAAATCCTGTTAAATCTATGGTAATTGTTGAACTTAAATGAATAGTTAATCCAGTTAAAACAAATTCACATCACATCAATTATGTAACACCAATGTTAATTTACATGACACAATCACACACACGGTGTATTTAAAACTTTTGTGTTTCTGTGTTTTATTACTGTATAAGAATTGAGAATTTCATTCAGGCCTCCTCGGTCAGAGGCTCCTTGAGTATTTTCAGGGCATCCTTCTTCAGCGGACCCTGAAGGTAAACCAGAGGTCAGTGTTAAAATAGTACAGAAGGAGTCAGCTGTGATTATGTCGCCCTGCAGAATTTCCTGTTAACCCGATTTGTGTGTGCATCAAACTTTTCTCACGCTCACCATGAATGCCTTCTTCTCCTGGGCAGTCTGGAAGCGGCCATGGCCGAATTTTGATGTGGTGTCAATGAACTTGAGCTCGATGCTCTCCAGGGACTTGCGAGACGTGTGCACGAGCAAAGACTAGAGGGGGGGGTGGGGGGACACACAAAGATGTGAGAGTAAATTAGATGCTACAACTGTGTACTTATACTGCAAGCTGCCTGTGAGATCTAAAAGTTGACTTTCCCGATCACACTACCTTTCTGAGGGTGAGGACGCGTTTCTTAGTCCCGACTACGCAGCCCTTCACCATGACGAAGTCATTATTCACATCACCATAGTGGGGGAAGCCTCCCTACAGGGTGGTGTGGGAATAAAAAAAGAATGGAGGGTAAATGAGGAGTGTTCAGGAAGAAATGTGCTATCATTTTCTATGAAGCCCTTACAGTAATAACATATGCACTAAATGAGAGCACCATGTTGTCCATAACACCTTACATGCAAAATTGATAGAACTTTTAAGATATTATCATACTCATAATATCAGCAGTGATACATCATGATGCTTTATAATGCTATGTGCAGAGCTGCAGTGTGATGTGCAGGTGTGGTTATTATATTATAGATACAGAATCTTAGAAAGCTCTTTTTTAGTGCATATTATAGTCTTGAGATATGAGCGTACCATGGGCGTGATGGTCTTCTGGCTGGTGTCGTAGATAGTGGAGGCATTGTTCCGGATCGCCTTTCCATCCCGGATTTGCACTGCCTTACCAATACGGTAGATCTGAGGACACGTGAGGAAATGAGGAGCTCAAGCATGACCACATATGGTAAACCTATATATACTCATAATAATGTTGCGTATGATTATCCAACAAAAGCGTATTTACAAAAGAACAGATGAAGAGGAAGTCTTATGGGTGAAATTATCTATGAGCTAACCTTCTTGTTGACCTCAGTCCGGTGGTGATAGCCCTTCTGACCTGCACGAGCTATCGTGTACGACACGCGGGCCGGATGCCAGGCTCCGATACAGGCCACCTTCCTCAGACCCTTGTGAGTCTTCCTGGGAAGCTTCTTTGTGCGCCAGCGACTTGTCACCCCTATTGGCACAAAGAGCCAGGAATAAATATATTTATTACTTAGTACAAGCCCTTGGACCGACACAAACGGTCACAGCATGCTGCCAACCTTTGAAGCCGCGACCCTTGGTGACTCCAATGATGTCAATCATCTCATCCTGGTAGAAGACGTTAGAGATAGGCACAGCTTGCTCCAGGTGCTCCCTAGCCCAGTCCACCTTGTCCGCGATGCTTCCCCCGTTTAGCTGCACCTCTGCCATGTGGGCCTTTTTCTGCTTTATGGTCAGCAGTCGCATCTGGAAAATGGAGAAGCACGTAAGTGCAACTGAAGGGAGTCCTAAAATCTAGAAAATGCTTTTCTAATTAGAAAGTATTTTTATAATTAGCTTCTTTATTTAGCACAGAATCAGGTTCAAAGTCTTTTTCAGGGCAATTACCACAGCCCTGATATTCAAGGGCACATCTTGATCTCATTGTCACTTTTGAAGCTGAAACCTGCACAGACAAAGATCCCTGCAGGATAGTTAAGCGTTGAGATCTTGGCTAATCTTCATGTTGTTTGCTGCCAACATAAAGGTTTTCTTTCGGCAAAGCCTGGGTGAGCAGCCGGGTTCTGCCCTGAGATTTATTTTTAAACTGCCATTTGAAACGGCCCCCTCCACTGCTGCCCACGGTCAGAGTGTCATAGTCACAGTTGTCAGGCGGATAACTCTGACAGAGTTACCAGAGTGTCTCTAAAACTGGATTGTGCTTTGAATTTAGTTGCAAACTGGCTGGCCTACCTGAGAGTGAATAATAACCCTGATTACTGAGCAGTATTTCTTCATCCGAGCGAAATCCTTGTCCAGCTGTTTCTTTCCTGTCTCATCCTGCCACTTCTTACTGTACTTGGTAAAGGCCTTCTTCTTGCTCTTGGACCTGCAATACAAAAATAGCCCAGTAGAGAAAGAAAAAAACAACGGTGTCAGCAAGCCAACAACTGCTCAATGCACACATACAAGGGAACAATGTGTAATCACGCACCAGTTTTTGTAAAATCTGCGCTTGCACTCGTCACTGACATGCTCAGCAAAGATGGTTTTGAGGGAACGCAAGCCACGGACAGTCTGAATGTATCCCACTAGCCCCACTACAATGACTGGAGGAGTCTCAATGATGGTAACCGCCTCCACTTGCTCTCGCTTTGCTTGCTCTGTGGGAGAAAAATGGAATATATTCATCTGCTGAGATATTTTAACTGTCAGTATTCACTAAAGCTCAATCGAGCACAGAATTTTAACAGTTGATACATATGGCATTTCATTGTATATAAACAGTATCTAAACTATTGAGTACATCCTGTAATAATGTAATAATGTTATAATGTTTCATGCTTCCAGAAGCTAAACTGTATTTAATATGTAAAGAACACTGTCGGGTACCAAGCAACACCTGATCTTATCAGCCTGTTATCCTCTCAAACAAACAGCAAACATTACTCAAAGATAATGTTTTTATTCTCAATCCTCCCATGCATCCATGTTACAATAAGTCTACATACTGAGGCCCGTGCGGTGCACATCCCTCAGCGTGTGGGTCATGCCGGCCTTGTATCCCAGGAAGGCAGTGAGGTGGACAGGTTTGCTGGGGTCATCTTTGGGCCATGTGCGCACCTTGCCCCTATGCTTCTTGCTACGCTTGTGGGGCAGGAAGCCCATGTGTCCATGGCGGGGTGCGTGGAATTTGCGGTGAGACTGCAAAGGCATAAACCACACAGAGTCCATTCCTTAATAATGTGAAACCTCATTGAAATGTAACGCAAATATACTGCAATGATTTTTTTAAATAATAACACAAGAACTACAGTAGTGGATTAAGAAGAGACACATTCATGCTTGCCTGTACTGTAAAAATCAATCCTCTGCTCCGTTTCTTTGTCCCAATATCCAAAATTCTTCAGATATTAAAATCCTCTGATATTAACGACCTCCAAACATTACAATAAAATTAAACAGGACTTCAAAAGAATACAGTGTAATAGAGTAAATTCCCTTAATCTTAATGTGTTTTGCCTTCCATGTGTTTGTACTTTCTACATTGGTTTCTATGTCACACTGAATGTGATTCATAAATCCAGCACAGGCAAAACTCAAACAATGGGATGCCACATAAAAAGAAAGCCGCCATTTCAGTATTCCACGTGGTCTCCTCGAAGGCAACCGATACAAGATTACATTTCAATATGCCTTATCTTCCCTCATAAACCCAGATGGACAAAAAAAGTGATAAACCACACACACATGCACACATGTAGACAACAAAACTGCAAATCAATGTATCCTTTCTAGTAAGAAAGAGCCAAAAAGTATGAGGAGCACTAACCATGTCCACGCTCTGTCGTGTCGAGGAATAGAAAGAGAGAGGGGCCAGTGCTGATGTAAGGGTCATATATAACACGATACTCAGTGTAGGGGCTCTAATTTGGTGTTTGGCCCAGTTGAGGAGCCGTATTCGCTTTCAAACAAGTCAGTCTGTGCCAAGTTTTGACATGAGAAGATTGGAGGAGGGAAGAGGGTACTCTCTGTGGTCTGAGGTGGTCAGGAGGCCCAGTGAACAGGAACCACATGACCATGAAAGGAGAGAGAAAGGAAGAAGAAAGTTTGCATTATCACCAGACCAACGTCCACCTGGTCTGCTTAAGGACGGATACAGTATTTTAGCTTTCTTTAAAAAGCAATAAAGCCTACAGCAACTTGTTGTTGAGACTCCTGGCTTGGCTGTCCCATGTTGCTAGGGCATTACACTCGTTCTCTCTTCTGTGTGTTAATAGCTTAACATTTTAAGTTCCAGAAGTTCCAGAAATTCTCTGGCACTAGTTCAGAGGTCTTCAACAGGGGATCCGCGACCCCTAGTGGGTCCACGGAGGTACTGCAGGGGGGGTCGTGAAATTTGTGGTTGATTAGACAATCTTTCATTTTTTAATTATTATTATTTTTTCTACAAATTTAAATGTCTTTAAATAAACATTAACACAAATCCAACGTATTGTAGCGAATGGATAAATGGAGGCAGAAGATGTTATCTTTCAGTAAATAAAAATAAAAAATAAAAACGTCAATTTAAATAGCTTGTGTGCATGATTATCATGCAATTGACAGACAATGTTGATATTGGCATTGGTATCAGTTGACAAAGTATGTTTATAAATGTCAGTGGCATGGCCACCCTACTCACTGTACCTTGCACATGTTTAAAATAAAAACATGAATATATGAACCTGTGTATTATTTGAATAGCTTAGTATTGAATGCACAATAACAAGGTATGTTTATACATGACACTAGGCCCAGTTTAATATAAAACACAATTTTATACAATATATATATAGTAGGGGGTCCCTGACGGTATTTAAGAAGGTTGATAGTCAGCCCTGCACCACCACCTGCTGCATTTCCATGGTACAACACCTCCACCTGTGACCTTTACCCTTTGACCTTCATGTCTTATAAATGCTGTAAATTAACTTGTGCCAAGTTCCTCGTTTGTTATAATATTTGTAACAAATAATATTTCTTTTGAACAATCAGAATAAAATGTATCTAGATAACATTGGGTTTTACATTTGTTGACCTCTATTTCGCCATTGTGCCGCGTCTTCTGCGCATGCGCCACCTCGAAAGGAGAGCTGCCGAGGTCGAATTGTAGGAAATCTCGAGTCCTTGTCAAACGAAGGCAAAATGGGGACAGATAAAGGAGCGTATCCGGAGCCTCCTCGGCAGACTCCGGCTGTGGACAAACAGACAGCGCTGCCAAACCCGGCGGTGATCCTGTCTAAACTCTTCTATTACTCCGTGGACCTGCCTGTCACCACATTTAGAGGTAACCGAAGCTAACAGGAGCTAACCGAAGCTAGCAGGAGCTAACAGGACAGGGCAGCCACACAGGCTTTATATAACGTTATATATATATATATAATATCACACCACATAAACTACAGGGCTGTGATGTGTGGCAATAATGGACAGCGTGAGCTAGATGTGTATGCACCTTAGGCTAACCTGGATGTTATGCTAGCTAGCGTCGTTCATAGACTCATCACACGTCTGCCGACAGGGTTAACTATGACTATGTGTGTATATACTTATGCTTTTTCTCTCTCTTCCAGATGCTGTTGACAGTATTCGGGCTAACAACAAGCCGGTCTACTACCACCAGAAGTTCCGTCGTGTCCCGGACCTGACTGAGTGCGAGCATGGAGATTACCTGTGCTACTATGAGGCGGAGATGCAGTGGAGGAGAGACTAGTGAGTGAAGGGTTAAATGAGACGTGTGGGTACCAACACCTAGCTAATTAAAACAGTCTTGATTAGCAACTGCACAACACACTGGGACAACTACAGCACACCTATACATTTAGATAATGGCAGCCTTACCTAATCTCTGTGGATTAACCTTGTGTCAAAATCGAGCCTAATGTCTTTACACACAGCAAACCGAGGAAACAGTTATTTCAGATTGGGAGTAGTTAGTTTCTGGAGATTTTTATGAAATATAATGAGCTGTCGTGTGTTGTCTGAGGTGTGCACTGTACCTGATGGACACTTGAAGGCAACATACAGGGCTAAGAATGTAGATGGATATCAATTGTATCCATATATTAGACAATGATGTGCCCCTACTTTATGGCAACATGACAATATCCCTTGATATTCTTTATATATATATATATATATATATATATATATATATATATATATATATATATATATATGACTTTGTTTACATTTATATATAACACATTTTGGGTGCATTGAATATTTTTGTGTAGTCATTTATATAAAAATCACCAAATACATTTGTGAATACTGTGTGCATTCATCAATCATAAGACTGCTCTGACTCCATATGCACAGAGTTCTCACCTAAACTCCATCCAACACCTTTATGATGAACGGGATGCAAATCTTAGCAGCCTCTTGTGGACACCCTGGGCATTAGAGTGGAGGCTGTTACAGAAGTGTATTAATGCCCATGGCTTCGAAATGAGATGTTCAATAATCACATATTATTGGTGTAATGTTGGGCAGCCCACAGATTTTTGGCCATGCAGTCATGACTTTAATAGTTCTTTCATTATGGTAATAATTCATAATGGTGGGCTTAAAAAAAGGACTCAATGCACATGTATGGTTGCTATAGTGGTCACGGTGCCACTATCAAAGAGTCACCATGTGTCGGTGTCTTCACCCCACAGCAAAGTGGACCAGGAGATTGTGAAGGTGGTCCAGGAGCGTATGAGGGCCTGCCAGCAGAGAGAAGGAGCCAGCTACGAGCAGAACTGTGCCAATGAAATCCAGCAGTTCAGCGCGGTGACCCACAGCTACCAGTCTCGCTGTAAGTATTGGGCAGTTTGGACATGCGTGGTGTAGAAAGAAAATGTGGAATCATGCAGGAAACCTACATGTGTCATGACAGACTGCTGACTACATAAAACAGTGTGGCAAATGCTGTAATAGTTTAAGGGATGAGTTACCCTTAATGTGCATTAAGGGTTCAATTGGCAGAATCAATTTCATTTTTATTTTAACATTGGCATGTCTCCTTTTGTGTCACTTAACTTTTGCTTGGCTACCAAGTTTTAAATTCCTAACCTCTTTCCAGATGGAGACCTGGGAGCATACGCCAGCGGGAGGAAATGTCTAATGAAGCAAAAAGAACGTATGATGGCTCCTCAGGCCCTGAGTGCTTAAGAACAGTCCCCTACTATCTGTCCTGTGTAATATTGTAAAATAAAGTGTGATAATTACTTTTAGTGCCTTTCCATCATTCAGAAACTGTTGCAAAGCTAGTCGTCTATGACGATGTGCATGATTGTTACAATTAACTGGAGGCTGGTGCAGGAACTTGATATTTTAAAGTGACTTTCCTGCATTAAGTTTTATTGGGTCTTAACCAGATACTATAGAGGATGAGTAGCTTTCAGTAACGTTCACCACCTATAAAATAGATCCCATTCGTGTGATGCATTAAACCAATGTGGACAAGCCAGTCTTGTAGGACTAATCTATTCATTTGCGGAATTACCCAGAAACAACCGTCTGTTTTTATACCATTGGAAATGTATCTTCAATAACACCAATATTGTGATATTACATACTGCAGGTAATTCCTATACACATCCACCCCTACCCCATAATGCCCATGGTACAATTATATTTTCTCACCCCTGCTCTGTAATGAATTCAGCACAAGTAAAACAAAACATAAGTTGCATTTTGTTTAAGAACGTTTATTCAACGATTCTCTGTACAAAAACTTTAGACAGCTGGGGGTGGGACAGGCTGTCCCCTCTGCACAGACACCCTGGTGTGAGTCTTGGCCAGATGGTCAGTGAACTCCTGGTAGGGAGACTTTGTAAAGACGGTCTCCTTCCACAGGTCAGGGGTCAGGTAGCTGTAAGTCTTGGAGATGGCATCGAAGGTGGCCTTGGCTGATGAGGAAATAAAAAGAAACAATAAGGAGACGCTCAAGCTGGAGCTCCATGCACAATAGAGCTGCAGTATTTTTGGTAACAATGTTGAGCACTGAAAAAGGGAACAGAGGAGATCACTAAAACAGTCTCTCTGCCGTGCATTACAATACTCATTTCTTTCTCTCCTGATAACGACAACTTACACCACTGTACAGGTGAAGCTGGGCAGAGCGAGGAGAAACCCAGCAACACAGATTAACAGCTTAAGATGCGTAATCGTCAGAAGACTCTTACCGAAGTTGCCGAGGGTGGCGGTGCAGCCTCTAGCAGAGGTGTAGCAATCGTCGATACCGGCCATCGTGAGCAGCTTCTTGGGCACGGGGGCAGACACGATGCCAGTACCACGGGGTGCAGGGATGAGACGCACCAGCACGGAGCCACAGCGACCAGTCACCTTGCAGGGCACGGTGTGGGGCTTGCCGATCTTGTTACCCCAATAACCTCTCCTGACGGGGACAATGGACAGCTTGGCCAGGATGATGGCACCACGGATGGCTGTAGCCACCTCTTTGGAGCACTTCACTCCCAGACCCACATGACCATTGTAGTCGCCAATGGCAACAAAGGCCTGTAAACAAAAGCCAACAATGTCACATTTGGACCAGCAACGCTATGGGATAATAACACAACTCATAAAATAAGACCTTAAACACAGAATTAGTGACACTCACCTTGAACCTGGTGCGCTGACCAGCCCTGGTCTGCTTCTGGACGGGCATAATCTTGAGCACCTCGTCCTTCAGACCAGAACCCAGGAAGAAGTCGATGATCTCAGACTCCTGCAGGAAAGTTATAAACACATTTAACCATCGTGATGCCACATTTGGTGTTGCATCCACATCTATGCACATCATTATAATACAACGGCACTATCTGCATAATATATTGAAAATACTATACTTTCATGTATTATTACTAAAATCACAGAGCCAAGAATTACTTCTAAAAATAATTCCGAGGTTGTTTAAATTCTATTTGTGAACTCCATTATTCACCAGGTAAGTACATTTATACCCAATAAATCATTCATATTTTTCTCTTGTACAATATGGACAAAGACGCAAGCAATATTCCACCAACATTGTAGAAGTTCTACATTAGAAAACTATTACAAAGTAATTTATTGAGGTGGAATATATTTGATTACGGGTTTAAAGATTCTTATAATGGAAAATACATTTAAGACAGATTTGAATGCTAAAGGACCTGGGTTTTCACAAACGCAGGATAAATCTTTCAGAGAAAAGGGTTTATCTATGACTCTAATGTGATGATGGCACAAATTGGGGCAAATACACCTATAGACCAATAATGCACTTCTTTGCATGCAATAGACCTATTGTAACCTTTGCTACCAAGTTAGTATCAAGACCATCTTTATCTAAAAGTCCTCAGCCTGTCACCATGTTCCTCCTCTCACTCCTTACTTTGATAGGCAGAGAGTACAGGTAGATCTCCTCCAGGGATTTGATCTTCAGGTCCTTGACCAGGCGGCCCAGCTTGGTGACTGGAATCCACTGACAAAACACAAGAGCATCTCCGTTAACAATAGCTGGTGGTATTCTGAATTATTAGGCTATTGTTTCACAACACAAGTCATTTAAACATTAAAGAGCGTTCAACTTACTTCCTTGTCCTCGGACTTGCCGCCCCGGGCACCACGGCCCCTGCCGCGGCCTCTACCGCGTCCACGGCCCCGGCCGCGACCCCTGTCCCCGAAACCTCCGCGAAACCCTCCTCTACCACCGGCGTCGTCCGCCATTTGCTGCAGAACAAGATAAAGTTAATATATTACCTCGTATGACATGTAAAGCTGAAGTTAGCGAGCGTATGCCCGGCCATGCATCCGTCACAAAACGAGCATCGCCGCCATGTTCATCGTTCGTTCAATATTTAGCAATATCTCAAATTCTGTTTCGTTATTCTCGTAAATACTATCAGGGTTTAGAAACAACATATTTAAGAGTCGTCTGGTTGATTTGATGAATGTGTTTAGCTGAAGGATGTGTGAGATAAAGCACGATTTTGGTCGGGAGGGATGAGTCCGCGCTCAACTTACGTGATCGTTATATCAGGAAGAAGACCCGCGTGAAGTCTCGCCGGCTTTTATGTCAAAGGAGATATCGCGATATTACCTCTTTCATGAAACCCGCTCACTGCTGCCCCTAGCGGCGGTTTATTCAGAACTCAACTATGCTCCAATGATTGGAGTTGTATCGACTTTATTTCATGAAGTCTGAGATGCATTTTAAAATAAAAGATAAATGAATAAAACAATCTGCCATTATCAGAGATGCTTCCTTACAGTAAAAAGCTCTGAAACATAAAAACTTCCATTTTAAGGACATCATTCTATTTTGCGTATTACTTATAGGCCAACATTTTATATTTGTTCTGCCTTTATGTATTTATTCTGGATGCAGTCAAATGCTTATGCTAATTTATATTGTCCCTTGGTTTGCATTATTCAGTCAAATTGTTGAAAAATAAAACTGTTAATAAAACTGTTAATAGAAAAAATAGAATTGTTGGAGAGATGCATCATTCATTCATTTCATTCACAGTGTAAATGGCAAATACTGTATGAACAAGAAAGATGAAACTAAAACACAAGATTGTTAATTCACTCTTTTTATTCATATATCTACATATTTTAAAAACACACACCTTGAAAGAAATTAATACATGCAGAAATTATACACAGCAGCAGCCGAATAGCAGCAGTAACTGTCCCTCAGGAGTTGCTGTTGTTGCTACTTGGAGTCCCACTAGAGCTGCCACTGCTCTCTCCAAGGTCCTCTTCTTCCACCTCGTGCAGATCGTCCATCACTTCCAGGCTTTCACAGATCAGCCCTATCTGCCTCTTCATGTGGGCCATGGTGCTCTGCATCCTCCTCATCTTCCTCTGCAGGGTAGTTGCGATGGCCCTGTGGTTCCTCTGTCTGGCTTCATACTCCTGCTTCAGTTGCTTGTAGCAGTTGTGTTGAGCCTGTGTGCGGTGGGAGAGAATCGTGCCGCAGCCCATGTGGCAGGGTTGACGCCAGTGTTCGCAGTGGCGTGCGTGGGTGTCCAGGTCCCTGCGGAGGAGCTGCGCCCGGCAGCCCTGGTACGGACAGGAGATGAGCTCGTACAGACAGCTCATGCTGTGGCAGTATTGCTCCGAGAGAGGGAACGTCTCTGCACAACCCCGGATCTCATTCTTACACTGTAAGAGGCCAGATAGAGAGAAACACAAACACATCAGTACAAGACACATGGTTTACATGTATGCCTGAAGCATGACATCCTTCTCAACCACTGATTTTTTTATTTTATCTTATAAACTGTTGAGAAGTCAAACAAGCTCATCATTTAGTTTGTGTGAGAAAAAGTAACTAAAGCTGTCAAAAAATTGAATTATGTGAAAAGGACATCATTTTGTTTTGTGAACTGTATTGAAGTGATAGACATTTTATAGACGTGATTAAGTGAAAAGAAATGTATATTAAATGAAAATAATGTTAGTCACACCCCCATAATTACAGATATTATCATTGAAAGACCATAGTTAAATATTGACTGCAACCATTCAACATGAATAAACCTTAAAAACTAATTTAAAAGGCCAGAAAAACACCCAGGGTATAATCTACACTGCATCTCTTTACCGATACCCCTCCCCAGAGCTTCAAGGCTAGATAATGTAGGGTCACGTTATTGGTTTGGTCCTCCTTTTCCTCCCAAACAACTAATGTAGCCACTCAATTACTAAAATGAGTGTTATTACAATTACAGTTTTACTACACTATTTACAATTTATGCAAATGTACAACTTCTATTTTCCTTTTCCTACCTTGATCTTCAAGCGTCCAATAGATTTGCTCAGCTTGAACATGACGAAGATCAAGCTGGCGTTTACAGGCTTCCTGCAGCAAGGGCAGGTCTCCTGCCTTGAGGGGATAAATAACAGTTAGTCCTCATCCTTTGCATGGACCAGACATCAATAACAATCGAATGCAGTACAACTTATAACTGCTCTCATTCAGTGGTATTGATCGACGTTATGTTCAGTACCTTCTCAGCCACTGTAAGATGCATTTCTTGCAGAAGATGTGGTGGCATGCAGCTCTTACTGGACACTTGAGGACCCCCTGGCATATGGTGCAGACCAGATCGTAGTCTGGAGTGTCCACGAACAGATCCACGTCATAGCCCCCACTCTGTGTTGACACCTCTGGGTCCGCCTGGATGTGGTCAAAATAAATGTTACTTTATTCTGAGTTATCATAATGTATTATTAATATTATCAGGAAGACATTGAAGGGTATAGTTGTGCCAGCTGAGGACTTGGAAAAACTGTGACCCCCTGATGTACCAACAGGTGAGTATTTTCTCTCCAGTTGTAAAACGTGGCTCCACAGCTGCCTACAACCCGTCCACAGTGTTTTCAACATAAAAGCAAGTGAAGACAATACAGAATTGTTCTGGAAAGTCATATGACTGATTACATGATAACAAAAATCAATCGTAATCCTTCAAAACGATAATTCCAAAATCCTTACAACACATGACGTTTGGCATTATCTAAATTTAGTTAATTATAATATCTAACAATAAAAAGTAACATGACACCCATACAATACCATTTACTTCAAAGGGAAAGCAAATTCACTGAAGATATTAGGAAAGTAGCTCTGTGCCCATATTAAAGATATAACCCGATGTGTAATAGTGAATATCGTGTCCTAAACCGACGAAAAAACATAAATAAACAAAAACAGTTGTGTACTCACCATGGCAATCTTCTTTCTTCACCGTGTTTCCATTCCCGGCGCTGGTTTACTCCATATCGGTCCACTCACATGTCACACGCGCAACACACACCCGCGTTATCAATACAACACACACATGAACATTCCTGACAACACGTGAAGGAGGGACCCTGCGCGTGTGAGCTTGTGGAGACAAATGGAAACAGATAAATTACTAAAACGAAGGGAGAGAATGGCGCTCATTATGGAGCGCGTCCTTTCCCTGCTGTTCTAGCATCAGAGCTCAGCCTCCACGCGTCAGACGGGACCTTGTGCACATGAATGAACCCTGCTGACTCTATTGTGGAGAGCCTCGGTGACTAAATTTAAAAGTCACTGTTTATTTTAAGACTCTTATGACCACATAGCTTTCACCTATGTTACTTATACACGTATTTCCACCAAAAAACCTACTAGTTTACAAACTTTTAAAAATAGAATTCATGTTTGTTTACATGTTTACAATAGATGCTGTGTTATGAGTGAAAACCGTCTGGCCAATCACAGCGCAGAGCGCTCCGATGACGTACATTGGGTGCGACTCGGGTACCGACCACCAACATGCGGAATGTGTTGACTTCAGCCAACGTGTGAAGTGAGAAATAAGTAATTAACTTCACTGTAGCTGACAGAAATATTCAAGTTTGTGCGTTCAACGTGAGCAAGATGGCGAATATCAACCTTCAGTTCAAAACAAAGTAAGTTTTTGATGTGTCGCACGTGCAGGCTGCACACCTTGCTAGCCGGCTAACACAAGCTAGGCTATGGTGTCATTAATAGTTGGTACAACTTACAGTTATATTTATGTGTTTCCCTCGCAGTTATGTCGTTGACAGCAAGATTGAGCCGTTTTACAAAGGAGGAAAAGTGCAGGTGAGTTGTCTGCCTTGTGTTTTGTGTCAAAAGTGTCAGTGTTGCTAAAATCAGTGTTTTTAACATGTTGTACCAGCCTCAAATGATCTCAAAGGACTCCACTGACTGACTATTGCAGTGCCATACATGTTGGGGACTGACTGGTGACCTTCTGACCTCTGATACGATGGTCCTTAACCTCTCTGTCTGTCTGATTGTTTTCCAGATCAGCAAAGATGAAAAGTACATCTTTTGCACTTGTGAATCGCGTGTCAACGTTTTGGAGATCAGCACAGGGAAGATTGTCCACAGTGTTCAGCATGTGAGTCCTGAGTGGGTGGTTACCTTTGAAGGGCAGAGCCATATGTCTTTAATAATGGCAAAAGCAGAAGCCCTATCTCAAAGACTACTGTCACATAATAATGCCACGCTGAATAGAGCTTGTGTTGCCTGCCTACATAAGTACTTGTTTCTTTTATTTTCTGTGGTGCTAAAAACTGCAAAATTTAAGTAATGTATGTGCTTTATGTAGGCTAATCAAATGTTTAGCTTTTTTTTTATTTTGATTGTTTTTATTTATGATGAATTAAATAGATATAGATATAGAGCATTGATAATATGATTCAAGCTAAAATGATTAATTAATTATTTGACCAACAGAAAGTGAATTTGCATGAATTTTGTTCATTTAAGTGATTTAGTAAACAAAGCATGTCAAACATTTTCTGGTACCAGCTTCTCAAATGTAAAGATTTGCTTTGTTTTGTATCATATCGTTGATTGACAAATCCTGACAATCTGTCTTGTCTGTCCATATTCTAATTTCCAGGATGATCAAGAGGACATCACATCCTTTGCACTCAGCTGTGATGATGAGGTAAAGCAAACACTTAAAGCGCCTGTCATCACTTCAGTCAGACTTCATTGTGTGAATTTGGATGTTTTCACGAGATGTTCTTCTCTCAGTCTGTAAGAAAGTATTCAGTATACATGTATGTCTCTGTTCTGCTTTCCACCACAGATGCTGGTAACAGCCAGTAGAGCTCTGCTGCTGAAGCAGTGGGACTGGAGGCAAGCTCAGTGTACTCGCTCCTGGAGGGCCATTCACATTGTTCCAGTGGCCAGTATGACCTTTGACTCCACCTCTACGCTCCTGGCCACAGGTCAGCAATTATTGACAATAAGTTTTGTCTTTTTGTAGCGTGTTTCTGCCTGATCTCTGCTACATAGACATTGTACCGCTTTCAGTGTTTTGTCTTCTTGTTGTCTTGCAGGTGGCTGTGATGGCACAATAAAGCTTTGGGATGTGGTGAAGCAGTACTGCACCCACAACCTTAAAGGCTCATCTGGCGTTGTTCAGTAAGTTGAAATATCTCTGAACAAGAAATGCTTTGAATAATATGTATTGACAGAAGTTGTTTCTTTGTTCAAAAACTTGTTTACTCAAGATTAGTTTGTCAGTCCTACTTTTGTTTCTCCCGTTATCTTATTTTGAGATACATAACCATGTTTTTCTACAAAAAAAATCATAAAGATTCATCAGTAAATAAATCATTAAATAATCACAATTGCTTCAAGTATTATCTTAAAATATTTGTTTTTATCTGCCATAAGTCTGTATACTAACTAATAGGATTGAGCAATGTATTTAACTTGGATATAAAAAAATATATATTTTCTTATTGGTCATTGCTGCTTTTGAACTACTTGTGTACATAACAATTATGTCTATTATTTAACTTTTATTTGTTCAGCTTTGTTGACCTTGTTCCTAGCTATTATTTAATTATTTTGTTAAGAGAGATGCAAAAAACACTGTCAACGTCCTTATGGCCAATAAAGCTGATTCTCATGTACTTTGTTTGCCGGTTTGAAGGCCAGTAAAATCTGATTTTCAGCTATTCCAATACAAAAAATACAGTTTTTAATATTGGTGTCTTTAATGTTTCTTTAATAATGTATAGTAAACCTTTTTTTAGGTGGAGTACCAAAAGAAGTTTGAAAGTTACAGGTTTTAGGTTTAGTTACACTTATTGTGTATCGAATAAGAAATTTCAGTCACATACTTGTGTGTATCTTTGCAGCCTGGTCCAGTTCCACCCAGACATCAGCAAGCTGCAGCTCTTCTCCTCCTCTCTGGACTGCGGCATTCGGCTGTGGGACCTGAGCTCCAGTCGGTGTGTGTGTGTTCTGCAGAGCCACTACAGCGCGGTCACCTCCCTCAGCTTCAGTCCCGATGGCAACACCATGGTCAGGTACCGTACACTCAGCCACCCAATGGACGGGCTGTTATTCACAACATCTAAACTTTTGGGGGCTTCTAACGGGGAGTGTTTTCTTTCTTCTTCTGCTGTAATTGTGTGCCGATCTTTATTTCTAGTTCTGGCAGAGATAAGATCTGTACAGTGTGGGACCTGAAGGCTCGAAAAGCCAAGAGAACTGTGCCGGTCTACGAGGTAAGACAGCGTGCGGAAAACTGGGAGATATTCATGTCTTATTTGATTTAAGAAAGAATAAATATTTTTGTACTCATCATGTTGGAAAAATACTGCAGCCTCATTCTCTGTGTGTGTTGTCTTTGTCGTCAGGCCGTGGAGGGTGTTGTGCTGCTGCCTGAGAATGAGGACTTGTCTCAGATTGGAGTGAAGAGCAAAGACTTGCATTTCATTACAGCAGGCAGCAAAGGTTCGCTCCTTGAGTTCTCCCGAACATCTAATCTGTGTTGCCGTGCATGAATCCATATTTTGCGTGACCTCAATTCCTCAGAGCTTTTCTTTAAATGTCTCTGTCTCTCCCCCCGTCTCTACTCCCTTCTTCACCTGTAGGTGTAATGCGAGTGTGGGAAGCCAGCACGGCGCGTTGTGTCTACGCCCAGACCCTCACCTCGACCCGCTCTGCCTCTGAGGAAGAGGAAGAGAAGGACGACGACCCTCGCGGTCTAACGTACCTCCTTCTCCTGCCTGCCTCCTCCAGACTGGCCACCGTCACAGCAGAGCACAACATTGTGCTCTACCAGCTACCTGGTCTCACCACACAGCAGCAGGTGTGTACTGAGGTGGAGGTTGATGTATTTGTACCTTGCAAATTGTTCTAGACAACTCGATCATCAAACTACAGACTCCGGCCGTTCAGGGCTTCTTTTATTATTATTTATACATAATTAATGAACACCGTCGCCCTCTTGTGTTGTTCCCTCTGTCCACTCTCTCCCAGTTTGTGGGATACAATGACGAAGTGCTGGACGTGAAGTTTTTGGGTAAAGGGGACAGCCACATCGTGGTGGCCACCAACAGCTGCCAGCTGAAGGTGTTTGAGCTGCTCACCAACAGCTGCCAGATCCTCTACGGACACACAGGTCAGTAACCAGCAGAGGGCAGCACGTGTACACAAGTACCGATGTGAAGCAAAGCCGTGTGTTTATTTAATCACCAGAGGGCAGAAAGCTCCCCCAAAAAATAAAAAGGAATATTTTTTTATAAATATTATTCATTTATCTGTCTTGAAAACATTTCCACGTCATTCTTCAGTCTATTCTTGCAAGTTTTTCTGTAGTTTCTAAAAGCTGCAATAGCTGCATGACTTGGAGAAACGTGGATGAGTGGGAATGAAAATCTTGCTACAATTGCAGATATATTACCACATTGGTAATAATTAGGGTTAGTCTCTAAGAAAAATAAGTTTGCTTTGTATTGAGGCTGAATTATATTTATTATCAAATAAATATGAATAACCTTTTATGTGAAGAGAACGTAAGTGTAACAAACTCAGAAAGTGTTTTACATGCAATAACAAATTCAACTCGAAAGACATTAAAATAAATAATGAACAATGCAACATTTAAGCACACAGGCTCTATAAATCATAGCTGGTTTAGTGAAAATTCCAGCTGTCATTTAGAGGAACTAGAATCCAAGACCTCAGATCTGATACAATCACATTATCTCAGCTTCATGGTGTCATAACGTGACTTGCTGAGCAGGTTGGAGAGAAGATTGTCTGCTCTGATATTTACTGCTATTTTTCATCTGTTTATTGTCCACAGATACTGTCCTCTCACTGGACGTGTTCAAAAAGGGCTTCCTCTTTGCGAGCTGTGCGAAGGTGAGCACACATCTTAACACCTTCCAGCCCTCGAAACTAAGGAAACAACGATTGCTCACAATGAACTCTGTTGAAGGAGCAGTGTGGAGGATTAAGGGGGATTTATTGGCAGATGTGTAATTTAATATTCATAACTATGTTTACATTAGTTTATAATGACCTGAAACTACGAATTGTTGTCCACCATGTTACACCGCCATGTTTCTACAGTAGCTCAAAACCGTAGATCTGCGACACGCTTGGAAAGGGAAGAGTGCGTGGAGGGATATTCAGTTTGTTGCATAAATAGAGGCCCTATTGAAGCACACTTAAGCCAACAATAACATTTATTTATGTATTTACCTTGGACAGTGTACATTAATCAACATTTCAGTTTCCACCTCGTGCCACGGTTAGCGAATGAGCAAATTAGTGGCCCATTGTTTTCAGTTTGTAAAAGTAGTGCCTGAGATGAGGTAGTATGATTACTCATGATTATAAGTTTATGTTTAAAGGTTAGGTAATTAGTGTGTGTTGTGTCTTTGTCTTTAGGACAGGTCAGTGCGTGTGTGGCAGATGGACAGTGAGAGTGGTCAGGTGCACTGTGTGGCTCAGGGCTCCAACCACACCAACGCTGTGGGCTCCATCACCTGCTCCAGGTAACACTCCTGCAGACACACACGTGTTTCTTGTCACATGTGTCGGCAGGAATTGGTCGTAAATCGAAGGAAATTAATGATTCTGTGTGACGGTAATGATTCTCCATCTCTGTGTGCAGGCTGAAAGCATCTTTTGTAGTGTCTGGCAGTCAGGACTGTACCCTAAAGGTGTGGGATCTACCAGAAGACTTGTCTACTACAGGAGAGGACATACATCAGCTGACCCCCCGCGCCACAGAGAAGGCACATGACAAGGTACGAGCACAAAACTACACACAGTTCAGGAAGAAGAAAAGAACAACATATAAACATCCTGCTCAATATTATTTCCAATCCATTTGTCATTCATTAGAATACATTTTAGGTCGAGGCATGTTTGCCAAAACTATCCTGTGGGCTTTTGTATGTTCATGTCAAAGAAACGGGTTGAGTAGAAGGCAACATCACTTGCTTGGTATGTAAATTAGATATTCAGGGAAATCAATCTCCCTGAATATCTAATTCCAAAGATAAAAGTACATACTAGCACCTTATCACTTCTGCATTGATTTATTTAAAAAGGGTTGATGTTTCGGTCTTGAGAAAGTTCCTTGTGCCTGATAGGTCGACTCATTTTAATAAATTAATGCTGAGATGGTAAGTGTGTGCGGAAATTTAAGTTTTTCTTCGGAACTGGATGTAAGTAAAAACAGCCACACTTTCTGTAGGCTGTAAATAAAAGTAGAAACGTGCACTAAGCAGAGTGCAGGTCTCAGCCAGATGTGTCTGCAATGACAACGTTACATCCGACGCGTTTTTTGCCCCGCGTGTTCGCACACAACCGACACACAAATCTTGTTTTTATCTGTGCCTCTGCACAGCTAAACTGCTGATCACTGTATAATGCTTCATGTTGACAGTTAAATGCTTCCACTGAACAGAAACAGTCTGTTAGCTGTTAGCTGTATTATCCTTGTTAACTGTTAGCTCTGTTAGTCAAACACACTACAGGACTCTGCAGTGTTATTCAGCCTCCCACTTGTGGCCCCTACCAGCCAGATAAGAGTAGTGAGGAGTCAGCATTCAATGACTATAAAACGGTCAATAAAATATGATTTCAACAATGTGAATCCCTGCAACAACAAGAGGTCCTTGAGCATATTTACACTAACACAAAAAATACCGAGTGATGGGTCCAGTAGTATGCCAGATTAGCTGTGGACAGACAGACGGACACAGAGATGCTCACACACTCAAGTGTACACATGACCAAATACATAATCTCCTGGTGGAGATAATTATGATAATTAAACACAATCCTGAGATGTTAAACTAAGGACATAAATAAGGTGTGTAAGGGTGTGTCTACACATTTAATAAATGACAAACTGTCCACATTTGTGCATTCATGCAGTTGTTTTAGAACAAAGCACGTATTGTTTTGATTGTCTCTACTGAAATACAAACTATTGTATTGTACAAAATATTGAAAGTCAGAGGTGAAAACAAAGAATTGGATGTACAAACCTTGCATCCTTTTTCAATCAAAACCAGAGGAAGTTTGAGAATAATTTGTTTTAATAATTTGGGTTTTTTAGATTTCCTGTATCCTGCACACTCTGAAAGGGTTGAAGAAAGGGTATTGACGTATCTCCTTTTTTTCTGGGAAATAGTGGAGGAAAGTTATTGGTCACGTCTATTCACGGAAAAAGATTTAATCAGGTTACGGCTGACTTTTATTTATTTGTTTTGTCAGGGAATTTGGCTGCATGGAGGGAACAGACTGTAATGAGAGTGCACAGTTTTTCCTCACACTGCAAATGTGTCTAAATTTCACTGATAGTCTGACTGTTCAGCATCGACCGCTTCTGTTATTTTTTTATTTTAGTTCTAGTTTTAGTCTATAGCGTCATGCCTTCTTCCTGCTGCACTGCTGCACAGCCTACAACATACTTTCCTCATCTGAAACCTGTAATTAAAATGTACACATGGTTATAATCCAGTGAGAACTTTTTTCTTTTTCTTAAATGACAGTACACGGAGTCATTTTGCGGTTGGTTTCACTTTGAGCTCTGCTGAATTGTGATGGGGAATTTCGCTCTATTTTTATATGTTTTATTAACCAAACAATAAATGCATTGATCAAGAAAATAAGCAGTTACAAATCCATTCCTCCTGAACCAAATACAAGAGTAAAATTTTGCTCAAACATGAATAATAATCTAATGATATACTATATAATGGTATATCCCGGTGTATATCATTAGATAAACTTACACTGACAGGGGCCATTTCTCTGCATTGAGTACTTATTTTTGATACTTTAAGTACATTTTCTTGATAATTCTTCCATGCTTCAACATTTTCAATAGAGTACTTAAACTTACAATGAAGTAATTTTTTTGTTTTTTTGGTTTAACTTACAATGAAGTAATTTCACTGTGGTATGTGTACTTTTACTGAACTCCAGTAGAAAAACTGTGACTGTATTAAATACAGTTTGACCATTATAGAAGTATTTTTGTTGTTGTAATGACATTTAATGAATGAGGTTACTGCAGAAAGCCTACAGTAACTCGGTTACTTAAACCTGTGTAAAAACAGTTATATATTATATATAATTTACAAAGGAGTAAATTATATTACTGCATCAATAAATAACTTTACAATTGCACCATTTGCTGATATATAATAGTGTAACAAAGCTTCGGGTAGATCTTGTCCTTTTTAAAATTCCAGAGTACATGCATGTATTATTAAGAATAGCAGTATACTTTTGATAGGATTATTTAGTCCTTACTTAGATGTATAACTTTGCACGCACGCACGCACGCACGCACGCACACACACACACACACATACATACACAGGTGAGTCAGCTGTCTCTTTGTTAACTGTTCCATGCAATAACTTAAGGAAGTGCAGAAGAATGTGCTCACCAATGGAACTGCTTACAGCTCGGAAGTCGCTGGAATGTCGAGTTTTAACACTCTGTAAGTTCCTGCTACATCTAGACACTGCTGAGTCAAGATGTAAGAGACAAGAATCTATGTCAGCAGGACTCTGTTACTTAACTTGTCTTTTGTTGTCATGTAAAACAGTGATTCTCAACTGGAAGGTCAGTGGGTCGCGGACCCATTTTCACGGGCCTTTGCCTGGGCAAAAAAAAGAATTGGATTAAATATATATATATATATATTTTTTTATCCTGTGGTTTTATTTTGAAGGGGATTTTTTATGCAGCGGAGTGTCGTCTATTCACACTTCTTTTGCCGGCTCTGGTTTCCACATGTTTTGCTCTTGTCCTCCATGTTTTCAGCAGCATTGCTGCTACGTTTCATCCACTCATTGTTTGAGCTTTTCAAGGTGGCGGTGATTGACAGGTGATGACAGGTGGGGGGTTGGGTCAAACCATCCTGATATGGGGGAGACTCTGGGTTTTTAGGATAATTAAATTGAATAGCCTACTGAATATAAAATTCAGCTTATGAACTTACACTTATATGTTATTGAAAATGTATTAAATAAATATTTTTAAAGGATTTTTGAGTCGATGCTAATTTTGAATATATAGTTTTTTTTTTTTTTTAAATCTTCACCTACCCCCGCCATTTTACAGCATAGAAGAACACCGTGACCTGCAAAATTAGTTGTCTAATCAAACATGGCGAAACGTAAGTACAAAAATGTTCCTCGATTTGGGTCACGGCTTGTCATTAATCATTGGTGGTTCCCACAGCCAGACCAGTTGAGAACCACTGATGTAAAACATTCAGACAGTGTCGTGAGAGGAAAGATGTGTTAGAAATGTTTATTTTATTTTAATGCCTTCACACATGGTTGGAAAGAAAAAGTTCTTTCCACTTTTTTTTTTTTTTTTCATCTTGTTTCTCAGCAAGAATCCTTTTCGAATAAATTTGCACGTAGGAGAAATTTGCCTTCGGGGCTTTCTGCCAGAAAGGGTTTATTTTAGCCCAGCGTGATATTGTCTTTAACACAACCAAGTAGGTTTGTTGCCTGAACCGAAGGAGATTTCTGGTAGAAAGCCCAAAAGGCAAACTTCTCTCATGTCCAATAAAGTTACTTCCCTCAAACCTGCATTTTACTAAAATCTCATTAACTTGGAAAAGTTCATCCTCATCTCCTCATCTCCTCATCTCCTGCCCTTGCTTCCTCCAGGATGTAAACAGCGTGGCGGTGTCTCCCAATGACAAGCTGCTGGCTTCGGGGTCCCAGGACCGCACGGCCAAGCTGTGGTCGCTGGCGGCGGACGGGAACGTGGGCATGCTGGGGGTGTTTAGGGGCCACCGTCGCGGCATCTGGGCCGTCTGCTTCTCTCCCGTCGACCAAGTGCTGGCCACGTCCTCCGCAGACGGCGCCACCAAGCTGTGGAGCCTGCAAGACTTCAGCTGCCTCAAGGTGGGCCACGAGAAGTGTGCACGTGTCACAGCGTATGGTTTACATACCGTACATACTGTGTCTGTGCAGTAATCTCCCTTCCTCGTCGGTGTCCTTTTTTATGCACAATCATGGGTGATTTTCTTTTTGTTTGTTAGAGTTATGAATTAGTTTTCTTTCCCATAGCTGACTGTAATTGTCATATTTTTGTGGCTGTAAAGTAAAAATTATGTGATTGTTTGATTTTCTTTCTTGATTTTCTTTTCTTTTTCTTTTTTTTTTAGACATTTGAGGGTCACGATGCATCGGTTTTGAAGGTCGTCTTTGTGAGCCGGGGCACTCAGCTGCTCACCAGGTAACCCCACACATGCAAAGCGTTTCTCCATAAAAATGTTATCATCTTTTTTTTCCTCTTTCATTGTATTAACAGGTTCGTTTTAGAAACACTGTGTCGTGTCAATTCATTTTAACAAAGCCTCACTTTGTGCTGTGCTACAGGAAAAGTGAGCTCCAAACCCTCATGTGTGCTTATCATGTTTTATCTGATTGTCACGATCCATTTCTGAGACTTTTCTGGAACAAAAGTGGACCATTCATACTCAATGGAATCCATGCATACTCTATTGTTCTTGTGTTTGACTGCAGACGACAAACCTTTAGAAAGTTCTATTGAATAGGAAAACACTCGACACGTAAACCGTAGCTGTGTCCCATTCCCACATTATTATTTTATACAAGATTGAATAATCATTAAAGTGCAGTTAGTATAAAATAAACCAACATCCTCATTAGAATTGGCATGTTGTATAGATTTGGGACACAGCTTGTGTTTTACCTGCGATATTGTGGATGCCCCTCACACGGTTGTAACTCAACTCTCCCAACTGACGTTCTGTCCTTAGTGGCTCGGATGGTTTAGTGAAGCTGTGGACCATAAAGACCAACGAGTGTGTAAAGACGCTGGACGCCCACCAGGACAAAGTGTGGGGTCTCCACGCCAGCCGCAAAGATGACAAGATGGTGACTGGTTCAGCCGACTCCAACATCACCGTGTGGGTGGTAAGTGTGATTTGATTGATTGTCACCTGAACACGGCCGTAGAGAGAATGATGCTGCATCGATTAGCAGTCAAACTTCACCGCCGGGTAAAAAAGCGAAGACTTTTTCTTGTCTTCATTCGTAACTGTCCTAATAATAATAATATTATTATTATTATAATTATAATAATAATAATAATAATAATAATAAAAATAAATCACTAAATAAAAGCAAGAAAATGAAAAAAAAATGTAAGAGTTGTAACTAAGAAATCGCTAATTTTTTTAAACAATGTCCTTAAATCACTCGACAGTGCACACTGGCTCGTTAGGTCAGTATTTGCATCAAGCTAGAAAGGAGGTGACATCAGCTATATATTTTGAGTATCTAACCTTCTGAGGCAACCGTTAGCAAAATATTGTGCCCACATCTTATCTAGTTAGTTATTTTTAGCTGACCTTTCACTCTTTCTCTTCTCTCTGGGAGAGAAAATGGGGGGAATTTCCCCTGCTGGGATCAATGTATGACCACAAACATGTTGTCTTTTGTCCCCTGCTAGGATGTGACTGAGGTGGAGCTGGCGGAGGAACAGGCCAAGCAGGAAGATCAGATACTTAAGTAAGCTACACACAACATATAGTTGATCAGATGCGACCGCATAGGCTGATGTCATTCAGCCATACAGCCTCTGACTGATCACTCAAACTGAAGTGGTGCACAAAGTCTGGTCATCTTTTCACAGATCCTGGAGGAATCACTCAGCCTCAGACCTGGCTTTGGTCCCCCTTGTTGCGACATCATGTCGCCTGATAATGAAACAGACTGTGTTAGGTTGACGTGACCCTCACTGGGTCACCGGTCAGGTATGTGTGTGTGTGTGTGTGCGACTGACTGACTGACTGACTGACTGACTGACTGACTGACTGACTGACTGAGACAAAACGATTGTGAAATACACCCAGTCTGGAAGTGTAGATGAACACAGTTCCTCTCCAGACGTCATCAGACTAAATAACTGTGTGTGTTTGTTCTGAAAAGAAGGACGGAACTTCAGGTCTCAGACAATTGATTATATATGTTTAATAAATGTATATGGTTACTCACTAATGCACTCAGACATAAGTGTTCACGTTGACGCCATCATGGGTAACAAATCAATTATTATCAGGCAGAATTTCTTGGAGTTAAAGATGCTGCAACGCTTTGTTATTGTAGTGAAAGAAGTCGATTTAGTCAGGTTTTTTGTACATTTGACTTGTGTATTTTATGGTAAAGTTGTAGTGTACCACAGCTGAACCCACACAAAGGGCTTACACCTACAGTTAATGTGATTTATATATTCATCTGTCAAACCTTTTAAATGTGTTAGTATACACTTTCTATCCATAGTCAAGGAACTACATTTTTGTTTTGGATGTTTCATTTCCGTGGACATTTACCTTTTTGAGCTAATTTGCCGTAAACATTGAGGAACAAATATGTTATCATGTGCCCGTTCATAAACATGCGCGTGTTTCTTGTGTCTGAAGGCAGCAGGAGTTGTCCAACCTGCTCCATGAGAAGAAGTACCTGAAGGCCCTGGGTCTCGCCATCTCACTGGACCAGCCCCGCACTGTGCTCACTGTGATCAAAGGTACTTTGTGCTAGGGCTGGGCGGTATGGCCAAAAATTCATATCACGGTATTTTGTAAGATTCTGGCGGTTTCACGGTATATCATGGTATTTTTTTCCGAGTAAACACATTCATTCATTGACTCCGAAAAGGACCGCCTGCCAACTGAACAGCTGTTCACAGCTGGTTGTTCACTTCTCATGTGGCTCTTCCATTCTGTCTCTTCCGGTTTTTTTTCACCTACATTCCCCTGGGTCCTAAGTCCCTCCATGTTCAGCTTATTAATTGTTGTTATAAAGTTATAACCATGACTCCATCTCGATACACGTAAGACAAGTAGCTCTGACCGCTGCGCCCTCAGCGGTGAACAATATATTTTGCTGCCTGCCGAAGAGCGACAACAGTTGTTACGGCTATGCACCGGTATGACGGTATATGAAAAATTCATACCGTATTGAAATTTGAAACCGGTATACCGCACAGCCCTACTTTGTGCTACAACTATTTTTTGGCAATTATGGTGACACTTAAGTATTGCCAGGAAAGAGAGATTATTTATACCCTCAGGCTACCATGATGCCTCATGTACTCATGGTTTTCAATTTATTCTGTAGCTTTTGTCCCACCTTATAGCTCCTCTGTACATACTGCATCTCTGTCCTTCATCAATTCACTTGTGGTCGTCTCGTCAATCACTCATCACTCATTGTGGACGGCTGCTCCCCTTTTAAGAGTTGAGACATCGAGCGTTGATGCTGACACAGCAGGCCGCCCTGTCAAAGATTAAGCTTGCATAAAAACAAAAAGCCACTTGGATTCCACGATATTTATGCTCTTTTGTCTAGTGCCACGTCACAGACCTATTTCTCCAAAAACAAAAGTGATGTTTCGTTGATCTGAAGCTTAATAGTCATCATGTCCCTCGACACAATGGTAGGTGACACAAGTGAAAAAGGTTCCTGGATGTATCACACACTGTGTTTATTGCTATGGTTAGTGTTAGACTGTTGTGAACCCTTAGAACTTCTTTTTTGTACATTTTCAATAAAGTTGACACTTTGCCATTGGAAAGTACAAGGCAGTTTAAATCGCATTAGTCCAGAATCTTGTCTTTTTTTAATGTTTTTAATTTAAAATGAGCGATACAAGCAATAATAATAGATGTTAAGCTACAAGTGTAGGACATCAGTCATGTGCAGTCCTGCAGAGGGTGGATCGGTGTGCATGTCATTCAGTAGATGTCAAACAAAGGACAGGCACATTCTTAGTTCTCTATGATAATACAAAGTGGCATCACACCTAGTTCTGAAAGAATGAGTTCAGCCAATCTCAGCTATGCACATGTGGGTTTTTCTAAAAGTATTTATGTAAAAGTTTCCACCCACCAATGTTCATTTTTATAATTATATATAATTAAAAAAAATGTGTGATGTATATTTTTTTTTAAAGGAAGATGTTTCAGTAGCACAGGATGAGACGGTGCCGTTGCTAATCCAAAGGCTCTTACATGCTTTATGTGTCATTTTCAGTGAAATAACACCGTATCACAAACTAAAGACCAAGAACATAGATACACAATTCTGTGTCGTTTAGACAGTCTTCATTTATTCTACATGGACAAGATTCATAATGTTTCAAACAAAATGTGACCCAATACATGTATGGACATTAAATATGATGAACAAATATGCCCCAACAGCTGACTGTCTGATGTAGCTGACATTTTGTTTTCTATTGCTTCTAGCGATCCGTCAGGTGGGGAATAGCCAGGAGCTGTTGGAGAAGACAGTACTGAAACTACGAGTTGATCAGAAAGGTAACAGATGAATGATGTCCGTCAACCTTTCTAATGATGGAATACATAAACGACAAGGAAATTAAAAGTGAAGAAATAAAAGTTAAAATAGAGTAAAACTAATAAAGTCTGTCTCTTTTCCTTCCTTCCTTCCTTTCTTCCTTCCTTCCCTCCTTCCCTTTCCACCATCCCCACTGGCTGCTGTCACAACGTGGCCCTGTTATGACTTCAACCCCACTCAGAGTCGCTACTGCGCTACTGCGCTGTGTGGAACACCAACGCCAGAAACTGTCAGGATGCCCAGGCCGTCCTGCAGGTGCTCCTCACACACCTGCCGCCCGAGGAGCTGCTGCAGTACCAGGGCGCCCGAACCCACCTCGAGGGACTCATCCCATACACAGGTGTGTGTGTGTGTGTGTGTGTGTGTGTGTGTCATGTTCTTTGTCATGAGACTAAATAACTGTACAGACATGTAGTTGATGTCAGATAATATATTAAATACTCTAATCATAAATAAATAATAAAGTGAGATCCAGGGTTTATCCAGGACATAATGACAATGACTGCATCATCTTAGTTGCAAAAGCAATAACGAGTGGCAAAGAAACCACAAACCTGTTTTGTAGGCTGTGCCTGAAGGCTCCTGTCACATTGAGGTGACAGCATGCACTCTCCCACAAAGTACAGAAGACCAGAAGAAGAAACATGTGATGTTTTATTTTTATCCTCCTTTATTAGATAGGTGTGTCGTGATTCAGAGGCACACTGGGACAAACAAGGTTTAGTAAGATATGAAAAATATAGTGGTACATACCCTTGAACCATGAGAATAAAATGAGTTTAGAGCCAATGCAAGAATCTGGCAGCAGGCTTTTGACTCTGGTAAACTGAGAGAGATGGAAAGAGGAGGAATTTGTTCAAGAGTGACTTCTTTGCTTCATTTTCTGTGGGACGGTCAAAATATAACCACAATACACAAGATACACGGAGTATAATGTAGTTTATAGAAGCAAAGTGGATGTAAACATGAAAGTAATGTATGGAAGCTTTCCTAATACCCATCTCGTCATTGCTGTTTCCCTATAGCTCTGATTCCTGATTAACATTTGAGCTGAAATTAATGGCTGTTTCACCCATGTGTCACCCACAGAGAGACACATGCTGAGGATTGGCAATCTGCTGCAGGCGTCCATGTTCTTGAACTACATGTGGCAGAAGATGAGAGTGGCCGGAGCTCCATCCAGGTGAGGTTCAGGACGTGAAACAGCCCTGCGTTAAAACGCACTCGGGGGCCGCGTTGTTTATGGTACCAGTGAGCTCTTTATTTAACCTCTTTGGTCACAGACTAGAGCTCCGTAACTTCCTCAGCTTTCTCCACTGAGTTCAGCAAAATAAGTAATCAGTGGTACGTTCAGCAAAACTCTGTTACCTCTGCTCGGTAACAAAAGACTGTCACTGTGGGTCAAACGTGACATGTATGTAGTTGAGCAAGTCGAGGTCTCCAGGCAGCACAAAGTGTTGTCTTGGTGTGTTTCTGTTTCATGTGAATACGGAGGAGGACAAGGTGGCAGAGCAGCATTCTCTATATTTTTCCTTTTCTGAATGAAGCTTTGACTTCTGTCCAAGTGGAGTTCAGTGAAAGGTGAAACTGAAACCGAGCTACTTACTAGAAATAAAACAGGGAAGTTAGGAATGCATTTATGACTAATCCTTGCTGGTGTATCCTTTCTAGCATGGGCCAAGATGAAGAAATGGATACCACTCCTCTTGCACAGCCTTTCTTTATGATTGAAAAGGAGAAAAGAATGGAAAGTGGCGATGAGGAGAAACAAGATGGCGATGACAGTGATGGCGGACAAGATGACGATCCAAATTGCCCAGTTAAAGAAAAAGAGGAGGAGGATGAGGAGGACGATGAAGTCAGTGCCTCAAAGAAAGCCTCCACCAACGACGGGTTAGTAGAGAACGGCGGGAGCACCAAAACAAATGGGAACCACCACTCTGAAAGTGAGGAGAGCTCCGATGAGGAAGACATGGAAGAAGAGCAAACGACAGCAAAAGTGATGAAGTGTCTCCCGGTTTCCTCCATTCTACAATGCCAGCCGTCCGCCAGCTGACGGGGATCTCCGTGCTGTTAACGGACGTCTCACTCCCGAAGCGGTTGTCTTATCTCAGACCATTAAGTGGAGTGACACACTGAATGTGTGGCAGTGCAGGAAGAGACAGAGAGACCGGTGTGGAGTGATGACGATGAAACAGATAATAGGCCTCTTTGTGCATTCCCCGTCTCAGCAACTCGTACACATTTTCAGTTTTTTTTTTTTTGTTTTTTTTGTGCCAGTAACTTGATTGTGCTTCAGTTTTTTTTCATTCAGAGTTTAAAGCAGAATTAAAAAAAAAAAAAAAAAAAAAAAAAGAACTTAACCTGCCTGATTTCCTCAAACAAAGTGGACATTTGGGAGGAAAAGAGGTGAGACTGAAGAAAGACTGAGCTGCATGAGTGTTTAGGCATTGAGGTTCTCTTCCCCACTGCAGATACCAGCACCACCCATTGTCTCGCTCTGTAATGTTGAGTAGTCCTGTTCTACCGGTTCCACCGCCACATAAATGGTTTCGTTTATAACCACAGGTTTTTTTTATATTCAATGACTGCGACTGTTTATAAAATAAATAAAATCTGTTCTTTGTGATTTAACAAGAGTTTGATTTTAATGTGATGCACCATATTATTTATGAATGTTCAATTTGCATGCAAAGTGACTTCCTTAGGACTTCGTGCTGAGAGGAGGCAAGATTATGATCCTTGTTTGTTGATGTTTGGGCTTTCGTGGGAGCATAGCTCAGTAAAGCTTGGGTGGGGCACGGAATGAAGACATTTTTGCTTCAAACAAACAAAGAAAGTTATGCGTTGAGACTTAAGTGATGAGTTAATTAGTTAATTAGTTAATTAGTTAATGGACCCATTATCCAACCCTTGACTGAGACGTAAATGTAGAGGTCTGATTGGAGTCACATTCCAAACCATCTCCAAATGTAGTTTGATTCCAATTTGCATAAATTGGCATTTCATGTGTTTTCATGCTGTCCAGACTTTCTAAAGATCAATCTAAAAAATGTTTGGAGCTTGTAGTCTGAATAAGTTTGGATAATGTATTAGATAAAGTTTGGATAATGTATCCAAACCAACGCCTTTGGTTGCATTCTTGCGGGTGATGGTGACAATTTTCTTCTGGTTGTAACCATTAATCTGCTCTTAACTGAGCACTAGTGTTGAGGCAAAACAGTTAATCCATCAACAAAATTAATCTATTTTGAAAATTTTATTTAATTTCCAAGTCCCAGCTTCTAACTTGTGACGCGACTGAAAACAACAACAAATAATTTAAACTCAAGACATCTGAAGATGAAATCCAGTTAGCAAAAAAAGTTTTATTTGTTCCAAGCTCTTCAGTAACATGTGAACACACAGAATTTATATGGTCAGACTGGAGTGTATATTCAGTGATATTTACACATCCCACAAGTTGAGTTTGCTTTTAACAGGCTTTAGCAGGAAATAGAACAACCTGCACACTCTGGTATTTGAGACAAACATTTACTTTTGCTGCCCTCACAAAAGCGAATCAATCAAGAACAGTCACAATGCATATTAGGCACAACACAAGGTTTCCAGTATGGAAAATAAAGTCCTGATTTATCTTCCTTATAGGTTAGTATACTACTCTGCAACTCATTACAGTTACATTTCTGCAGACGGTCTTGATTTCTTTTTCAGTTTTTGTTACCGTTTAATTTCCCAATTCAATTGTGATTATCAGAACTACATCCTTGGGCCACAGCACAGATAAAGCTCCTAGATCATAAAGCTAAAGCGACCCTTCAGCGACTGATTACCTCTGTTTGAGAGAGTGACATGTTGCCTTTGGTTGCGTTCTTGCGGGTGACGGTGGTACACCGTTTGAGGATCTCCTGAGCCTGCGGTCTGGGTGGCACCTTAGGCATTGTCGGGCCCTTGTAGAGGTTGGGTTCGGACACACTGGGGATCATTCTCCCCTCGGTGATGCTCGACGGGCTCAGGCGGTTGACCCCCACCGGGGGAGGCGTGTGGCTGAGACGCAGCTGATCCTCGTTGTAGCTTTTGCTCAGGCTGAAGGACGAGGAGCTCGCCCAGGAGGAGTTGAGGTCGTCGCTGAAGTCGCTGTCGCTCGAAAAGCTTGTGTCGCTGTATCGTCTCGAGCTCATGTCGCCCTGCTCCTCTTCTCCGTCCATCTCCACCATGATCGTGGGCGGAGGGTTGTACTTTGCGGTCGTGTATGAGGTGGCAACGTTGGCAACGGGAATGGGGGAAACGGTGCGAGCTGCGGGCGGCTGAAAGGGAGGTTGGTCCAACGGGATGTCGACAGACCGAGATCTCTGCTTCCTTTGTGGTGGGAGCAGGTTGGGTGTGGAAGACCTCACGCCTGGAAGTTGCAGCAGGTTTCCCTGCGAGAGGCTGAGCTGGTCGGACTGCAGTTCCAGGCTCGGGAAAGGCATTTGGTTTGGGTTTGGGGAGGAAGAACGGCGACCCTGATGGTTGGCTGTCATGCGGATGTGAGGTTTGTTGTAAGGCTGCAGGTACATGGTGGGGATGTAGCCTGCTTTATTATTGTACCTGTGAGAAACAAACAAAGACGAGAATGCGGGGTTCAAGTCTGGAGGAGTTTAAAGCTGTGAGAATTCCAAGTGATCTTTACTGCCGCTGGAATGATGTTTACAAAGTGTTAAATACCTGATGAGCCACCAGCCGTTGTCAGACTTCTGCAGGACCTCCACCGCTGAACCGATGGTCACGGTTATCTCGTCGTCTTTGGTGGCCTTGTAGCTCTTGACTGCAGTGTACATCACTCCTGGGAGGGAAAGACGTGACTTTAATACATAACATCGTAGCTTCTTGACTGACATTAACACACTCAGGTATTTTAAAGCGGACGTGCACTGTTTATGCAATTAAACCCAGCGTTGATGGCCTTCATGTCTTGAGATTGGGTGCAACTGAAACCGGAAGGTGCACATACCTTCCCCAGGGCTCCCATCCATTTCATCTTCATCATCATCATCATCATCATCATCTTCAAGCTTCTCCAGGTAGGGGGCAGGGAACCAGGCCATCTTCTTGTCTTCATTCTCCACAAGCCACCACCCTGAACCAACGCAAGCACATATTACATCACATGTATCAGTGTAATTGGGCTAACGAGGTCAAACCCTCTATTAAAAAGGACACTTTGCACGGAAGCTCGCTCACCTGCTTTGTCTTTGATGAGCACGTCTACTTTTTCGTCCAACGCCACTTTGAAAGGTTTGTTCTTGGTGTCTTTGGTATCGTAAGGGGCCACACATCTGTACGTCTCGGTGACGAACGGCTGGGTCACGTTACCGCCTCTGACCTGTCCTGCATTGGTGCTGACTTCATCGTCCGATGGCATGATCAGGATGCTGAGGAAGGCAGTCGCGGGGTTAATTTGGAGCTAGATTTCTCTCCAGAAAACCTCAGAGCAGCTCATGCACAAGTCTAATCCCAGAGTCTGCGTTAATCACCCAATTTAAGTTACATTTGTTGAGCAGGAAGGCAGACTTATCTGCCAGGTTGTGTTTTAAAGGTGCTGATGCTTCAGCATTTAACATTATCAGGTCCACATGCTTGCAGAGAAACTCACAGTGTCTATTTTTTGCAATCCTTTTACATGCTTCTACATTTGTATGCAAAAAAAAGAAAATGCTGTAATCTTGTACTATACACTTTTTTTTATTCGTGTTAAGGAAAACAATGATGAAGAAGAAGTCCATTTTATAATAATTGTTTCCTTATTTTCATGCATGTTTTATATAATCTGCTTTAACAGATCATTTAGGTATTTTAAAATGCCACCGTTCACTTCTCTGTAGATCTTTATGAACCTCGAAGTCTTTAGTGTTTGCTCTGGGCTCAATGGCCCCAAAAAGGCTAAAGTGCAAAATGAATGTATTGTAATTGACTATAAATATGTCCAGCCTACCTGTTCTTGGCGAAGTCCGACTGCAGGTCCTCGTCTTTGGGGTGGAAGAACTGGATGATGTCTGCAGTTTGAGAGACTTGCGCATCGCAGCTCAGAAGTTCATCGCAATATTTCTGCAGGGACTTGAGGCGCTGCAGTGACTTGGTTGGACCTTTCTTCTGGCCGGCAGCGTTAATCTTTTTGTCTGAAAGCACACGGGACGCTTCAGAAGTCAGAATCCAAACAGCCTGTAAATGCACTTTGTCACTGGCACAAGCTGCAGCTGTAATCTACCAACACATACCTGGGAATTTGGGAAGGATTCTGTCGGATTTTTTCATTTTGTTTCCACTCGGGAATATTTTCTTCAGTTGTTTCTGTCAGAAAGAAATTGGTAACAGAACCGTTATTAATATATAACACACATGCACGCGCGCGCAACACACCGAGGAGCTGTAGAAATGTTACACTCACGTGAATTTTCTTGAAATCCTGAAAAGTCCTGTAGACTACAATCTCATTCTGGTCCGACCAGAGCACGGAGGTCATATACATCTGGGGGAAAGAAAAATGCAAAAAATGAATCATACTGACAAGCGCGGATTTGTAACGTGGCACTTCTTAAAAATAAAAAATGAATCAATCAAAATCAATAAATAAACATCTCCATTATGCGCTTACTTTGCACTTCTCCTTGTGCATGACTCCGATCAAACTGATACTGAAGGGATACCGCTGGTCCTCCATGGCGAACCGACAGAGACAAGGTGTGTTGAGTACAGTTGACTACAGCCTCGCTCTGCTTCGGGGACTGAAGCACCTGCACCTCTAAACGCACCTCTGCAGGTGTGTTTATATTCCCTCCTCCGGCGCAGGTGTTGCGTCAGACACGGAGACAATGCGTCCTCGTCACTGGGACAATCCAAAAGAACACAAAAAAAAAACAAAACATGCAGGAAAGTCCAGAGTGTCACAAACAGGTTCAGTCTTTACATTGTATTTTAGGATGCATGGTCACATTCTTTGGGAATGATCTGCAGTCAGTACAGCCCATTCTTCTGTTTATGACATGTGGAGGTGTGAGAAGGTACATTCAGAGCAAAACAGTTTCAGTCAATTACCAAGCATGAGAGATGATTCAAATTATTTATACATTTATTTTATTTTATTTTTTAAGGTCCCATCTGCTCATTATATTCAGGCCAATCACATCAGAATATGTATTTTTTTTTAAACTGTATTGGTGCTTCTTTCTGTGTAGAATACACATATCTCTCTGTTACTGTTCATTTTGTGTCATGGTAGAAGGATAAAGTCAGTTAAAAAAAGTGCTTTATATGAAACATCGGACACACATTGAGAAGGGCAATGAAGAAAAGTGGAATCAAATGATGTAGACAAAAGAAAAAATGGTAAATTAATACACATATGTAGAAAAAGAATAACAGGAGCACTTCTGGTGTCGCCTACAACCGCATTGTGCTCCACACCACACAGATGGAGGAGGGCATATTTCTTCCTTTTTCCAAATTTAATGAATATTCTCATTAATCCCTTTATCTGAACTCCTTTCTTTCACTAAGCCTATGATGGTGATCGTCAAGCCCGCATTGTTAAAGCCAGATAAGGAAGTTACTGCCCATATTTTATTTCTCACATTTCTTTCCATTTGGATAAACATGTTTCCTCCTCTCTATGCTACCTGCAGCACGTACACACAAAACATGAGTCACTTTAACGGAGAAAAATAAATCTTGAAACTACTTAAGTGGTTAATCATCCGCCTGGTGGTAACTATGCAAAGGAACTCCCAAAACAAGAAGTACTCTTCACCTTTAGAAAACCAAACCATGAAATATTTTTGGAACAACGCTGCACGTCAAACTATTTTGTGCGAATTCAACCTGATCACAAAGGAATGGAGATGACTGGTATTTACGGGGAATATACTTCAGAGATTTGCTTCTATTTATGCAAGCGATGGGTTTCAAGGTCAGGAGGGGGGGGGGGGGGGTTGTTGCCCGATCCTTTATATTTCACACCACTTGTTGATTTACTTATTTGCACCGACACTGTGTCAGAGACAGTACAAAGTTGGCCACGCACCATGTGACCTGAACTGCTGCAGAAGGCTGTGAGGTTTGAAAGGTTCAGAGCCTGCTGAGCGCTTGAGAGAGGAAAGGACTTGAACCCGTTAGTTGTCCACTACTGACATCTAGTGCTGGCTGCTATGACCTCTGTCGGGGACATAGTGAAGGCCGCAGACAGACAAGGTTGAGATGAGCTGGAAGCTTTAGCCCCAGCTTGTATCTAAGCGATTAAGACCCAAGGACTAGATATTATGACTAGTAGCGGTTGAATGTTATGACGAGGGAAGGTAAGAATGGGAGGCAGACAGTGAAATGATCAGTTTCTGTATTGAGGCGGCGTCAACTGGGTAATATGGCGTGCGTGAGGTATGAGGTCACCCTACACGAAAGGAAAAAGATGGACACCGGGGCGGGGTTGAGGGGTGGAACAGTGGGCCGTACCTAACCCGTGCATTGCATTATAAGTACTATGTCAATCTGAATGTTCGTGAGTTGTCGTATTCCCGGACCCAACTCGGTTCGTTTGTAATCTGTGCATTGCAAATAAATCTACGTGAATTGAACTTTGATCCAATCTCTCTGGTATTCTGTGGGTGGTCAATTACTGAGGTCCCGTAAGTGAGTTCCTGTGGCGCCTCACTAGCAGTCAGATAGGAAATAGCTATTAAGTTTATACAGAATCAGGTTTTAAGAAAGTTAGCCATCATCGAGCAGAATACGCAATAAACGAAAGAAATTCAACCACCACACATGGTAGAAGGATAAAGTCAGTTAAAAAAAGTGCTTTATATGAAACATCGGACACACATTGAGAAGGGCAATGAAGAAAAGTGGAATCAAATGATGTAGACAAAAGAAAAAATGGTAAATTAATACACATATGTAGAAAAAGAATAACAGGAGCGCTTCTGGTGTCGCCTACAACCGCATTGTGCTCCACACCACACAGATGGAGGAGGGCATATTTCTTCCTTTTTCCAAATTTAATGAATATTCTCATTAATCCCTTTATCTGAACTCCTTTCTTTCACTAAGCCTATGATGGTGATCGTCAAGCCAGCATTGTTAGAGCCAGATAAGGAAGTTACTGCCCATATTTTATTTCTCACATTTCTTTCCATTTGGATAAACATGTTTTCTTCTCTCTATGTTGCCTGCAGCACGAACACAGAAAAGATGAGTCACTTTTACGGAGAAAAAAAATCTTGAAACTACTTAAGTGGTTAATCATCCGACTGGTGGTAACTATGCAAAGGAACTCCCAAAACATCGCCTCCTCCAGGCTTACCGGCACTTGAAGTCATCTCTCCACCCTCTCGTAAAGTTGAGCGCATCAACCCCCCTCAAGTGGAGTTGTTTTATTGCCCTTTTTGTTGATCTTGGCGACTTCACTCTCTTCAATTATCCTTTTTAAGTGTCGTAATTTATACATAGACATTCCTTATTTACAAGTGTAAGTCATATTATATTATTACAACCTAACAACCTTTAGAAAACCAAACCATGTAATATTAGAAGTATTTTGGAACAACGCTGCACGTCAAACTATTTTGGATGAATTCAACCTGATCATAAAGGAATGGAGATGACTGGTATTTATGGGGAATATACTTCAGAGATTTGCCTCTATTTATGCAAGCGATGGGTTTCAAGGTCAGGTGGGGGGGGGGATTGTTGCCCGATCCTTTATATTTCACACCACTTGTTGATTTACTTATTTGCACCGACACTGTGTCAGAGACAGTACAAAGTTGGCCACGCACCATGTGACCTGAACTGCTGCAGAAGGCTGTGAGGTTTGAAAGGTTCAGAGCCTGCTGAGCGCTTGAGAGAGGAAAGGACTTGAACCCGTTAGTTGTCCACTACTGACATCTAGTGCTGGCTGCTATGACCTCTGTCGTCTGAACTCCTGCAGTTTGACTAAACTTTTAGCCTGAAGGTCGCACACATCACCACACAACTGCAGGGTCCACGTTTCAGTTTCAGCCAGGAACCGTTGCTGCATGTTGCACCCATCTCCTTCTGCACTTTCAAATGAAGGCAGTTCTGAGGTTATAATAATATATAAAGACAATAAAATGACATACAACAATGTATGAAATAATTCACTCTTTATTTCTCCTCACACAATGAGGCTGATTTATCATACATCTTCTTTAAATCAAGTGTATTCAGTCAAGACTTGTAATAACACACTCACAAATAAACATCTGTTTCTTACATTGCACATTTTCATTCTGTTATATGATTGATAAAAAAAACAAAAAAAAACCCAGCAATTCTTTTTTTTTGTTTTCAATCGGATTGCAACACTTTCAATCCACATACTTAAAAGAAAAAGAAAAAGAAAAGATTATTCCCACAGCCCATCAAATCCCCCATGTCATGCAGCAGGCGACCGAGCCAGCTGAAAGCCTAAAAGCAACAGAGGCAGCGGAGTACATGCAGCTCAACACGCGACCTTCACGTCGACCTCTCCAGAGACACGTTCACGATCCTCAGGCGGTCGATAAAAAGAGCTCTCAAAACACAGAAATATACTTTCATGATTTTTGTTCAAATAAAACATTACTAACCTAATCATTTGTCTTTTTTTAATAATAATAATAATAATAATAAAAAAAAGGTGATTTACGGACATTTAAAATTTTAAGGCAGCAGGTTTTTTTCCCCCTTAAGCGTCAAAGGAGGTTATATTCTTCCTACTTTAGATTTTTCTCCATGAGTCACAAAAAGTGCTTTTTGACATATTTTTCACTGAGGACAGAACAGTAACACATTGAAGACGAGCATGTTGCGTGGAGCTTTTTTTTTTTTTTGTTACGTTCAACTGTTGTGCCTTCCTCGTTCAGCCACGTTTAACTGCTTCTGAAGATGGAAACAATATTGAATGTGACTGGAACTAAAGAAAACTTAAGGTTTTACCCACAGACGGTATTGAAGATTAACATTCAAAATCACTGCAATTTTTTTTGTCACATATTAACATGTCCAGCCAGTCTAACTCCACATGTGCCCCATTTGTCGACACCTATTAAGATAAAATGCTCTTTTTTTTTTTTTTTTAAACTAACGGGAGTTGGAATGTACTGTCACGTGTCTGAGCTTCAAATGCTGGTAACTGTTATTAAATCTACTTATTTTTTCCTGTCGTCTTATTTTTCTTATGCAGTTTTTACTCAGACGTTTACGATAAAGATATATAAAATTAGGATAAATCATCTGGAAATAAAAACAAGTCATGCGCTCTTAGATAGCCTACCTATTTGTGACCTTTGGCTTGCATAGAGAAACGTTGACACGAAGCCATTTGAAGACTTTGTGTTGCGTTTGAAAAAGCAGCAGCTTGGAAACGATTGGTTGTTGGTTATTAACGACCTGTTGGAGGTCATCGTCGCTGTCACCCTAACTCAGCCAGCGCTCACGTTCGGCTGTCGGTTTCAACACGTATTGCCCAAAAAACACCATCCCTGAACGCCAGATCCACAACTTACGGTCTTAAAGACCTTGCATAAAAAGTAGACCACTGCTCATCATTGCTACTTTCTGCAACCTTTTGGCAAAAGAAAACACCCCACAGCCATCATACTCTGCATTAAACACTACCGGGGGTGTCAAAGTGATGTTAGATGATTTAAATTAAGCGCTACTGAACAAACACACACCCTTTATACTCTTTTCTTCTGCAACTCCTCGCTGAAAGGCAATTATGTTTCTCCGCTGAAGGAAAACAGGAACATATTTCGATGTCCGACAACAGGAAGACGGATCCTTTGCGAGCGCAAAGAAATCAGGTGGCACAAATTAAAAACAGACCAAAACACGATTAAAAATTGAAATCTGAGGTAAACACGAGGCTCCACAGTGACTGCAAGAACCGTCCATCCTCCACTGATCTTTCTCTTCCTTTAAACTCGTCCTTCTCTGTGCCTTCGCTCCGTCGATCCACCGCAGGAGAGTCTGACCACGTTTTATGTCCACGCAGGAAAAGAACCGGGTCCGCTCCGGTCTCGGCACTAAAAGGACTCTCCGTTGTTCCCGACCCGTTGACCCACAGAGCCGTATGAACTGTCCCCTCCTCGACTCGGTACTCGCGTGTGCGTTTGTCACCGAAACTCATAAATAGGCATACTGTGCTCTCGAACGTGGTTTAGGTTTAAAGACTGGTACCTACGGAGGCAAGTAGAAAAGAGGATTGAGAGTCACAGCGGCGAAAGAAACGTGCATTAATGTGGCGAAAGAGATTGCCTCTGTTCGCAATGTTTGGTAGTTACCATTCTGAGCTCCGATGGTAGTAATAACCCTCGATAGTGGCCGTGGACTTCTGGAAACAGATGTAATAGAAGCCAGCGAAGGAGGCACCGCTGATGTCTTTGATTGTGTGGTCTGGGACTAAAAACTGCTCCTGAGGGTGCAGAAAAAAAAAAAAAAAAAGAAGAGTGGAGGTTAAAGCTGTAAGCTAAAACAAGGACAGAGAGAGAGATTATGTAAGATGATGTACTAACCTTCCATCTCATGAAGACATAATCACTGTTGTCCAGCATTTCGTAGTCAAAGTCATCCGAGTTGAAGCTTTTGGCATATTTGTAAAAAGGCTGGAACTTTCCCTGGTTAGAGTTCATAAAATACTGATTAGAGAATAGAAACTACGGAGATGATGACAAGACAACTAACTCGGGATGCAAAGTCTAATTTTCTGCCACGTAAAGTTATCATCATTATATGCTTATAAAATACAGAGATGTCCGTTGTTTCTTAAAAAAGGTGCAGTGGAATTTTTTTTCACAACAAAGTCATAAGCGCTGCTTCTGCCTGGCTCCATCTATCGTTAGTCGAGAGGCAGCCAAACAAAATTGAAGACAAAAACATATTTTTTTTTCACAATTTATGATCTTTTCAGCAGGACATTAAAAATACAAAGTATCAGTGAACTTGTCAGATGGTTAATAATCAACCTAAATAAAATGAAACTGGACATACCCAGTGCTTTCTGTCCACGTCCTCATCTGCGTCCCACTTCCTAGTTAAAAAAGGCCTTTTTCGACTGATAATTTCACCAGCAAAGAATGTTGTGAGAGTTGGATACTCCTATCACGCAGAGACGGGAAAGAGAAAGTGGACACATTAATTGTGGTTCAGCTTTGCTTTAAACTATATTTGTTTTTAAAATGCTTACAAAAGGTGCTCAGTCCTTCACTGTGCAACATGACGATGATTTAAATTTCCTGAGACCTTTTTGTTGTGCAGCAGATTTAGTTGTTGTGCAGCAATTTAGAAATTACAGTAAGTGACGCAACAATTATAATTTAGTAGCTTTTTCCCTCCAGCATTCACTGAGGCGATTTGCAGCCGAGTGTGAAGCGGCGGGGATGAGAGTACGCACCTCCAAATCTGAGGCCATGGTGCTCTGCTGGAAACCGGTGGATTGCTCCCTCCGGGTGGGGACGGAGTTCCTACCTCAAGCAAAGGAGTTCAAGTATCTCGGGGTCTTGTTCACGAGTGAGGGTAAGATGGAGCGGGAGATCGACAGATGGATCGGTGCGGCTGCAGCAGTAAAACAGGCGCTGCACCGGACCGTCTTGGTGAAGAGGGAGCTGAGCCGGAAGGCAAAGCTCTCAATTTACCGGGCGGTCTACGTTCCGACCCTCACCTATGGTCACGAACTCTGGGTCGTGACCGAAAGAACGAGGTCTCGGATACAAACGGCCGAAATGAGTTTTCTCCGTAGGGTGGCCGGGCTCAGCCTTAGAGATAGGGTAAGGAGCTCGGACATCAGGAGGGAACTTGGAGTTGAGGCGCTACTCCTTCGTATCGAAAGGAGTCAGCTGAGGTGGTTCGGGCATCTGATCAGGATGCCTCCTGGACGCCTCCCGTTAGAGGTTTTCCAGGCACGCCCAACTGGTAGGAGGCCCCGGGGAAGACCCAGGACACGCTGGAGGGATTATATCTCCCAGCTGGCCTGGGAACGCCTCGGGATCCCCCAGAACGAGCTGGAACGTGTTGCGGGTGAGAGGGGAGCCTGGGTCGGCCTGCTAGGCCTGCTGCCACCGCGACCCGACTCCGGATAAGCGGATGCCAATGGATGGATGGATGGATAGCTTTTTCCCCACGTTTTGAATATCTAGATATTAAAGATAAACTCATACAGCTTCAACTAGCTGTGCTACAAGTCACACATTAAGGAGAATCTTCATCATTATGCATGTTGACTTACTACAGACAGGTGAGCAAATGACTTTACTTCATTTTCTCACAAACCACTTAAACCAGTTTAAATATGACTCCTGGCGACTTGCTTACTTTACGCTACCAGAGCAAAGAACTCACTGCTGGATCCCGCTGACCTTTTGCCCTCCATATATTGCGTGATGTAATGGGTATACAGTTGACAAACTTAAGCTAAGAACTCGAGTGCAAACCTGAAAAAAGAGGTTAAATCTAGTCAGATCACAATTGTCTATCTCTAAACTTTTTTCACATTCAGCCTGCATCAAAAACAAGCAGACACCAGTTCCCACCGGTTTAAATGTAGAAACCAGTTTTTGCTCAGAATAAAGGTCAGTCTTACTACATGTGATACAGATTCAAAGCTCACCTCAGTCAAACCTTTGATCTTCAGGTAACCACACAAATACGAGTCCGCCACAGTCACATGCTGCAAACACATTGAGGGAAAACATCATTATGTATCTCAAGTGGCCTGAAATCACAGGTGCAAACATTTTTCTTCTTTTTTAATTAATTAATGCACGAGGGGTCGAACAGAGACAACCCCGGACAAAGTGGGTTTGCAGTCAGGCGTTACATGTTGTGTCAGCAGCCTCACTGACATTGCTGTCAAAGTCAGTTCTATTAGATTAATTCCACTCATTTAGGCTGCTAGTTGCACAAGATGCTAGCGTGCAGGTTTGGGTGGTATGTGCAACATAACTGCAGAACAGCAGAATATAATGTTAATGGATGAAATTAGGTTCAAAATTATAAACGTCACAGTAGAGAGACAGTTAATTAGAAATAAATTGGGTCTGCGTACTGAATGACAACCATAAAAAAAAAAGCTTAACGAGCTAACGTCAGCTAACTAAGTCAGCATATTTGCTAACTTTGCAATGTAATAATAAACAAACTAATGTTAAAAAAAACACAAACATCATTAACGATTTACCTGCAGAACCACCTCCACGTCGTAGGAGTTGCCTTTGCTCTTCTGATAACCCCGAAACTGTGAGCCGCTGTACAGCAGCGAGGTGGCCACCCCCGGCTGGAGGGTGTTGATCGGGGCGGGGGGAACAAGCGAGGCCGAGGACGGGCAGGCCGAGCCGGTGGTGCTGAGGCACTCCGCTCGGACGGGCATGATGAGCGCTAACGTGTCGCCGTCTGCGACCGTCATGGACTTCACGGCTGAGAGCACCGGAGCGGGACGGGACGGAGGGACGGGTCCTGACAAGAGGGTCTGTCAAACCCCCCGAACTCCCCAAAAACTTTGCTCAATTTTGTGAGCCGTCCATGGACCGACTGCCGAGGGAGGGAGGGACACTGCAACGTCTCACTTCAGGCTCCAGCTACCTCGGACTGCATTGGCTGGAAACTGGTGCTCGGCCTGAGCGACGCTCCTATTGGAGGATTTACCCAAATGCATTCTGGGAGTTGTATTCATTATGCCAAAACAGCACAACCAGAGATGTGTAGAGGGAGAGTCGCGTCGACGTTAAAAGTTCAAAATTCTTAATTGTCACGTGATTCACGAATACTTCAGATAGTTCCAGAAAGAACTAGTACTTTTATTTTTTTTAATTTTGTTATTCTTTATTCAATAATTGCACATGTACAATTTAATAAATTGTCTGAATACATATGTATACATAAATAGTATACATATGTACTAGTTATTTGCCAGTGTAAATATTGGTAGAAATCGGTACAAACAGAGAGACTGAATTGCGATTTTTGCTCAATAGTACTCAATAAATTAATCAATTTACAATATTAATTTAGAGCAATGACATATGTATTTAGATTTGAGGACCAGTAAGTGTAAAAGCTAGAGTTACCTGCCTTGTTGACATAATTTAGGCTACAGTTCTCTAGTTTATAGTAACAAAGTGAGATTTAGTGGCATCTAGTGGTGAGGTTGCAGATCGCAAGCAACAAGATAGTTCACCCCTCACTTTCCAAGCGTGTCTTTAGGATTGTATTACTACAAGGAGCTACTCCTATCATTACTCACCTATCAAATATATGCAAAGGTCAGGGCAATCGGCCTGTAGGCATTAAGTCCTGTGATCCTTGTTTTTTTGGGGACGGGGTTGATGGTGGAGGCCTTGAAACAGGCTGGTATATGGCATGTCTCCGGTGAGGTGTTGAAAATAAATGTCTGTGAACACAGGAAACAGCTGATCAGCACAGTGCTTCATGGTGGAAGGAAAGTCCTAATTTGCTTATTTTATCATTTCACTTCCAAAAACACGTATTGTATATTTTTATTTTCTGTTTTTGTTCTACACTCTGTGTACTGCTGCTTTTCTTGTGATGTTATTCTTCCTAAGAGGTCTACACCACTTTGCACACGTATGTGGTAGCAGGGGAACCAGAGAAGACACTGAAACAGTATAAAGACCATTAAAATGTTTTTAAAACCTTAATTAATTTTTTTATTATGTACGGATGAAATATATAAATTCTAAAAGGCAAATATTTTTTACTTGCACTCAGTGATTTTTTTTTAAAGTTGTCCAGTCGTGTTGCATAAATGTCTTTTTCCATTTTTTTTAAACCAAATACATAAACAAACTTTTTTTTGGGGGGTGGGGGGAAATGTTTCACAGATGATGCTACTGCAAATCTTCCAGCTGCTCCAACAAATGGTCCGCGTATCTGTGGATGTCTGAGATTCGCGTGCGGTTCCGCTTCAGTTCTTTGTCTTCAATCTGCAACAACCCGTAAAGACAAAAAGCAAACGATATCAAGACCGTGACATGCAGGAGAGAGTTGCGTCATACATACGAAAATATAAATTGAGGTGTTTGCTTCAGCTCTGTACCCCTTTAATGAGAGCAACCTTCCAGGCATCGGCGCGTGTAATCAACTGGGTCTCCCGGTCATTGATCTTCAGCAGGTGGTTGTCGTGGCTGGTTGCCAGCACCTCCATCACTGTGTCTTTGTCCACAAACAGCTACACAGAGACCACACAGGTGTGAGCAGCTGAAGGCACTAACGATGGTGATTAACCAAGTCCCAACCTTGTCTGACCTGTTCAGGTTAATCTCCGTCATCTCATGTCGGGTTAATCTCTTATTATTCTGCTCTATCTGCAATAATATATATATATATATACTTCATTACATGATGTTACACTGGCAGGATGTGCAGACAATATGCTATGTCATTGTTTTGGGTGGGTTTATTTTTTTAATTTTAATTTTGGTCACAGTCCTGTTCCGTTATCTCTGAGATGAAATAGAGCAGAACTGAGAGGGGAGTCCTTGACAACATTTACATAATAGTCTAAGCAGTTCTATATTCTTTCCTATGTTTGGGACGTATGCCAGTGTGGTCTCAAGGGGACAACACTCACCATTTTATTGTGATCTGGCACGTCCTCGTCCCGGTTGTCCTTGGCCATATTCTCCAGAGTTGCTGCAATCACTTGCACCTTCTCATGATAATTATCCTCCAGATCACGACATTGCGCAAATGTACGACAGTGTTATGGAAAGTCTAAACTAAATTTTCACAAATTTTTCACCCAAAACTGTGTGTGTGTGTGTGTGTGCGTGTGTGTGTGTGTGTGTGCGTGTGTGTGTGTGTGTGTGTGTGTGTGTGTGTGTCGCTGTGTAGGATTCAAACAATTACATCTGAACATGAATCAATTACTGGCCTCTCAAAGCAGGCAACTGCCTTCGGAACCAGACTTTATTACATTAAAATTGGATCGGGAGCAAGTTGCTTGCCCAAATGAGGAAGTGCAGTATCTCAATAGCTTCACCCTGAGAACAGTGATGAACCAGTGTTAATGGAAATGAATCAAAGCTCTCTTAAGATGATGCACAATGAGAAAGGATATATCCCCTGAGCAGTTTCACTGAAGTTACCAATCATGTCTGAGATGTAAATGTCCAACTTTTTGATGATATCCTGAAAAAAAACAGAAGGCTTCATTATGAGTAAATAATTTCAAAAAAGGAACACTGTTTTGGACATGTAGATATAAGGGAATTTATTCAATATGTAGCTATGGAATCTATAATAAACTATGTAACATCATATTACTGAGGCCGAAGAGAATTGACAAGTGGCTTAAATGAAATGACACGCTGCATTTATTCTGAATACGCTTAGTCACCAGATTGGAGATCATATGTTTCACAAAGTGCAGAAGGTGCACACACACACACACACACACACACACACACACACACACACACACACACACACACACACACACACAAACCTCCAGCTGGCTGACCAGTTGAAACTCCAGTGCCATGAGGCCATTACAGAGTTGGTTGACTTCCTCTTTGCAGTGGTTGATGTTGCCCTTCAGGCGGTCCGGGTCTGATAACTGCTGCAACTCCACCATCCTCTAGAAAGGTGTGAACACAAGAGACGTCCTCATACTGACCGCTAAAAGCAGGTTTACTGCGTAGTCTAAATAAAGTACAGTGCAGGTCTTTAGACAACATCATGGTCCAAACGGCTCACCTCTTGGAGTTGCTGCTCAAAATCTGTCAATACGTGCGTTGCTTTCTGCTGGTAGTGCGTCACAGCCGCGTTCTGACCACCGAGGAAGGAGTTCACCTCTGTCTCTCTCCGCTTGTGTTCAGCCAAACCTGTTTCAAATAACTGCATGCACAGCTCCACCATTTGGCTTTCAAATGTAAGTGTAGGGTTAAGGAAAACATTTGTTACTACTAATTCACCCGCATAGATTAGAAAGTCCGGACAACACAGGATATGTTTGAAGCAGAGGAGCCACTCCGGGCACACGGTGCAGGGCCTCTGGATCGTCTTTGAGCATGCTCTTAAACAGGTGGGAGCCATTCAGGGACTCCACAAAGGCTTCCTGCGGGGAAGAATAACCAAACTTACACACAGTACGTATACAAAATTATGAGCGCATAGTGGGAAATCATGTGGAGGATTATACTACCGTGTATAATTTGGCTTCAGCTTCCTGGCTTTGCTTAACCTCCTCAGCTTGTTGCATCTGCAGCTCCTCACGTTTTATCTTGTCGAGGACATAGCGGTATTTTATAGACGCTTCATTTTTCTGTACATGGACACATGTGATTTGGTTATACAGTATCAACTCTGCAAATTGTAAGAAGCCATGTGGAATTTTGAAAGAAAATGATTTATGAAAAAATGCTTACGGTCTTCTCGTCAAGTAATCTGTAGTCCAGACACGCCAAGTTTGGAAAGTATGCTGCGATGGAAAGTTTGTAATCGTCTTCCTGAGAGACAGGATTTCCATATAGGTTGACGGTGAACAGGTTCTTGAACTTCCTGAGATAGAGCACCTTTGAAATGCATTGAGGTTGTATTAGATCATGTCAACATTGTGTAATGTTATATTCTCAAAATGCAAAACACAAATGTTACTTAATACTTGCACTACAGCATGAAATGACATAATATGTGAAAGATTAATGCCAGAAAATCTTGTTACGTTGTCCAACTGTCCCAGGAGGTTGTTTGCGATGAAGAAATGAGTGAGTTTCTCCAGTGTGTCCATGTTTTCAATAACAGAGATTCTATTGTTGGACAAATTCAGCACTTCCAGCTTCTGCATAGACCCCAGACCTTCAATTTTCTCGATGCCGTTGAACGACAAATCTGAAAGACACATTCAGAATGACTGTAATTATTAATGATGGTTTCCGGGCTCATATTTTGAGATGTTCTCTACATCTTTGCCAATACATGCATCATTATTGCTGAAAGCAGGAGCAGAATATAGATAATAAGCTTCATCTCACTGAGCCATGTTAGATTAATCAGACGGTCCAGGCCCTCCATCTTCTCTATGAGGTTGTTGTTCAAATCCAGTCTGGCCAAAGATGTGAATTCCCACAGGTGGTCGATCATCAGGATGTCTGTGAACAAACGACCTTTCACATACCTAAACCCATACACATTTATTTATTTTTAATTTAATTTTTTTTTCTTTTCCTTCTCACTTCTGTATTCCAGTCGTAGTTTAAGGATTTCACTGAAGTGGATTCCTTCCCCCTTGACAATACGCCCTACCTGATCCCGAGCAGCCTGCTCCACTATCGCCTTCTGCAGAATCTCCTCATCCATCAAAGTCTCCTTTTCCATCTAAATTAATAAACAGATTATTTTGATGATGCAAAAAAACAAGAAAGAAATATAGATATATATTTTAGATTATTTTAACTAGATCATTTTAATTGAATGAATGAGTTTACCAGACAAACATTAACTAACTAAAGTTACCTCTGACAATCACAAAATGCAGAGCTAAAGAGTTTTAGTCGCTCTCGAACTCGATAACGTCATCCGACGTTCCCTCTGTTGTTTACACACCGTTACATAGCAACCGGCTGACTTCAAGCTGCGTTCAAGTACTTTAGAGAGGATGACATAATATAAACGTTTAACTTAAAATACATACTTGCTTAACTATACATATAATAAAAACACTAATTAAAATAATGGTGAGCCACGATGACACTAAGATTTGGTGAACCGTTGTTTTCTTTTGGTTACATTTTTAGTTTTTCAAAAGACCAGTGTATTTTTATGTTTTATATATTCAGAGGATGAATGCTTGAGTGATTTTTTTATTGCATTTTGGGGCATTTATACGCAATTATTACGGTACGCTATCAAGTAAAATACATATAACAGTTAGATATAAAGAGGTTTGTTGAACATAGCTTCAGTGGCTAAATATGACCGACATTGATTTCAATCAATCGCGTTAAACCCTCCTTTGTGTGGACCAATAGCATTCCTCAGTGGGCGGGGCTTAGTCGCATCTCCTACGGGCCTCAGCCTCTGTCGCTCCCGAGCGGATTGTTTGTTGTCAAAATGGAGTTCTTACTTGGGAATCCGTACAGCACTCCCGTGGGCCAATGTATAGGTACGTTAGCCTCGAAGTCGTTTATCAGAGATGTGATACTTTTCGCTACCGGACATAATCTGAACGTGGGCCGACATTTGGTGGTTTTCTACTCGGGTTTACGGCAGGAATAGCAGCATCATCGTCATTAGTTGGAATTAGCTTTGAGCTAATGTTAGCTCGCTAACATAACACCTAACTTAGTCCGCTATAAGCACAAGTGCTTAACGGCCACTCAGTCTCCGTGTATGGAGACACATGCAATTCACTCCTCAAGGGAATGAAATGACAGGGAATGTCACCTCGGTGTCGTGACATGGCTCAAAGTGTGAAAGCCTGAGCCAAGTTCAGTATTTCCTTAGTTCCTGAATAATAGTTGAACCCTTCTGCTTAGTCAGCCTGGTTGGTTTATGTTTTTAAATCTCAAGGCTGTGTGCTGTGGTGCTGATTCATCCTGCAGAGGAGAAGAGAGACAAGTGGTGAACCACATCCCTTTGGTGTGGTTGCGTTTATCTTTGCAGTTTGTAAAACTGCTCAGAGACAAACAACCTTTAAAATTCTGTTTATCGTGACAGAATGATAGAAATGATGATAATAGATTTCCTGTGAGATGTGTTTGGTCTGAGAATGTAAAATTATAGTCTGGGTGCAGCCATTTAGTTTTCTTTTTTGTTGTTGTTTACATATCGGTTTAAGTAAAATGTAATAAGGCTCATTGATGAGAAAGTGTCTTATCTAGATTGCCTGAATATCACCTTCCCCAGTACACATCATTACTGTTCTGTCCCTTATTAAATTCCTCATCTTTGGTACTCACATATTCTTTCCTACCTTGACTCTAATAACATGTACCCTCTTTATTTGTAAACAATTTTGAAGTGATTTCCAATGCCAGTGTTTACGCAGTTGTGTAAATGACCCAAAAGAATTCAAGCAGCATTTCCTGTTTAATTAATGTTTAGTTGCGTCCCTGCAAAACAGATGTGGAACAAACATTAATTTGTCACAGTGTTGGTTTGTGTTTCAGTGAATGCAGCAGCTTCACAGAAGCGTTTGTTGATTACATATTTTCTTCTGTCAGTACTGCTCTTCTATACATAAGGTTCCGGTCCATGTAGATGACAGACTTCCTCATGTTGTTACCTCATCTGTTTTTCAGTTCCTAATGATAGAAAGTAGATAACCATGCACTGCTTTCATCAAGCTTCTTGGTGCACTGGATAGAACGTTTGGAGGAGGGATGTCTGAGTGAGCGTTGTCCTTCACCCACTGGCCAGCTGCTTTGTGCCATGTCATTCACAACGGCCCTCAGCTACCAACTGTGAGCGTCGCCTCAAGCATTTAGTTTCTATAGAGGTCCTTCTAGGTCACACCATGGTTTGTGGGCAGCACTACTTGGATTTCCCCGTTTCACAGAGACGGCTGTTATCTCCAGCTCGATCTCTCCGGTTGAGTTGCTGCACTGCGCCGAGTTGTACAGCCGGCTGTCTGTTTGGTTGTTGCGGTGGTATTGTACACCGCAGCAGCAGCAGGGCAAAGGATCAGCTTACCTGAAACATTCAGAGAGAGAGAGATTGACAGAACAGATGCTGAGGGATGCATTGTGGGCAACTTCAGAGAGCTATTTCATTTCCTAAGTGACTGAGAAGGTGGTGGGAGGGGTTGGAGGTGGTGAATTCATTTTAGTTTCTCCTCTTCATCGCAGTCTGTCAGTGAGTCCGTGAGTGGTATTTGCAATGTAATAGTTCATTCACAGATTTCGACTGCATGGTTGAAACAAAATACATTTCAATGCACCATGAATTTAATTTAATTAAGCACTTTTTGAATGGGAATCTGATGAGCTTTGAAGGGTAGCCTATTTGTCAGTTTGCCATGTTATATTTTCCTACATCTCTAGGATCCCTTTGCTGTTTTATAAGATAAGAATCAGATGTCTAAATTAAAGAATTTCTTCCACTTTTTGACCGGACAAATATGAGTTCTGTACATAACCAGAGTTTGAAGCCATTTTCGATATTTAGGCGACCAACTTTTGACTAGCTGCTATTGTCAAACCTCTGAGTTACTTAGTGGAGGAAAAAGTGGGCAAAGACAGAAGACTATAAGAAATGGAAAATATTTCGGGAAAGGCAGAGTCTAAAAACGTGTGGAGGTGGGGCTAGGATGGGGGAAAGATTTGTGGCTTTGTTGGCAGCGGATGGCACAGCCTGCCACCGTTAAAGCCACGTGATCGACGGGCTTCACTGGTCGATTCCCATAGACACAACACTATGAATGAATGCACTCAGATGGCATTTAACTTCATTAGCAAGGCTCTCATTGTTCAGCATCGTTCCAGCTCATTTCACAAGGAGAGATTAGTTTGTTTTTTTTCTTGTCTCTTTTCTCCTCTGCCACCTCGTGCTCTACCCCGTCTTGACCTGACAATCCATTAAGGAGATTATATGGGATATACCAGTGACAGGAGCTGGTTTAGTCCACCAGACTTGTGCTTTAAATTGTGAAGACTAACACAAGACACAGCACAGTGTTTATCAGTGCTGCTCATGTTTAAATTCACCTTTTAGTTTAAAAAAAAATAAAAATTAATGTGTTTGTAGGTGGGACTGAAAAACATAAGATAAAATAAAAGATGCGTGTCTCTCGGTGCTTGCTCAGTCTGTGACAAGTTGATTAGAGATGGGAGATAGAGCATGAATAAGTCATGGCTGTCTGGCTCGTCCAATGTTGACCCTCCCAAAAGGAAGGCACACGGCCCAGTGAGAGGGTCTTGGCCTGGGCATGACAGCCTGCTCAGGGCCTCTGGGCTTCAAGGAAAAAAAGGTCCTCCTGTCCGAGCTCAAGAATCATTTAATGAGAATCCATTGAGTGTCAGTCACAAGGACTCGGTCACAGCTCACTCCGGTGGAAAACCTTTTTCTCTTTCACTGTGAAGTTCACCCCAGATGACAAGCGATCCTGAAAAATATCAGCTTTCACTGACATGACGGATGGATTCAGGGGACGGCAGAGGAAGGAGGAGACAGAGCGAGGAGCGCAGTGATGACTGCATTGCCAGTTCATCCCTGTAGCTCCTCACAGTCTGGATCACAGTATTTCCTGGCTGTTGCCAAGATGCTAATAAATAGGGTGGAGTTTAAAAGCCTCTGTGGCTTTGTTTTCTTTCAGCTGTTAAACCAGTTATGAGTACAGTGCCACGTCTCACCCACAGCTCTCCAGCGGACTGTTTGGTGCCTTTAGTTCAGTTGAAGCAACAGGTGGTGAATAATGTTTTATTTCATGAGAGTTTTCATCCCAGCCCTCCTGATAGATGAGTTCCCAGTAGGGCTATTAATGGATCTTGCTTGGACAGACACCTCAAAAAGAAAAACTATAAACAAACAAAGCATGTTCACCTGAATTTATAATAGCTATAGATTTGTTTTTCTTAGTTTTCTTATGTTATTTGGATTATAATTTTATGTTATTCTTGACAAAACCAAAACAAAATACATCCAAGCAAGACCTGAAAAAAGAGGCATATTTTCTGAAGGATTTATTTTCCAAAGTTAAAACAGTTTGTTTATCTCACTAGTTTGAAGTGGGCGTATCTCTGTCAGTAAAAGATGACATCACGTACTGCGCACCAACACCTGTCTGATGACTGGTAGTGGGTTGTTTGGTCGCTGTCAATCAAATCTGATCAAATTACATCCACGCAGTCCTACTGGAGCTGAGTGTTGAAGAGTAATACATTATCTCTAGAGATGTTTTTTTTAATTTACTTTAATCGTTGCTTATTTAGTTATATAAATGTGATAGAGAAAAGGGATTTGAAACAAAAAAATGTTTGGCTGATTTGAAGAAAGACATTAGAGAAAGAGACTCACTAAAGTCTGTCACCGCACGCTGACTTGCTTATACAACAGTTTTTACTTTCGATGTTATGTAGACCACGGGTCGCTTTAATTAGTGTGCATCGACTTTAGCACAGGCGACCACTGAGCCTGACCAAAATTCAGCTTCACACTTACTAGCGAGACAGCTGGCAGCTTGTAAACAGTGGATGAGGTATTAAAACTCAAATTTACGTCAGTGCCAGCCAGCCTCACGATCTTGTTGTCGAGAAGCCAAGATTTATTTATCACTATTAGTCAGATAAAACTAAAACTCAACAATCTGCAGGCAGTCGTGTATATTATTGTCTGCATTTTAACTGACATTATGTCGGGTTGTAAACAATGTCAGAGCTGTGTAAAAAGCCACCAGCTTCCTGTCTCACAACACATGGAACTGTAAATGAAATACAAACTGATGTTTTCTTAATTTATGTGTTATTCTTGTGTAGACTAATCTACAGTGAAGACTGTAATGAAGTAAACTCAGGGCTCTATGTTTACATTTACTTCTAGGGGAACTGGTACCCACTAAATGAAACAAAAATGTAGCGGCAAAGACAAATTTATGGGGAACTGTTTCAAAAATATTTAATACAAAAATGATATAAATAGTCTGTTTTTGTGTGTTTTCCTCCAGAGAGGGCCACAGATGGAGGCCTACAGAACGAGGACTGGACCCTCAACATGGAGATCTGCGATATCGTAAACGAGACAGACGAGGGGTGAGCTTCATCTACAAGTTAATCATTGTTGGGTTATACTTTGCTTCTTCAACATTTTCGAGCAAAAAATACTTCTGGTCCCTGAACTGTTCAGTCCCACAACTTAATGGATCCGACATTGTTTTGTCACGCAGGCTGACTGAGTGACTCAATACACTGACTTCCACTGTGCTTCTCCAGCAGACGCCACGCCACAGAAAGCCTTTTGTTTTCTGGAGGTGTCACTGACTGAATGAATTGATTAAATTCGTATGTCAGTCTCCTGCATTAAAACCGTTACAAGACACAATGTAGATTCTGCATCTGATGTGCGACCACAAGCTGCAACAAAAACACATAAATGACCTGGTTTGCATTCTTTGTTGCTCCGTTCAGTATTTAAAATAATTTAAACAAAAAATCTTTTATCTGCCTTCTCCAGAATTCACAAATGTTGTTTCTTTTTATGAGACCATAACTGCTCCAGATCGGTGAATATAATGAAGCATAGAATGGTGAGCTAAAATGTTAATGTCACTTGCGGTTATGCATCCTAAAACAAGTTGTTGGTTCACCGACAGTACGGCACATTAATCAGACTGTTTTGTGGCCCTAAATAAATGTAATCGTCAAGGGATACCAGCCAATATCGTCGTTATGCAGAGAGCGTTTTATTTTTATTTTTCATGAGGAATAATGGAATCTGTCTTTTTCCATTTTTTCCTCAACACTTTCCCTTTTCTCTTTTTTCCCCTGCTTTTCACATTCTTCATGCCTACACACACTCATTGTCTTGGTATGAAACATGGGGCCCTCTCTGTCACACTCGGGGACACACGCACACACACGCGCACGCACACACGCACACACACGCACACACAGAGAGGGAGTTCAACTTCACAGAACACAGAACTTGTTGTCTTCAAAATGTTTCAGTGAGTTAGACGACGTCTGAGTCACACTAGAGGTTCTGCAAGTGAAAATGACTTTTTTTAACATATGGTGTCTTATCGCGTGCTACTGGGTGCTGGAACAAGATATAATAAAACAAATGCACCATCCAAAAACAAAAAAACAACAACTGTAACACTGAATAAAACACACACAGACACACACACACACACACACACACACACACACACACACAGAGAGTGCCGTTCGAGGAAGCGATTAGACTTTGTGCGCCATCTTTATCCATTTCTGTCTACTTCAGCTCCCTCATTAAAAAAACATTTACCATAGCTCATGAAGGAGTTCATAGAAGCTTATTACGCCTCATCTGCAGCGAAGAGACGGGCAGTGCGCGGCGGAAAGCCAACCTGACGTCTCATCACATGGACAGCTTTGATCTTGCCTTGGGAGAAAACAGTCACTCAGAAAGAAAAGAGGGAAACAGATGGTGTGACGGCACTTCTCTGTCTTAGTCAAGCAGCTACGCTGACAGACTGACTGGCATCTGTTATTGTGGCACACAGAATAATTCATTCCAACAAAGTCAAAGATGTTTTGCCTACTCTCAGCTGGGGTGCTTCATCCAGCTGTGTTGTCGCTGCTGTTTCCCTGCAGGCCAAAAGACGCCTTGCGGGCACTGAAGAAGAGACTCGGGGGCAACAAGAACTACAGAGAAGTGATGCTGGCGCTAACGGTGAGAAGTTCTGAACTTTTTGGGGTTTTTTTTATCGTAAAACTGGCATCGCATTCACCTGAACAAGTTGTTGTTGCTTTTCCGTGTGTAGGCCACATTAAAGGATTGCAGCTGGCATAAAACTTGACCCGTCCAGGTCTTGTGGTTTTTTTTTTTTTTTTTTTTTTTCTCTTGGTCAATTTATTCCTGTATACGTCTCCTCCTGGCCACTGTCGGGGGTTGTGTATTTCTGTCTGATATCGCTCGTCTTTCATGTTGTTCATGGCAGCCATACCTTTTGAGCTGCGTTCGTATCCGCTCACATCTTTTGATAGCTCCGCTAGTTAAAAGCCCCGGTGCGTGATGAAAGCACTCTTGACTGAGAAGTCTTCCTTTTTTGTTTTTCAGCTGCCTCTCACAAACTTTCCAGTTTGTTTGTTTTTTCGCCAGGCTTCTGTCTCTGTTTAATCTTCTCCCTCTCCGCAGGTTTTGGAGACATGTGTGAAAAACTGCGGTCACAGGTTTCATGTCCAGGTGGCCAACAGAGATTTCATCGATGGTGTGTTGGTCAAAGTCATCTCCCCCAAAACCAATCCTCCAACCATCGTACAAGACAAAGTGCTGGCGCTTATACAGGTATGGGGGCTTTTTGTGTTAGTCGATGTATTTAGTCCCTTAAACATTCATTCTTCTTTTTGTGTTAAGGATTTGCCAACAGGGCAGGATGTAAAACCTTGTTGTACTGATATTGTGATGTTAAACGACTATATTTTTTTATGTTTATTGTATGTCACAACGTGTGTGTGTGTGTGTGTGTGTGTGTGTTTGTTTGGCAGGCCTGGGCTGATGCCTTCAGGAGTAGCCCCGATCTAACTGGTGTGGTCCACATTTATGAGGAGCTGAAGAGGAAAGGCATTGAGTTCCCGATGGCAGACCTGGATGCATGTCTCCCATCCACACACCACAGAGGGTGAGAAGAAACACACATACAGCGTAAACACACATGTATATTCACAACTCCATGTCCTTAGGGGTATTTGTTTTGCTTCCAGGGTACAGCAGAGGTGGACCCAGCCATGATCAAGTATCTAGCCACGGTCTCACCCGCCGCCGGGACTCCTCAACCTGCCCCGATCCCGGCCTTGGCCCTGGCCTTGGCCCCGACCCCTGCATCTACAACAGAGGCTTCCCTCGTGCCCAGCCCCATCACAGCTACCCCTGAACAGGTGAGGGGCTTCAACAGCAACATATGACCCCAAAAAATGTACTTTCTGCTGCACCTGTGAAACATTTCACCAGTCTGTCAATACAGCAGATTTATCCAGAGTTGAGAAATTAAAATGTCAAGTGCGTAGATTAAAGCAGATTACATGATTTTAGCTGGACATCATGACCAACTCAATCGACTCCCTTAGAGAACATCTGCAGCACTGCTGATACGGAATGTGTCCTAATGACCTCTGACCTTCTGTGCTTTCAGATCGCCCGGCTGCGCAGTGAGCTGGACGTCGTGAGAGGAAACACCAAAGTCATGTCAGAAATGCTCACAGAGATGGTCCCTGGGCAGGAAAATGCCTCTGACCTAGAACTGCTTCAGGTAAGAGGCGCATAAATGCATAATGAGCTCTTCTGTATTCTAACCAATGATGTGCCTGTCATGACTGAAACATTTTCATCAAAGTTAATTATTCCGGAAATTAATCGGACTTTATGGGTTTTAATGTGGATTTTGAGTTGAATATGAAGGTAAATCCAAATCAGAAGATGATTTTGAGCGAGCAAAGTTGTAAGCGTCTCTCAAGATATATAAATGAATAAAGGCTCATGTGAGCTAATGAACTATAGGAGTTCCCAACACACTGTAAAATATGTTAATTCAGAAAGCAGGAAGCTTCCCAACATGGCACGTCAACTGTAAAGTGTTGGAATTATTGTCAACCACCAGGGGGAGTAGTGCTTTTAGTTTTCAGTGGAAACGCTCAAATCATATCATGAGCCGGTTGGCTGTGGGCAAATTCTTGGAATTGGCAATTAACCAAGAAAGTCATGCAGAGTTTAATCTCCGGAGGGCAAATCCACTCAGGTATTTGTGTCAGTTTAAAGGATCTGGCCCTCTGCTAAGATTCCCATTCCCGTTGTGATTGTCATGTGCTACCTTTTCTTTCTTTCTTTCTTTCTTTCTTTCTTTCTTTCTTTCTTTCTTTTCTTTTCTTTTCTTTTCTTTCTTTCAAATATTTCTGTCTTGCTCAAAATTGAATGCCTTGTTAAAAAAAAAATATACGTACATTATATTTCTTGCACAGTTAATGTTCCCATATTTAGACAATGCAGTATAATGTATGTGTCTGACAAAAATAATTAGCTTCTCTATAGTTCACTCTTTTGCACGTACGTTTCTATCTATTCATCCATCAATGACTCTATTGATCAATCTGTCGATGTGCCGATGTCCCAAGGAGCTGAACAGAACATGCAGGGCCATGCAGCAGAGAGTGGTCGAGCTGATTTCACGGGTCTCCAACGAGGAAGTGACCGAGGAGCTGCTACATGTCAACGACGACCTCAACAACATTTTCCTCCGTTATGAGAGGTACGGCCAATCAAACACTCAATCAGAATTTTAGTTTTATAGCACAACAAGGGAATCCAGAAGAAGAACCTACACACTCAGGCAAAAATACTCAAAAATACTCAAGTGCAAGAAGAAACACATGCTGATTGTATGTGACGTAAGGTGACCTTGAGTTATTATTTTTTTTTACTGTTTTTGGTAATCTTTAAATGATCCTGGATGTCAATACAATGTTTTCCTGTCCAACGGAACGAGATGTTTTTGCACAATTTGTGAGACGAAGACTTGGTCCAGTATGTTAAATGAATAAGTAATTGGTTCTTGCTCGAACTTTTATTTTTTTTTTTTTTTTTACTTTAGTTCAAACTGAGCTTTTAAAGAGGAGGCTCCAGCTGTAATTAGATGCAAGTTTGCCACGAAAAAATATGTTTTTTTTGAGAAAGCATGCTCAACGCAGATTGAACAAAATGTTTGCAATTTCAAACACCACAAAGTTACAGCGCTCGTGTGAAGACTCGATCCGTTTTAACGTTGCGCGGCTTCAAACTGGTGAAATGTCTCTTTCATGAGGGTTCTGAAGATGAAAGATGTGTGAGCATTTGAACCCCACAAAGCTCGTGGTAAAAACATTCAAAGGTTTTTGTGCTGCTCACAGGTACGAGAGGTACAGGTCGGGCAGAGCCGCACAGAACAACGGGGTGAGTACCATCAACACAAAGGCTGTGTTCAAAGAGCAGAAATCAAACACCCAAATGCTCTCTGAGGATCGCCTGTTTTGTTTTGACATGTTTTCAGAAATAGTTTTTTTCACATCTGCATTTTGCATCACTTTGTGGCAGTTTGTCCAACATTAATGATGCGACGAGAGGGATAAATCAGACAAATTCGTCCACATAGACATTTATTTATTATGTTTATTTATTGCTATTTATGATGGCAGACACAATCCACTGCAGCGTTAACCCATAATGCAAGTGGATGTCATTTTTAGCTTCATCAAAACGGGAAGAGCAAAGCAGAACAAGTCCCAATCTGCTATTTAGAGTGTACGTTTGCCAGTATCAGTGATGAGCCAGAGGGTTGGGGCATCTCTCTCTCACTACATCCCACATGGCTGTTTGTGTTTGCATTCTGTTGATCTTTCTGTGTGCTCTGTCTGTTTGTGTTGTGGCCAGCTGATGGAGGCAAGTATGGTGCCAGAACCAGGTTCAATCCTCGCCAATGTGCTGGGATGAACAGAGTGATGAATGTTAACACGTCTGCTGTATGGAGCTAAAGCTTAGAGCCATCAGTAGCACTGTGTTAAGCTAGATACTAAATGTCCTTCCCTTCCCTCCGTCCTTCTGTCTCACACATTTTAAGTCTTGTGCAGATGTTTGTGTAGCCCTCAGTACTTGTTCCTGTGCCTCCGATCCACAACTACTGACCCTCAATGTTGTTTCAAATTGTGTAAATAGTCAATCCTGTAGCATTTCAGTAGACACAATGTATTCTCTCTGTATACAAGGGCAAACGCTCATACAAAACATCTAATTTGTTATAATTAATAAATAAATAATCATTTGCTTCCTTCATCTTAATTTTCCGCTTGAACTGAATTGTCGACGGCCGTCTCTTTGCCTCTCTGTGCTCCCTTTCAGATGTTGAATGAGGCCACAGAGGACAACCTGATAGACCTTGGCCCAGGCTCCCCTGCCGTGGTCACGCCCAGGATTAGCTCTAGCTCTCCACCCAAATCAACCGCCGGGGCCACTGCCTCCCCGGCCCCTAACCCCACGACTGCCTCTCTTTCGTCTGCCCTAGCTAGCATTGGTAAGAACAATCACATACACTCTCTCTTACCAGAGCTATAACATCCCTCCTCCCCAGTCTCTGCCAACCTGGCATCGGAGAAGCAGAAGAGTGTAAAAAAGGTTAATAATCTGGCTACTATTGGGAAATGAGCCCGGCAGCGTAACTCATTGCTAAACACTCTTCCCTTCTAGTTCTAGCTCCCCTGTTGGTCTCTAGAAAGGCTCTGCGTGCTACAGTACTCTGCTTAAAGCTTAGATATTTAGCTGTTCTGATCTGAATCTTTCTTCATAATCCTCCATCTCTGCTTCCTCCTTCCTCTCCTCGCTCTTCCCCCTTTTCCCGCTCTCCTCTCTCGCCGTCCCTCTCCAGATGTAGCTTCAGACAGCGTGAGCGGGACCCTGTCCTCTCTGCCGGGCCGCAACCAGGATGACTTTGACATGTTTGCCCAGACCAGGACCAGCTCTTTGGCCGAGCAGCGCAAAAAGTAGGTCAATATTTCGTTTTGCTTCTGGGGCAGCCCAGATCCTCTCATCTTTTTATTCAAGGTGTAATTTATTTTAATTTAATTGATGTGCCCTCTGTCCCTTTAACCTGCACTCGCTACATCGTCTTATCGTGATTTATTCCCTCGCGCATTTGCTGAAATGGCTTTTGAATCCCTCCAGTGTCTGGATGTTGATCTAGTATTTTCTCTTCCAACAACTTGTTGCCTTCAGCTGTAAATTGAACATCACGGTGGAGCGATAAAATAGATGAAGTAAAGTAAAGGCACACAAGTTTCCATTTGAGAATAATGTGAGGAGTGAGATTTTCTCATCCTCGCTGCATCACTTTATTGTTGATTTAGTCGATTACTTTTCCTTCTCCAGTACTATGGATTTGGTCCTGTTCTTGATAAATGCTGCAAAATTGCAAAAGGGTGTTTTGGGATATCTGGTGTCTCAGCGGTTCTTGCCACATAAAAGCAACATCCCTGCTGGCCAGAGACCATTGTTGCATTTCAATTTCCTCTCTCTTCCTCCACTGTGCTGCGTCATGAATGCAAAATGACCAAAAACAATATGAAATCTCTTACCATTGTTGCTGTTCTTTAAAAATCCCACACAATGTTGGCCAGATATTCATGGAAATAAATTACATTAAAATCAAAATGTGTGAACATTGCTGAGTATTAACTCTTTTACTGTTTTTTGACCGTGTTTTTTTTTTTTTTTATTATCTTAACTATGCTGCTTATGTTTTGTGCCCAGTGTAAAGTACGAGGACCCTCAGGCTCTGGGTAGCCTGGCCTCGGCTTTGGATGTGAGACAACAGAACACAGGAGGGGTGAGTACACTGATGCATGTAGTTTGATACAGCACCCACCCATCTATAGAGTGTGGGTGCCCTTGGTCTCTCCCCGCATGTCATGGTCCGTGAGCCTGTATGTTCTACAGTCCGGTGCAGTGTTCCTTGAACTTTGATTACAGAAAAGGGCGTAGGGTTGTGAATTGACTATTGCTATTACTGAATAGCTAAAATAAATATCTTGCAATGTGGTAACTGTTCAAGTGTTAAGCGTGCCTATATGTGAGTACTCAAAAGATTATTTAAATATACGTTTTAGCTGCTTTGTCTTTACTTAAAACAACAAAACATTTTTCATTCTTCAAACCAGATATCAATCCTTTTTTAGTTCAGTTTTCTGTTGAATTAAATACAAATAAAACTCCACCCGCCCACCCAGTGCACAAAATCAAACTGATTTTTGCAGTCGTTCCTCCTGTCTGAGCACACATTGCAATATATTTGCATGACTGTACTGTGTACACAGACGGTTCTGACCTGCCACACACACACACACACACAGACACAGACACACACAGTAGTGATTGCACATACCACCTCTTTTTTTAGGTACATCAGGCGCCCAATGCCTCGTACAGTGCTTTTACTTGAGGGAGTTTTTTTCCCCCTTTTTATTTTCCTCATTTTCATCTTTATGGAATCAACCTTTCACCGTTTTCTTAAGTTCTCACCTCTTTTTTTCTCCCCCTTTTAAATGATAGCCGTCTCTTGCATATTTGACTTCTCCTCTGTCTGTCTCTCTGCACTGTGTGCTATGCTGTGGTCGGGCGTGCTACCTTTCTTCTCTTGTGTAAGGTGTTGTTCTGTTGTTGATTCAGCTGAGTGTAAAAGGGGATGATAACCCAGCAGATCAGGAGCTGCCCATAGACAGCTGGCTTATTACCCAAGGAATGGTGAGGACTCCATCCTCAGTGTGTCCTCCTCCCCCTCCCCCGTGTCCACCTTCACCCCTGCTCTCAACCTCCTGCGGCATCATCCATAACCCTCATGAGCTGCTCTAATTTTTAGCCTCATGTCATTGCTCAGTCCTGGAATTGCCCAAACAAGCCCATATCAGGAAACCATTACCAAGTTGTTCCACCTCCATGTCAGTACAGATGTTGTACTCTAGGGTTGGGCAATATGATGATACCTTAAAGGGATAGTTTGGATCTTTTGAAGTGGGGTTGTTTGAGGTACTTACGTGCAGTTAGTAGACGGAGGTTGGTACACGCCCAGTTTTGAGAAACAGACAGGAGTCCTGGCACAGGAGCAAAGCAATGTACTGCTGTGGGCGGGTGCAGCAGCTCAAAGGTATTTTATCCACCTAAAAGAAAGATTCACCCAAAAAAAAAAAAAAATCTATGTCAGTTTAAGTGTATGCTATATTTAGGATATGTTCTCCGCTTTACCTTGCTGTCAGACAGCCCTTTCTGATGGGGAACTGAAGCCGTTATTTGTGCTCGCTTCAAATTCAAGAGACTCCCTTAACAAAAACTGCAATTTTACCTCACAGAACACAGAAGTTACTTGTGTACCGCCGCCTCGACCGGTTAGTTAGTTTGTGTTATTGTGTGACTTTGGTGTTTTAAAGGGTTAGTTAGGATTCACTAAAGTCACGCAATAACAGTACATCATACAACCCCATACAAAATATCCATATTATCACTTTAAGATGTTAGCAATTTGTCAACAATGAGTCTGCTGAGATAGCCATCTCTTTCTTTAATATCGGTTTTATTGATTGTATTAGGTCATTCAGGCATCTTGCAAATTCATAAACAGGACTTTTTATGGCAAAAGTTTGCATGATTCTGAAGCAAGCTTGATTAGTTCAGTATTAAGTATTTAATTCAATGGATAAACCAAAACATAAATTCTCTGGTATTTTATTGATACAAGCAGTTTATTTTTTTAATTTCCAGAAAACAATATTTATTGCTGCAGTGATATAAATGTACTTGTATAATGGTCTAGGATATTATCCATATTGCCCACCTTCATTGCACTCCACTGACATGGGCGCTAAACACTAAACCCATTACTGATGCTTCCCGATGCTTGACTGATGCTTGACACCACTTTTATAGATGGTTAATGAGCTTGACGGGTCACCAGGGAACTTCCATCAGCTTGGAAAACAGCAAGGAAATACAGATACTTCTGCTACACAGCACAGTTAAATCAACACTGATGAACATTGTTAAAGTACTGATAACATATTGGCCGAGCATAACAAAATAAGCAAAGGGATGGTGATTTGCTGTGTTGTCGAGAGCATTTGTCAGTTGTCCTCTAACTGTCTTTGGATCTTAACTAATACACTACATGTAACTAACATCTCACCCTAACCAGAAATAGATCAACTAACATATGGATCAGTAGTTGTAATATTTCTAACACTAACAATTAAGTTAATATTTTGACTGAATATTTGAGTATAAAGGATGACACTTTGAACTTGTATCAGTGTGAGTCATGATAAGAACAGACTTCTTATTGCACACTTTTCTACAGCATTCTCTCTCCTGTTCACGCAGCTGCATGTTTCCTTTTCCCTGTGAATGACTTTCACCGCCCCGGCCTTTTATTTTGAAAAGCTTCCATCATTGCGTTAACTGTGATCTCACGAGGAAACCCCATCCGTGTCATTGTAGTCTATAGCAGGGTCTCGGGAAACGTTTTTTAGTTTTCTCTATTAACGTTTGATATCGGTTCGACGTCAAATGTGGACTTTGACTTCATCGCAGTGAAGGGCCGTGGAAGACCTCTAGGCATTGTGTGTGTGAACGCGATGCCTTTTCTGCTTTTGTAAGCAAAAAGCATGCAAGCAGCTTCCGCAATTTCCCTGAATGCTACTCATCGTGGATGGACTCGAGCCACTGTGAAAGTTTCCTGTTTCAACGGCATATAATACAACACACTCTCCTAGCGGTCCCGATTCACTGGGATCGCTTGGGGTGCCCACACGAACACGAACGCGAACGCAAACGCACCCCCTTCCACCCTGACGTGGCGTCATCGCATCATCAGTCACCGCTCGCCATGCAGCGTTCGTGTGTGCAGTGTTGTGTGCTCCATGTATGTTCATGCCGTGGGTTTGCCCCGCCTCTCGACGGTCCCTGTGCTTTCAGCTTTTCCCAGCCAATCAATCTCTTAATCGCGTTCAAGCGATTTGCTAATTAACTAATGATGTGGAATAATTAACAGCGCTGTGTGACATTAGTCGGCAGCTGTTACGCCGTGTCAGCACTAGAGAACTAATGAGAACAATACACAACCTGGGAACTCCTGAACTCATTGAAGACAGCTGAGTCGCAGATTGTTGCACATGATGAAACAATAAGAGCACAGACTTGAGAGGGGTTGCGTGTGTCTTTTGAGCAAATCTTCTTTTTGTTTCTCATTTTGATTTGTTTTAATTTGAACCATCTTCCTCTCCGAGCCTTTGGTGACACCTATTCTTGTTATTTTGTTTTGTGTTTGTTTGTGTGTGTGTGTGTGTTACAATTTTTTTTTTTTTGGGTTTCTTTTTCTGTTGTGTGGCTTTGGTGCTGCCCCTTGGTTTGTCCATGGCTTTGCTCCATAGATCCCCGTCTCGCAGTCCTCTGTCATGGATGACATAGAGGAGTGGCTCTGTGCTGACGTGGTGAGATTTCTTTACTTTGATTTATATCCTTTTTCTCTTCTTTCTCTCCCTCCTCCCCTCGGTTTTGTTTTGTTTTTCTCGATAGCGCATTTCATCCGTCTCCTATAACTGGATACATTTGACTGTAGTTTCCTTTCACGTCACATCCTTTCACTCACTCTAAACTAATGTTTCCACCAATGACTTGCCTGTAACAGTTTTGAGGTTTGCCGTACGAATGCTAACATAGTGCTAACGGTGGTCAAGTTAAAATGGGTGGTATGAGCTTCCTTAACATGTGCATGTGGAGGTCGCGGAGTCTGGCTCAAGAAGGTTCCTTGTTGTCTGTGAACAGTGTGGAAGGATGATCGACGGATTCTTCATGAGCGACTTTGAATAGAATATGGAGTTTGTGTGAACTTGACAGGCATTTGGTTTGTGTGACGCCTTTGTGTATCAGGTTATCATGTTGCTGACTGTACTGTACACTAAGGTTTATTTCTGTCTTTTCAAACAAAGACGACTCCATTATTGATGCCAGTTTGCGTACATTACCTGGTGACCTTTTTTTTTTTTCCTTCTCCATAGAAAGGGGATGCTGCCGAGGAAGGGGTGACCAGTGAAGGTAAAGACTGATCACAGCTGCATGTGTTCCACTCGCTCTCATGTGTGTGAAGTTTTTTTTTTTTTTTTTTTTTTTCCCCCACCCTTTTATCAATCTGTTTCTTTCAGATTTCGATAAGTTCCTGGAGGAGCGAGCAAAGGCACCAGACTCTCTGCCGTCTCCCCCCGGAGATAACCCCGCTCACCCCGCCCGTGCTCCCAGTGGCTCCCACAAGAAGGCTGAACGGACGGAGGATGCCCTCTTTGCCTTGTAGACACTTCTCAGAGAACCGCGGCCGCTCTCCAGGGGCATCTAAAGGTCCTCGCCCTCAATGATTCCTCCCTAACAGTCCCTCCAGTCCCATCTCCTCGCTGACTGGCAATGGTGTCGCAAGTGATCTCCACCTCCTTGTCATTCTCTTGCCACAGTGTCGCTTTAACATGCAGAGGTCCAACATGTTTACTGCGCACGACTGCGTTGCCTGTTACTATATATGGATGTATTAATCTGTTCGTGTGGGATGTACTACTCGTAGCCCTGCATCTCATTTGTAACGCACCACCAAAGGAAGACGGGCTAACTTGTCTGATGTGGTTTTAAAATGTGGTATATTACTGCGAGGTTAATGGAAAGAAATCCACTGCAGGTCCATGCATTGAGTCATTATGGAAGCATACAATTAGGATTACATTGTGTTATTTGACTGCATTCAGCTAATTGCTAATTTATGCTTTAATTATTTTTAATGGTTTGTTCTGTACTATGTACTAGCGCTGTGGTTATGGTCGATCCATGCTCTTTTTTTTTTTCTCTCCACAAAATACTCCAGTTAGAGCTGTAGTCTTGCTTTTCATACTGAGATATATGTGGAATGGCAACAGGTTTTATTACCTAATCTGCCTGAAGCAGTGCGGACAAAAGGCTTATGTTAGCAGGCTAATTTTGCTAACTAGGAATATCATAGCTAAATCATAGCTACTCTTGATGAGTGTACGCCAGCATTCCTTTTACCAAAGGGAATAGAAAAACAAAAATCTAAGAAGCACTAGTTAGGATTCTTTGTTATGTATTTTAGAAGGGGAAGGAACATGCCCATGGAATATTTCCCATCAGTCTTTTCAGTCCTCTGAAAAGCTACAACCAATTAGCTGCTCTTGAACAATTGCAAACACTTTAAGCCATTCCAAAGAAAATTAAGGCTTTAATGACCAACTAGTATTAAATTGTACCTGCTGAACAGCAGTCGTCTTCATGTGTTATAAATGTTAAAGGATCATGAACATTTTCCTTCCCCTGATATATTAATGTCTGTGCACTTTGAAGCAGAAAGAAGTCTGTATTTTTTTCCTTTGTGTTTACAAGATGGTTACTATTTTTCTAGGGGATGGGAAATGGTCTTTAGATTGACTTAATTTTGCACTTAATTTTTGTCACTGTGTGTTATTGCAGGACTTGTTCACAAATAAGTGGTTTGATGGACAGTTCAACCTTATGATTGCAAAACCTTTTAGGAATTTAAAAAAGTAACATACAGATGTAAGACAGAATATGGCATTTAAATGATCAGCATGACTTAGCGCTGCCACCATAATCAACTAACGGACAAAAAGTAAAGCTTACAATAATGTACTATATTAAAGGCAGTATTAATATAGGTAGATCTTCACTTACTCTCAACTATGTAATCTATATACCTCAAAATACGGGATTTCTAGTTTCTGTATCTGGTTAAAGTTCTGGCTCATATTAATATCCAGAGGGCAGAGAGGTTTATGTATCATTTGATTCCCTGACTGTATTTTCATAGTTAATGTAAAAAAGAAAAGAAATCATCATCATTTATCTTTTTGTGGTTGAGGCTGAAACATGCAGCAAACAATCACAATTGTACTTTCTTTGATTTGTGCAGTCAAAGCCGTACTTTCATTCTTGATGTATTTTCCTTCTGGTATGATTCATCTGCTCCTGTTTAAGCTGCTGCCAAGCATTTCTGTGATTGGCTGATTTCAACAAAGTGGCGCCGACTGGAGTTTGTCTGTGAGGCAAAAAGCAATCCTGTCTCCATTCCAGCTCTTTTGCTTTTTTTGGTGTCTCTGGTTTGTTGTAACGTTGCTCTGCACTTAAAATATTGTTTTAGTCCATTTAAGACCAAAATCCTTGTCAATCAAGGCATCCCAAGTTGTAAAAGCCTAATTCATGCAACATTACGTGTTGTCAGTATAGGCCTTCCGCTAGAGGGAAATATTCATGATTTGTTATACTTTGTTAACATAATTGCAATGGTGACATTGAAAATGATTTGTGTCTGTGTAATCATTCAGATTAAATATTTAAATGTGTTCTAGTTTAGGAGAATTAAGGATTAACGAGCTTTAACTTTTGTTTGATGCTGTATGGTTACATATGGTTTATAGGTTTAATATGGTTGCCAGGTAACTGAGATAATAGCGTTAAATTTACAATCGACCATTGTGTTCACTTTATAAAAACAAAAATGACCATGTAGGCTGAACAAAAAGGATTACTAAAAATGTAACAGGAGATCCTGTCAAAGGGAACTTGAGTAATTTTCTGTTTGTATGTTACGTATCTCTGGATCTGTAACAGTGTATTGTGTTACTTGCTTTTATGAAGCTTAAGTCCTGATTGCAACATGCTATCTCAAAATGGTGATTGAATGTCTTTTAATACTGATGAAGCAGATCATTGAGCGGATGTTTCGTGGACATGGAAGAGAGGCTTGTTTTCTGTCAGTGGGTGTCCCATGTCTGTTTGGCTGTGCCGTCTTCTGACATTACTAATGGTCAGATTTTTGTTTGACCTAATGCACGTATATAACTGCCCAATAAAACACTAGCAATGTGTGACCTCTACCTCACAACTGTTTGTGGTTATTTTACAATTTAAGGGTGTGACAATCTTCTGCTGCTTCTTCTTCTTCGTCATGTACATGCTGATGCAACCCATTCTCAATCTTGCACTGCACTGGCCATCTATGTCACATGATGAGCCTCTCACCCCTCTACCGCATGTGGGTTAATGGACATTTCATCCACTGCTCTCCAAAAGATTAGCACATAAAGCGTCAACACATCTTAACACGTAGTTTTTATATAAACGTTTGCTTATTTCAGTTGCCTGTGGGGCGCCACTGGCAGTTTTCCAAAAATTAAGTGAGCAAGTAAATAAGACATGCGCCTTTTATATAAACAAATCCCATCGCCAACAATACCAGGTTCGCTGACTGGCTGCTAATATTACTCCACTCCCCTAGTACTGAACAACTTTGCAGTGCTACTCTAGGTCACTGACCCGATTCCCCACCATGCTTTTGTGGGGTTCCCCCTTCGTGTTCATGTGACAGTGTGTTCACATTTTAGTTTTAATTAAGCTAAAACTGATATAACTGCAAATAAAGTATGCATTGCCAATTGTTTACAATAATAATAATGTAAGTATTTTTTACTGGAAGACACTATACAGGCTAAATTAGATATATAACTAATTTATTCTCCATTTCTTGGGTCAAAAATTACAATTTATTTATTCTGTTGGGCCACCTGTATCCATCCAGGTTATTTCACTGCTGCTGCTACTGTTCTCAGATCGAAACACATGATGTAATCACTAGACTCAGAGATGTGACGTCAGATCACCCCACTCGGCTCCTGAGCTTCCCATTGGTCGATTCCACTGGTTCTACAGGAGGAGCTGCTGCTTCGAGTCAAACAAACTTGTCTTTCGTTAGCTCACGCCCACTCGTCTCTCATTGGCTGTTGGGGGCGAACCCACAAAAAACACATCCACGCTGTTTCCCTTCAAAATACAGTTTGGTGAAATATATGCCGAATATTGAAACGTATGTACAGAACTGGGATGAATAGCACGGGCTAATTTATTATATACAAAACATTACATTCATACATCGTAGATAATCCTTTCATCGTAGTTTTAAATTTGATACACTTTGACATTTTGAAGCCATTATACCAGTTTGTTGAGCACATTAATATTCATGTTTTACTGTAGGTTGAGGTATTTTAAACATCATGGCACATGCTCCACATTAAGTCACCTCCTCAGTCAAATAATCAAAACAACCCTGAGAAACAGGCTACGTGGGAATCCAGTACAAAGGCAGCAATTGGCTGGTGAGCCTGCCAATCACCCTTGAGTGGGCGGGTCCCGTCCGCGGCCGCCGTCAGCACGTTAGTCCTGAACGAGCCCCAGTGTTTGGCTCGGTTTAACAAGTTTCCCTGGACCACCATGGGGGTAGGAGCGAGTCGCTAGTTGACATATCAATACAAAGTTGCAGCTCACTTTCCGCGTGTCTCAGGTGGACTCTGGATCGGATGCTTTTTTGGCAAATGTAGGGACGCGAGGAAGTATTACCATTTTTCGTCCACAGCAACGTGAAGTGTATATTATCGGGAAAAGCCTAGACACAGAAGTAACGATGAACAGCCTGTCGTTTGACGACCAGTCGTTGGACAACCTGGACCCGACATTGTCGCTAAATGACCCCAGCGACATTGACACGGCCCTCTTAAGCGACATCGATGGTAAGACATATACAAAGGTGTTTTATAGCTCATCCAGTGACGTTAAACCGACAACACAGCTCGTGTCTTAACACCAACGTTTCCTCATGTGTGACATGTGTGTTCAGTCTGACTCGCCTCCTGTGTTTTACATCTAATGTTCAGTCTAAAAGCCTCATTTATACCAACATTAACCCCCAGTAGTGACCAGTTTAAAGGGCTCCAGCTCACGTCGTAGCGTTAGCTTCTGTTAGCTAACATTAACCGTTTCCTCGCTAGTGTCCTGTGTATGTTGTCTGGGGTGACACCAGTCGGTCTTGTCTGAGTTGTCGTGTCTCGCACACACGATTCAGAACTCGCCATCATAATCTTTTCGTACCAACCGATTAACGGAGCCGGTTAGCGGAGCTACTCGGTTGAAGCTAACGTGAGCGGGCCCCGCCCCCTCCTCCTCCATAGACGGGGGTTACTGTCGGTCATCCCCCAAAGTTTGGGTTCACAGGGTTGACCGAGTTCACACATTATATATACATTTTGTCAAGAAATAAAATATATATGTATGTATGTATGTATGTATGTATGTATGTATATTTATATATATATGTGTGCACTAATGCCACATCCCCCCACCCTCCCCCATTTATGTTTGTTGTAAACACATGCTTGTTTACATTTGCATTGATTTTATATACTTAAAAACAAGCTTAAACCTATTTACACAAATACTGGCACAGCAATTCAAATGTTTATGTGTGTGTTATGGTCACATTATCATCCCTCGTTTGGTGTAACGTATAGGGGTGTAGAGTAAACAAAACATTATTTAATTATACATATATGAGGGGTGTATTTGTATTTACAGTAATGGCTAATGTTGATTTTAATTTGTTTATGATAATATTCAAAGGGTATTCACTGCGTAATGCACATCCTGCAGACGTGCTCCCACCTTCCCAAATGTGACCGACAGTAACCCTCCTGCTGCTGCTCGGTGGTAACCTCGCGCGGAGCCACAGACAGCGCGCGCTCTCTCTTTTTCCTGTCTTGGGCTGATCGGCATAGCAAGTCTCGGAGACGCGCTCTGATTGGCCAAGAGCGATCACCTCATGCAAAACACTGGAGTATAAATCCAGGCTGCTGCGTTTCCACTGCAGACACAACATGCACTCATACAAGAGTGTCCGAGTGTTTGTTTGTTTGTTTGTATATCCTGTTGAGCTTCATAATGTCAAATTAGAGACAAAAAAATATTTTGTCCATTTGAGAGAAGAGCAGAATGTATGTATAGTACAGTGCCTTGAATACACTTTGAACATTATATATTTTTTTATATTAAATTAAAAACATTTCCCATTAAAAAAAACAAAACAGTATGGAGAACAAATAAATTCTTTAGATATTCTATGTTCGTATCGTGCTCATGAGAACACATGGGTCAATACTTGCAAGACCATAATCAAGTTAGTTTCACAACCCTTTCATATGTTTGTCGAGCAATGCAGTACATTTGACAAGTTTTCTGTTTGTCCTTTGTAGTACTTTAGCCCACAGTTTTTGTGCTTTGTATGTCAGCACGCATTCTGAGTAGGACTCATTCATTTATCCATTCAGATCTAATTTAGATTATTATTGAATCCCGGTTCTAATTCAGGATACATTTTAGTATTCAAAGCAACCAAAATGATTTTAAGGTAAAATCTTCCTTTTATTTGATCAGTTTCAAGCTGCCCCAGCAGTCATTTTTCTTAATTACACTATTTGGTTACACCCATTCTCAATTTGGGTAAAAAAATCACAAATAAGGAAAACTTTAAATATTCTCTGTACTATTTGAATTTTTAATGTTTTATACTTTTTTTGTACTTAAGTTTTACATTCTGACATTAGCTGGGTCTTGGGGTGAAATAGTGCATTCTTATCCCATGCTGCAATACAAGTTTTGTTAGATGTACTGTACTTCCTTCACCCATGACATTATTTTTTACACAGCGATTATATTTTGAAACATAAGTATTGTATTCTTTAGCTCATTTTTGAGAGCTCTCTCTGATCTGTTATAACGTAAACACTGTACATGTGGGTTGATAAATGGTTAACCAGCAGCGTAGATGAAAATGAAGGAGATCCAGTTTACAACTGAGAAGTTGTACAACTCAATAAGCCAAACTGAAAACCATGTTTCTTTGAAATTTAATTTCGATGTCTTATCAATTTTAAACAGGCTCCAATTCACAACTGCAGATTTCCAGAGTTATCTTGGAAGATTCTTATATATTTTTCTACTTGGTCATTAGCAGTGACCGTGGTTCTGATTTCTCTCCCTCTTCAGACATGCTACAGCTCATCAGCCACCAGGACATGGAGTTTGGAGGACTGTTTGATAACCCTCCATACACGGGGCCTCCTCCCACCCAAGAGCCTCCTGGTTTGTCCCAGTCCATCACCACTCCTCCAGCTCCAGCTCCAGCTCCAACCACCACAACCACACCTTCCCCATCACCTTCATCGTCCTCTTCCATCCTAAGCAGTAGCCCACACCTGGATGCACTCCTGGGCCCCCCCATCACCCGTAGTTCCTCCACTCCAGACAAAGCCTTCCAGCCTCCCACCTTCCAGCAGTCCCCCCTGGCCCAGGTTCCCAACCCCACACCGAGGCCGCAGCCAGCCTCCCCGCAGCAGGCTCCGAGCCTCAGGCAGCCCCAGGTGGAGCAGCCCCAACCCACTCTCAGCCCGCCTGCCCCGGCCCGGGCGGCTTCACCTCATGGCTCACCAGTACCAAACCCATCTTTTAGCGCCACACCCCAGGCCCTCTTCACCTCGCCTGCACCCCAGACTCCACCTCAACCCCAGCTGCAGGCACAACTTCAGACCCAGCCTCAGTCGCAACAGGTCCGGACCAACTACAGCAACCAGAACAGCTTCACAAGTAAGCACTCTTTGATGGCGATGAGGGTTTATTCTATTGCTTATAAGTTAGATAGTACAGGATATCTGCAGGTCCTTAAAATTCTATATTAGCCGATAGGAGCTATAATGTTTGGTTTTGAAACTGGTACGATTAGCAATGTAAATTCTTCAGTGATCATTCTGTCACAGTCCATCTCAATATATCATTTAGCGTGTTTTCCTGCATGCATTGTAGGAGACAGGACACACAAACCAACCGGCGAGCCCAGAGCATTATGTCACGACCTTACAGTCACTGAACTACCACAGTGGAGCTGCGGTGCCCAGCAAGGTGGCTCTTTGCGTGTATTGCATTTACCAATCTAGGACACTAGGTTATTCAATCTCAGCTGAACTCGTAGCCAAGTCCAAATCTAATAGACTTTGCTCAGCGGCGTGAGTCTATGAGCAAAGTCAAAATTCTTTTGTCTAGACAACACCAATTGTAGATGTGTATATAGTACGGCATATCTACATATCTGCAGCAGCCATGTTGACATTGACACCTGATTGTGTCCGGTTTTAGTTTAGTTCATATGGACATCGCAGAAGCAATAGACTTTAACATAAATTCATGCACAAGCACCATGTGCACTGTGTTTAGTGTTTGTAGCAAAATGCTCATTTACAACAGTGGGAGAAAAGTAGTAAATTAAATGTTGCTTCTTAGATGCAATAAATGTTTATTACTCCTATAAAACCCACGATCCTTGTACTGACAGGTGATTGCCCAGTTGGAGCTGATAAGAAATATAAGGTGACACACTGAATGTTGCTATCACTTATTTCCAGTGAGATTGTGTTTCACCTATTGGCCTACATACCCATAGACAAGGGCTTGTAGGAGTGTTGCATTAACAACCTTTAATAAACATGCCATTTTAAAATTAGAATATCACAAAGTAAAAAGAATACTGGTCCTATTTGACATTGCTTTTTAAAGCTTATATTGGCTGATATCATATATTGATACATTGTATTGGTTGGTCTAGAATTTCTTCTTGTATAATTTTGAACTACAAAATTGCAGTCAAGATTTGTTGTTTGACTGCTCGAGTCTGATGCCACTGAAGTCCTGAAATGTTCAAATGATTAGTGTATAAAAGACACAGGGGTATTGTTTGTTGCTGCAATAATTAAGTGAAAGCAATTCAGCAATTGCTTCATGCACTGTATTACTTTATTGTGCAGTTGCTTAAAAGCGGGTAGTGAGGTGGATCGTTGTTGTGTATATATTTCATACAATAAAAGATGCTTGAATTTAAACTATTTTCCAGCTGGCAGTGTGAGCCAAACCACCACCATCTTGTCCTCCTCACCTCCAAGTGTTCAGCCGGTGACCATCCAGACTCAGCTCCAAGGGCTGACCACCACCGCTCCTCTCCTGACCACGTCAGTGAGTCCCCCAGTTCAAAGCATCGCACCCCACGTGCAGCAAGTACCTGTGAGTACCCGAACGTACTTGTACATACAAAATAACTGCAGTGTACTCATTTGTTTGTGTGTTATGGAAGCAAAAGCTAAACTTTCTATCTTTATAGTACTTGTGCACGTCTTCTCAGGTGTTGCTGCAACCCCAGTTCATCAAGGCTGAGTCTCTGTTGCTGACCACTCTGAAGCATGACCCCTGCATCGTCACTACCATGGCCTCTGGCACCACCACCCCAGTACAGAGCGCTTCACTGCAGGTAGGCACATCATGTGCAACTCATTGCTGAGATCAAACAATGATCAAATCTGATTTTACCGTGCATTCCTTAGGTAACTGTCTTCCTGTCTTTCCTGGCTACCTTATTTACCTCTGTAGGCCTTTATGGGCGGTGGCACCATCCTGACCACGGTGCCCGTCATGATGGACGCTGATAAGCTGCCCATCAACCGCATCGCCATCAGCGGTAAGCCGTTCGGCCAGCCACACAAGGGAGAGAAGCGCACAGCGCACAACGCCATCGAGAAGCGCTACCGCTCCTCTATTAATGACAAAATCCTCGAGCTCAAAGATCTGGTGGCTGGTACTGAGGCCAAGGTAGGAAAGAGTTTAATTTAAATACATCGCGATCTCTCCATGTCAAAGAAAAATCTGTCAATTTATAACGTTGCGTTTATTGTTTCTACTTCCTTATAGCTCAACAAGTCCGCAGTGCTGAGGAAAGCCATCGACTACATCCGTTACCTGCAGCAGACCAACCAGAAACTCAAACAGGAGAACATGGCCTTTAAAATGGCAGCCCAGAAAAACAGTACGTGCTGAAAACCCGTCTTTTTGTTATTCCATCACAGCGTCGCTGCAATTTCTTTTCTATTCTTGAAAGCAAGTCATTCAGTTGACCTTTTGTGATGAGGTCTATTGATAGCTACCGTTATCCTGAAATGACAGAAGTGAAATTGAAGGTTGAAGATGTCTTTACTTTCGTACCACTGATTGACCTCCTAACTCTCCTCATCTTTCCTTTCCTCTTTCTTCAGAGTCTCTCAAGGACCTGGTTGCCATGGAGGTGGATGCGCCGGCCGATGTGAAGAATGAGCTGCCGACCCCGCCGGCTTCTGACGTGGGCTCCCCCACCTCCTTCTCACACTGTAGCAGTGACTCAGAGCCCGACAGTCCAATGGGGGAGGACACTAAGGTATGCATGATTTAAAAATAGTATCTAGTTTTGTGTCAGTAACGGGGAAATCCTCAGTCAACCTCCGCTGTTCTTCATCAGAATAAAATATGTAGTTACTGTCTGCGTCTAAACTTTTGCTAACGTAAAGGTATCTCTGTGGTCTCTTTATTTAGCAGCCGAGTGTGGACTTGGTAGACAGATCGGCAGCAGGAGGCAGTGCTGGCGGCATGTTGGACCGTTCCCGCATGGCGTTGTGCACCTTCACCTTCCTCTTCCTCTCCCTCAACCCTCTGGCCGCTCTGCTCTGCTCATCCGGCAGCAGCTCAGCTGGAAGCGCAGCAGCCACCGCCGCCCATCACCCAGGACGGAGCGTCCTGGGTGTGGACATCGTAGGTAAGCTGCAGCCCCCGTCAGTCAGTAGCAGTGTCACAAAAATGAGCTGCTTTGAAATTATGTAAGAATCTGATTTCAGGTGATGTATTACATGATAAATTAAATGTGTTTTTTTTTTTTTTTTTTAGTGGACTCGTGGGGCTGGATGGACTGGATGCTGCCAACTATACTGGTGTGGCTGTTGAATGGTATTCTGGTGTCGGGGGTTCTGATCCGACTGTTGGTGTATGGAGAGCCTGTAACCAGACCACACTCTGGATCTTCTGTCTTGTTCTGGAGGCACCGCAAGCAGGCTGATCTGGACCTAGCTAGAGTATGTTCTTTTTATTTTATTTTTTTATATAACTTGTTACAAACAGATAAAATTGAAATGATCTTCACGGAAACATTTGATCATTTTAAAATGTAACATCACAATCCAAAAGAAAGATCTGTGTCCCGATATATTTTTTACCTTTTTTCTGTTCTTCTTCATCATCACTGATCTCTTTCACCCCCTCCCCAGGGAGATTTTGCCCAGGCCAGTCAGAACCTGTGGACATGTCTAAAGGCTCTTGGTCGTCCCTTGCCCATCTCTCAGTTGGACCTGGGCTGTGCTGCACTCTGGTCCCTGCTAAGATTCTGCCTCCAGCGCCTCTGGGTGGGCCGCTGGCTGGCTGCCAAGGCGGGAGGACTGCGATCGGACCGCCCCCTGAAGGAGGACGCCTGCAAAAGCAGCCGCGACGCCGCCCTAGTTTACCACCGCCTGCACCAGCTCCGCATGACGGGTCAGTTGGTGTGAAAAACACTGGTTCTAAAAAAAATCAGTGTTGTGTGACTCTGAACACCGAAGGGTGGCATATTGAAGTGACATAATCTCAGTCGATTTAAAGAGCAACTCAGCCTTTTTGCTGCAAGAGTCAGTTTATGTTGATTCAGTGGCAATAAAAGTTTGTTCACTAAATTTGCGAAATCCTTTTATGATTACTGCATCACTGTTATTCTCTGCTAAGTCATATATCTAAAACATATTTTCTTGTCTTATATCTGTGCATGCAGGTAAGCTGAATGGTAGCCACCTGTCAGCAGTGCACATGGCTCTCAGTGCGGTGAACCTGGCAGAGTGTGCTGGTTCCTGTCTGCCTGTAGCCAGTCTGGCTGAGGTCTACGTCTCTGCAGCTTTACGGGTCAAAGCCAGCATGCCAAGGATCCTTCATTTTACCTCGGTAAGTCCCCTCAGTTGCTTACGCACAACCGTCTCGCTCAGACATTTATATTGAGCAAATATAATATTTTATTTAATTGTTTTTGAGTGACGCTGAAGTACTTGCACGTTGTCCTGTTTTAGAGTTCAAATGCTTTTGATTTGAAATGTAGTCGTTAATGACCCCGGTACTTGATTCTGTCCACATTCAACTTATTTAAGACATGAGAGTGAAGGACTCACCTTAACTTTGTATCCTGATAGCGCGTGTTCCTGAGCAGTGCCCGCCAGGCGTGCCTGTCTTCCAGTGGCAGTGTGCCTCCAGCTATGCAGTGGCTGTGTCACCCACTAGGTCACCGCTTCTTTGTGGATGGGGATTGGGCTATTCGCAGCACTCCTAAAGAAAGCATCTACAGCCAGGCGGGCAATACTGGTCAGTGCAGACAAAACGCAGTACACGCTCCATGTGGCCTGAACCCCTGTTTGGTAGATGCACGATGAGGCAGTTGTAACTGGTCTGTTGCTCCTCTTACAGTGGATCCTCTGGCCCAGGTGACTCAGGCCTTCAGGGAGCATCTCCTGGAGAAGGCTCTGTACTGTGTGGCCCAGCCTCACGAAGACAAAAGCCCCAGCCAGGGAGAGGGGTGAGAGAACCAAACACACTTCCAAATAACTGTTTATGATGCTGCACACACCACTGGAATTTGTCTCCCATTTATGTCTTTTATTTGAATCTCATGGTTAATTTACTATTTGACAATTTAACAATGAGGATAGCATAATGGACTATAAAAAAAAAAAAAAAAAGTTTGATTTGAAAATGTCTTTGTGTGTCCATGTGGCGGCAAAGTAACCATTCTGTGGTTGTCTGTCCTCAGGGAGTATGCTGATGCCCTGGAGTACCTCCAGCTGTTGATTAGTGCGTCAGATGCAGCTGGGGCCACCTCCCAGTCCTTCGCTATTGGCTCCAACATGGCCACCGTGACCGGTAGGTTGCTGTCATGTCTGTCACCAACACATTTATAAAGAAGCCAACCACTGTAAAGACACTTCATCTTGAACATTATGGAAACCTCAAGGCCCTTTTTGATTGGCTCTGCTTTTCCCGCATCATTCAGTCACCTGCCCCGACGGTTTGATTTCCTTTTTAATGTGTTTGCTAAATAAGAAGCAGCGAGATAAAGTTCATTTTTATACTTTTGAGATTGAGTGGCTTGATTTCCACTGGTTTGACTTTCACCCTCCCACCACTTTCCTTTGTCCTCACTGATTACAGATCTGAGCGAAAGGGGTTTAGGTGAAAGGGAGGCATCCACTAGATTGCTTCATCTATCTTCAGCGCTGTCAAATCGGTGATCACCTTGAGAGGAGCGAGGGAGGGAGGGAGGGAAAGGGAGACTGTGCAGGGATTTTAATAGGAGACTTTTCTTGGCAGAGCCTCAGGTTGCTCATAGTATTAGAAGTGTGTGTGTGTGTGTGTGTGTGTGTGTGTGTGTGTGTGTGTGTGTGTGTGTGTGTGTGTGTGTGTGTGTGTGTGTGTGTGTGTGTGTGTGTGTGTGTGTGTGTGTGTGTGTGTGTGTGTGTGTGTGTGTGTGTGTGTGTGTGTGTGTGTGTGTTTTGCCCAATGTTAAATGGAGTAGTTTTCCCTCATGAGGGAGTCGTCAAAATGGCTGCTTTCTCTCAGCATGTTGTGACTATGCCAGAGGGGAGAAACAGATTGATTCAGAGGTCAAAATACAGACAGCAGCTGTCTATCTCTGTGTGTGTGTGTGTACACACACTCATGCATGTTAAATGTAAAAGTGGGCAGTTGGGGATTCAAATATTTGCATGTTTTGTTTGTTTGTTGTTTTGTTTGTTTGTCTGCGGGAGTCTCACCTTTTGACTGTTTTTGTTCCAACTTCCAGGCTGTGACCCTCACTCCAAGTGGTGGTCCTCGGTTACTGTGGTGATCATCAACTGGCTCCAAGGGGATGACGCCGCGGCCGAGAGACTGTATCCGACTGTTGAGCACCTGCCCCGCAGTCTGCAGAACGCAGAGTAAGTTGGACACACACACACACACACACACACACACACTGGAACATCTGCAGTCAGACTAAGACTGTGTTTCATAACCTTTTGTCTGCAGAGGACTTGCACACAGTTCCACTTCTTTAACCTGTGTCCTCTGTCTCTTTTCCCCCGCGCTCTGTCAGGAGTCTTCTGCCCAAGACGTGTCTGAACACATTCAGGGCCGTGCGGGCTCTGCTGTCCAAGCCAGAAAACTGCCAGCTGAGCCTGAGCTACAGCGACAAGGCCAGCGCCCTGCTTCGAGACAGCCTCAACCTAGGACCACACTGCCACAGCTCCAGTTTAGACAAGGTACACGCACGCACGCACGCACGCACGCACGCACGCACGCACGCACGCACGCACGCACGCACGCACGCACGTGCAGATTTGGGTGCATTAAAGTTAAGTTTTATAAGGGCAACAGCATCTGCATTTGAAATTTGAAGAAAAAAAAATGCATACACACGAATGCTCACAGTGACAGATGTTCCCACACATGTGCGTGTATCAAATTGTAAACACAGAAAATTGCACGCACATCGCACACACTTTTCACAATACAAAGCCACACACTCTTCCACAGACTGTGAATCCCCCTGGAGCAACTCCTCTCTGTGGTACAGCGGTGTCCTACCCTCTGGAGTTCAGCAGATGGTGATGCTGGTGGATAGGTAGCTCACAGTGTGTGCATGTCTACGGCCGGAGCTGTGGTGCATTGTAGTTGCATTGCATGTGTGTCTCAGCGGAGTGCAATGTACCTGCAGTGCAACACAGAGCTGGGCCACTAACGGCAGAACTCACACACATAGTGGAGGTTAAAAATGCCCCTAAACTTTGAGTAGAGCTCTGTTGTAGTTGGTGCTGGGCAATATCTGTGTGTTTGTCTGCTATTGTTCTAATCACTGAATGTTTGTTTTTATCAACACAAATAATGACACGTAGAATTAGTGTGTACACTGACACTATAATGTAATTACCAAGTCAGATTTCACCCAGGAATATTTGAGAATGGTAGCTGAAATTTGACATATCGTCATACCGTCCAATATAACAAATATCAAGTCGAAATTTTAAGTCGGATATCGTATTTTGTCTTTGTCAAGAAAACATTTCCCCACAATGCTTTGACCTAAGCGTAGAAACACTTTCTCTTCATGAGAATATCATATCACCTCAATATTAGGTCTAAAACAGACACACTACACACATTTATACCACAATTATAAACTCAGCTACACACTGCTCACATTTCAGTACCGAGCTCATTCGTCAGCGTTACTTTGCTGCAGTGAGATCTGTCCTAATCTTGTGTATGTCTCTCTCTAGGTGGTCCAGTTGCTCTTGTGCGATCTCCTGTTGGTGATGAGGACCAATGTGTGGCGCCTGCAGCAGCAGGGGGCCGGTCCTGTGGGTTCGGGGTCGGTGGGTTCCAGTGGCCCGGTGGGGGTCCACCAGGCGTCCCCTCCAGAGCTCCAAGGCTTTCAGCAAGACCTCAGTTCCCTACGCAAGCTGGCACATAGCTTCAGGCCTGCGATGCGAAGAGTACGTAAAACAGTGTTAATCTCTACGGTTTAGTTCTTTAGCTCATGCAAGTAATTTAGACTTCTAGCAAATTAGAAGTTTTGGGGCTTTCGTTGCTTACATACAGTCAAACTTTTTTTATTTTGTCTAGACTGTTTTCTAATCTTATTTCCTCTCACACACAAAAAGACGTCCAGCACAATGTCATTGACGGACACTCAGGGGACAGAACACACTGTCTGTTTACATTGTCAGGCATTTAAAACCATGACTCATCAAAATGGGACTTAAAATCCTCACTTGGAGAAGATCGACTCACAGATATGTTCGTGCTGCACATTACCTGGAATGGTCAGACAAAATGGCAACACGTTAAGAGAAGCACATAGCATATATACATCTAAATACTTTTTGTGCTCATATTTGCAGGCAGTCCAGCCCCACGGTACGGCTGGGAGGTGTTGCAACACACGCACACGCACACGCACAGGCACACGCACACGCACACGCACACACACACACCCCTACCCCTGAGGCAAGTGTTTAGCTGCGTTGTTCACAAGGCTTCAAAGTCTCTCTGAGGTAGAGCTGAATATTATGTATGAGTCATCATCTTCCCCCCCTCCTCCTCCTCGTCCTCCTCGTCCTCCTCCTCCTCCTCCTCCTCCTCCTCCTCCTCCTCCTCCTCCTCATTACTCTTCCCTCCATCTCTTTCCAGTTGTTCCTTCATGAAGCTACAGCAAGGCTGATGGCGGGAGCTAGTCCCACCCGCACGCATCAGCTCCTGGATCGCTCGCTGCGACGCAGGGCAACGCCCGGAGCCAAGACAGGTGTGTTTGGATGCACTTATGTTGATTCACATTTTTATTTTTTTTTATCTACACGGCACAAGTAATTCTGTCTGCAGGCAGATTGTTTTGATAAGCTTTTTGATATTTGGAATTTCTGTTTTGTTTTAAAAATGTTTATAGAGCAAACCTTAATTTCCTCAGTTGTGATATTTTCTAGTAATTGCCGTATTTGCTGTTTATGCTTTACCTATTAAACCTAATGGATGTGGATACATAATTTCTCACTGATGAGATGAGTTCCGGCTTTCAGTGTGTGTTTTTTTTCTCTTGGTATTGTAGGTAGTATGAGAGGCTCTGATAACATAATCATAAGTGTTGTTTTTATTAGATTAGTCTGCTATCATGCTATGATCAGGTAGCTTTAAAGTCCATTTTCAACTCACTGATAAACTTCATCTGTGGATTCTGCTTTTCTCTCAGCATACATTTTTAGATGTGTGTTTTCTTGCAACTTTTTAAATAAAAGTTGTAGTGAGCTGAGATGCATTAAAGGACCGTAATGAGTAGCTCTAATCAGCTTCTCATTTGTTCTCAACGCTTAATCCCATCAGTAATTAAATAAGAAGCCGCTGCAGTCTGATAGGCCATAGCTGGCTGACGAAATCGAAAAGCTCACTCGAAATACCGCGGTAATGACATTATTTGTGTATTTGTGTGCAGAGGAGTGTGAGACGCGTCCAGGCCAGCGGGAGCAGGCCGAGGCTGTGATGCTGGCGTGCCGCTACCTTCCCCCCTCCTTCCTGTCGGCTCCCGGCCAACGGGTGGGCATGCTGGCGGAGGCAGCCCGCACCCTGGAGAAGCTGGGAGACAAGAGGACCCTCCACGACTGCCAGCAAATGATCATCAAGCTGGGCAGCGGCACCACCGTCACCAACAGCTAGAGGGAAGGAAGGTGGGGAGGGTTGCTGAGAGACATGCATGGACACTGTACATAAAAGCATCTCTGAAATACAAAAGCACACAGACCGAAAATAAATCCCCACAGAGACCCGACCACACAGTCTCTGACTTTCTGGCGTGCAACTATTGAACAAATTGATTTATAAACTATCCAGATTCATATCAAACTGAAAGCATTTTCTTTTTGGACTGTCCCTCATCAGGAAGCACTTGTTGATTTCACGTTCTTATTGCTATGGATTATTACAAGAATAAAGGAAGCTTACTTACCGAGCTGAATCCCCTCGTGAGACTGTGTTGCAGTGCCACAGTTTGACCACAGAGAGGAGCCATCACGTCCTCTTAGTGGACGGTGCAGCGTGACTGGTGTGTGTGTTTGTGTGTGTTTTGTGTTTGTGTGTGCGTTTGTGTGTGCGTTTGTGTGTGTGTGTGTTTGTGTGAAGCATGACAGAGATACTTGCCCTGCACTTATTCAGTATAGTCCCACCCACGATACTTTCGACATAGCTGCGCCTTTTTACGGCAGAAGTGCTCAGTGGGTTGGAGTGGAGGTCTCACCTGATTGGCTGCAGAGCGAGGGGGTCTCTTGTTCGTGGGAGGAAAAGGACCAGACTCTGATTGGTCCGACCGTGGGCCTGTACAGTGTGAAGCCTCTCCGCAGGTTGTTCAAATAGAGTTGATTTGAATCATGTTTTTACTGGAGATAATCTGAGGAGAGGTGACCCACTCTACAAGCTCTGTGTCTATCTGCACTAGCCCTGCGTGGCTGATTTCAATGAGATAAGTAATACTATGGCTTCATGAAGTTATTTTCATAGAGGTCATTTTTTGTTTTGCAGTGTACATATTTTAAAATGTATTTATAATCTGTATGAAATTTTGATTAAGCAGTATTTTGCATAAGCAGAGTGATGAATGCTTATTTTCTTCCCTCAAACCTGTTTTCTTTGGTAGCTGTTGAACAGGCCCAAATCGTACAGTTACTGTACTGTGTTGCCATGGCGATGACAGTCAAAACGGAGACGGTATCAAGTTATTTGTGTCACATCGTCTGACTCAATTGACCTTTTGCACTGTTGCACACGTATGCAACTATGATATCAGAAGGAATTGGCAGCGTCCAATTCTGGCATCACCGACCGACAACTGGAACTATCACGTTAACCTTTGGCACTTTTGCAACAAGTTACATGATGCAGACAATTTCAACAATAATTCACTTATTTCCCAAAGAGGGCCTGTAGTGAATCTTCTGGTTTTTACTTTGTAGCTTCAATATAAAGAGAAATACTTGCTCTTTCAGTCATTCTAGTTTCATGCTCCTAGAGAACTGTCGTCTATTGATTTTTAGAGTGTTAAAAAAACAAAACAACTTTGGCATGTGTTTTTGTCCCTGAACCAGTATGTTTTTTTTATAGTGTGTCACTAATGTGAAAGACTGAAATATGTTGGATGAGATGAATGAGACACAACCATGTCTAAAGGTGTTATTCACGTGTCCTGTAACTGACATCTTTTTATCACTTGTTCTTCGGTTTCATCCTTTTCTGATGTAAATATTAAAGCATTTTGTAATGAAGTCTATAGTGTTTCCTGTGGTGCTTTCCTGTTTAATGGTTAATAGTTTAATACCTCGTGATGATGATAAAAGTAATAAAAAGTCTCCCTCCACTAAATTCAAAAATATGCAAGTAAGTCAATTGGTTACATGTAAACTGGGATTCAACTTTTTCAAACGTTTTTTTTTTTTTTTTTCAAAAAAAATAAAAGCATAATTATACAATAATTCTGTAAATTAATCGCAAACAGTGTTTTTGTAAGCAAAGGCCAACGTTAATTAATATCAGTAATAGTTGCTCTTCAGTGCATTTCATGTTTCTAATTTAAATAGTTAACATTGTATTAATATCAGATTGGACTCTGACTACAATGATGGGACGTGTTAATGTGTCTATGATCATGTAAAATTGACTTTTTTTTTGACTAATCGTGGTCACTATTTACTTGGCGAGCACAACAAAAAAAAAAAATGCTGGTCCAAATTGTGTCTCCATGTATGTTCATGTCAGTGCACGTTCAGTAAAGACAAAAAGAGCAGGCGTTGGTCATAGCAGCATTGAAAGGTGCTGGTATATTTAACATTGGCGTTACAAAAAACATTTCAAACAAAGTGATGCTGTGTCATCGATTCCAAACAAATAGACATGAAAATCAATAAAACGGCATGCTCCAACTTATGACAAGTGACATTCCCAAAAAAGGTCGTTATTTTTTTCATCAATGGATTCTTTTAATAACATTTTATAAGCAATAACATATTCCATTTTATAGAAAATAAACATCTCTAGGAAATACTATACACAATTATATTAGTACATCACATCTTACATTTAAACAGCATCAAATACTTATATACACCATTAAATAATGAGCTTCATAAAAGGGAACGTTTGGTGTGGCGTTTTTGCACTTTCTTTTATGCTCTAATACTTAAATATGTCCTTTTTGATATGACCAGTACTTAAACTGACACCCTGTACAGGGCATTGTTACATAGCATGGAAGAGTGAAAGAGGCTACATTTGAGATACACAAACAGACGTGTGTTGTGAAATCTGTATTGAATGTATATCTTTCTGCGTTGCTGTGGTAGGTGAAATAATCATACATCATGGCAATGTTTAACAGTAATACTTCTGAACTGTACATAGATGTGAAGTGAGACGACCTGACCCCCGGTTGGACCCTTGGAGCCCTGATCTGCGACCTTTGAGTGACGATGGCGGCGTCTTCTGTACATATTGAATGTGCACACAATTGAAATGGAGTAACACTCTTAAACAGAGTTATCTTTTTTTTTTTTTTTTTTTTTCTTCTTTTTAAAATTTTTCTTTTTTAATTTCTGAGTTACAACAAAGCCTGACATATACCAAGGGTGACGCAATGATGTCGTATAGTCATAATGCACATCAAAATACATCTCCGAAGATAAGAGCATTATATTAAAATACCGCGTCCATTTTTTTTCTCAACTCTTCAATATCAGAATATTTCGAACCTGTAAAGCACGTCATCATGTACAGTTTCCTTTTTTGTTTAATTTTGTCTCTTGTTTTAAACACAAACGCGCACATTGAGATAGTACATCCAGTGGTTGGCTGCTGCTTTTTTGATGCAATGACATCTTGAATTAGAGATGAACTTCTTCACTCACACAGACACATGAGGCACAAACACACTGATGATGTGACTGCAGAATGACATTGTGGTTATCACACACACGCACACGCAGACGCACACGCAGACGCACAGACGCACAGACGCACAGACGCACACTCACGCACGCGCATACACACCTCTTGGCCCACAGACAAGGTGGCCAGAGGGATGCTCCCGTCCAATCAGTGTCCGCCAGGTGTCTGAATATGATAGCAACCCATCCGAAGGCAGAACACACGCACGCACACACACGCACACACACACGCACACACACACACACACACACACGCACACACATTCCTCGCTCTGCATTTCAAACAGCCCCCCTGTGCACTGGGCTCTAGGCACACAGTCTCTAAAGCGCAGTCTATCCTCCTGTTAAACAGTGTCGCTGCCTTCTGCCTTCCAGTAAGGGGCTCAGTCGGGGAAACACATTTCCAGGCCGAGTTCAGGGAGCAGCTATTCTCTGCGGAGCCATCCTCCAGGGTTTGTAGCTCCACCTTATCGCAGCCTTTTTATCCTCCCCCAGCCCCACTGGCCGACGTGCCTGTCCGTCATCACTCATCACCGTGTCTTCTAGGTGTAGGTGGCTGTATGGACAGCATCTTTGTTTGCCTTGCTGGATAGGTGATGCTTGCTTGGCTGAGAGGTGGTGTTGGTGGTGAAGGTGGTGAACTGGAATATCTTACAGGTCCTGTAGTAAAAAAGGGAAAAAGAGACTAACATGAATTCAAGTCAGACCCTGGCTGTGCCAGAGGTTTTGAGGTATTCCCACAGTGCTTGCCACACATCACTGCAGAACATGTGCCTTTATGTTTTGTTGTTAAGTCTAAACCATTACAGAAAACATTACAGTATGTGTTTTTATGGAAAGAGCTGCAGGTACATGTACATGCAGGCATACTGCACATGGGATCTCACATGTATGTGCTATACATGTATCGTAGCAGGTCTGCAGACATGTAAGTGAGCTGGCTGCAGTGTGCAGGAGCTTGGAGATGGATGCAGCTGGCTAGTGAACCAGTTCCACTGTGAAAGACACAGCGGGAACGCCTACTAATTGAGCTGGTGTGGTGGTGGTGGAGCGCTTTCTTTCCCCTTATCCTCCTCCGCAGCCCCCCAGTATCTCTCGTTCACCCTTTCCGTCTTCCCTCTGAACTGCCAGTTGCCCATCCTCATGGCCTGGACTCGGACCAGCAGCTTTCGCTCTCTCTGTCTTTTATCTCTCCGTCTTTCTGTTTACCTCTCTGGAGTAACTCATTCTTTTAAACCTTCAATCTCACTTCTTTTTTTTTTTCTCAATTTCTCCATCGCCGAGTGCTGCCTGTCTCTCTAGTTGCCCTTCTTTTCTCTTTCTATCCCCGTCTCTTTCATTCTTTCGCTCTCTGATCTAACTGCCCCCATTCGTCTTTTGTTCCCACTCAGCCGCTGCACAAAACAGTTTTTTCTTCTCTCTGTGTATTCGTGTGTGAGCTTACAGGTAACCCGTTAATGAATCTGTGTGGACGCACACCGCGTGTGTCCCTCAGCTCTAGATAGCCACAGCTGAAGGCAACATGTGTGTGTGTGTGTGTGATTTCATCGATATATGTGTTACAGCCCTGAACACAGGCAAAGGGAGAATTTCAGAGGGGAACCCATGGGTGAGGTGGTTGTGTGTGCATGCATGCGTGTACGTATGTGTCTGCTCTTCCCTTTGATTAGGCTGCTCAGCGTAAATTGGCGCTGCACAGACCCACACACAGACCTTCAGATCCCTCAGCTGATGACAGCTCTGCCTCAGCCCGCTAACAACAATCTCTCTCTCTCTCTGTCTCTCTCTCTCTGTCTCTCTCTCTCTCTCGCTGTCTTGCTCTCCTTTTTCTCTCTGTTTCTCATACTCTATTTCTGCCGCTTAGACGTGGGAGTTGAGGTGAGGAGAGGCGGGGAGAGGAGATGAGAGAGGAAGATGGAGGAAGGGATAAAGGGAGGATGACTGAAAGAGTGGAAAAAGGGAGCTCGCAGGAGATGAGGGGTGAACAGAGTGAGGGAGCTGGAACAGCAGGGAATCGCACAAGCAAAATAAGGGTGGTGGAGGAAGGTGGGGGTGGAGGTGGAGGGGGCGAATAACAAGAGGAAGAGGGAGAGAGAAAGGGTGGAGAGAGCATGTGGGGAGGATTGCAGGGAGTGATGCTGGGTGGGGTGTTTTGATCAGCAGCCAGCTTTTCATCCCTGTCAGTCTGCACAGAGGAGAACAGGAAAGGAAGAGAGAGGGAGGGAGTGAGGGAAAGAGAGATGCAGAGAGGGGAGGGAGGGAGGAAGGGAGGCTACTGCCACTGCTGCCTCAATGCACCGCTGCTCCCTGCTGAATGTCAGCATCTCTCCCTCTCTACTTCCCTCCCCCCATCCCTTAGCATTTGACCTTCCTCTTTGTGCTGCAGTGTAAACACGCCACCACCAGATGGCGTCTGTCTTGCAGGAGAGTTGATTGTGGAGCGGGCTGTTCATAATAACACAAGAACGGTGACCCATCGTAGTTGCAGTGGTCTGCAGTCATAACAGTGGTCGTTGAGTGACAGCACTACACGAAGGGCACAAAAGTGAGTGTTTGCAAAACTACTGGTGGTTGATATGGGTTGAGCTTGCCAAGGTCATTGGGTACATATTGATTTGGTAACAGAATATGGGTCAGCCCGAGATGAGATCCTGACCGTCTTGGCATGGGAATGGATAGGGTACTTGATACAGGTGAACAACGAACACCAACGTGAACCCTCGTGTTTCTTCCTTTGATTCTTTCTCTGTTCTACAAGAGCTGACAATTGTGTTTTCTGCTCTGCACTGTATCATCTATCCAGCCATGGTGCTGCTGCTTGTGACAGCAATGTGTGAACTCATTTTCTTTTTTCTTTTTTTTGGTGAGAGGGATGGGGGAAAAAAAATTCAATCGAAACGCACAGCTTGGAGCAGAGAGGCTATAAATGTTCTAATAGGAACACAAAACTAAAACTGTACATGGACACATATGAAAACACTAATGCCTGAGAGGTTGTTACCCTGGGTGATACCAAATCATCATTCTTTCTTCTATGCATGGCTCACTGTTAAAGTAGGATGCAGTAAGAATTTGGTAAAATATTTAAAACCCTAAAAACTGATAATGTAAAGATTGATATAAATTGATTCACTAGTTTAAAGGTTTTCATTTTCTTACCTCATGTTTAGGACATTTTATGGAGAAATCATCCTCGTGGAATGTGCAGCCTAGGCAGGAAGAGAGAAAGCAAAGAAAAGGAATAAGCTAGAGTGTTGCAGATAGACAATAACAATGAATGAAACAAATAGCATGAGGCAACAACCCAGCCAAAGTAAAATGTGTAAGAAAGAGGCAGAGAGAGAGAGAGAGAGAGAGAGAGAGAGAGAGAGACAGAGGAATAAAGAGAGACATTGAGTGGATAAGTTGCGATGCAGACAGACAGTCAGATATGGCCGGTGCACTCAGCAGGATTAAAAAGGGCCTCGCTCTGCTCCCTGTGCTGGCTAAAGGCAGACGTGGCAGGCCTTCTAATCCTCACACTGTACTTCCTTGGCATGAGGTAATGTAAGGGAAAGCCATACAACAACACATGTGCTGCTGACACACAGACACTCACTTATATTGACAACAATGACCAGGGACATACACACACAAGCATTGAAGGCAGTGTGGTTGTAAGACGCACATAGGGTAGCATTAGAGCCAGCAGGAGGGCAGGAGGCAGGAGGGCACACATGGAGAAACACACACACACACACACACACACACACACATGCACACACATGCACATCCTGTCCCCAGACAGCAAAATGGATGGACGGAGCCACAGGGGTTGTGGTCAATAATGCACACATGCACACCCTCCACCCTCCACCCTCTGTCTCTTCCCCCCCTCTCCCTCTTGCACACTCCAGGATCCCACTTTCCCCTCATCATCCCCTTTATTCAAGGCTCCCTACGTCTTTCCCCTCCCTCCTTCTCTCTTTTGCTCTCTCTTAGCACTCTCACACATCTCTTCTCACACTCAATAATGTTACTTCCTGATGCATTTTCCTTCTCTCATTTTACCCACATCCACTTTCCTTCCCCTTGCTTTCTTCCCTCTCCTTTCATTTTTCTCTTTTTTTTCTCTACCTGCCTTATTTTTTCCTTCCCCACAACCCTCTAAACCCATGTTTAATTTCCCATTCCCAATTTCCCTCCTCATTTCTCCTCCCTCTCCCTAGCTTTTCTCCCCTTTTCATCCCTTGTTGCTCTCTTCCTTCTCTCGCTGCGGTCTCTTACCTATCTCTTTGGCGCAGACATAGTGGTATTTATGAGAGCAGCCTCTCCAACAGCAGCTGAGGGACGCCCCCACAATCTGGCACTTGTAGCAGTTCTGGGGTTAGTCAGACAGACGGACATATGGACCAAGAATCAACAAAGAAACAAACAAATTGAACGATGGAGGGGCATCGGGATAGAGAGGGTAAAAAGAGGAAAAAACGGCAAAATGTTAATGTCAATTTCTCAAAGACGCTGCATATTATTCCATTTAACTTAACTTAAGCATGCATACATTTTAGAATAGACTGTTAATTGCTATCGTACCGTTTGGGCTGAGTTGTTGGCAGCCTCCCTCAGTCCGTATAGCCTCCCAGCTACCATAATTACTCCCTTGGTCCAGATGGCACAGTTTTCATGGGCCCAGTGCTCTTTAGCCTCTGCCTCCACTTGTAGCCTTTTGAACATGCTGTCACCACCCTCTTGGTCACTTGAGGCCCCTGTGCTGATAGCCTGAAGCTGCTTCATCCTCCTGAACCTCTCTCGGAGAGTTAATCTTCGAGGACCACTCTCCTGACCTATCCTCTCTGTTCTTTCTGCCCGCCGGTAGCGCCAATGGTGCCTGCTACTACTGCCCTCTTGAGTGAAAGCCTCGGTATTGCCCTCCTTTTCTGTGCTGCCTTCACCCTCGTTCTTTGAGGAGCTTGGTTCTTCACTGCTGCTGCTGTTGTTGTCATTGGTTTTCTGTGACTCTTCCCTGACGGAATCTGTGTGCCCGATCGTCAACATTTTCCGTGGAACGCCATCCTCTGTGTAGTAGGGTCCACACAAATCCCCTAGGTCTCTGTAATTTGCTGGCTTTCCACACAGGCAACATGTAAGACACCTGTCAATGAGATTTCTATTCACCAAGGGTCCTTGTAGCATGGCAGCAGTGTGTGGCACTATTTTTGCAACTGTGAAGGGATTCCTCATTCTGAGTATGCCCTTTTTTCTACGTCTCTGAAATACCACTGCATCCTCAGGCTTGTTGACTATGGCACACCAAGAAGAAAAGTCTCTGGAGTTGTTAATCCGTACATAAGGACAGAAAGACAGTTTAGAACTTTGATGGACTGGTTTGCGCCTGATTCTTTTCACAGAAATGATCTCAGTCTGCTTTTCTGATATTGTTACTACAGGACCCACGATACATGGTTCTACTTTTTCCTTACTTTCTTTTTCCCTTCCATCCATTTCTTCTTTTTCTCTCTCCTCTTTTTCGGCCCGTTCACATCCTGCAGCCCTTACTACTGCTTCAATAACCTCCATGGCGTCTTTCATCCCAGGTTTTGGCCCAGGCTTTTTGTGGACCTTCACTGGCTTGCCAGGAATCTGCTCTGCTGAGGTTTTGCCTCGTTTCCTCTGAGTTGGATTTGCGGATGGTTTTCTGCCTCTCCTAGGTTTCTGAATGAGTTCTATGCTGGTTACCTGGGAGGCTTCTGTGATCTCATCTGTGCTGATTGGCAGAGGTATTGTGGACTCTGTGGGTGTTACCGACTCTTCTAGCCTCACCTGTTGTTCTACTGTTTCAATATTTTTCTCCTCAACTGTCTCTGTTTCTTCTAGAGGGGCTTGGCCCTTTCTTTTCTTTCTCCTCTGTTTTAGATGCATCTCATGGTTGTTTTTAATGGCCCTCTGCTTGGCTAGCCTTGGCGTTGTAACTATTAGGCTCCCTGCTTCCAAGGCTACTACTGAGGCATCTGTGCTCTCCACCATGGCCCATCTCTTCCTTTTAGTTCTGGTGGACTTAGTGGGAGCAGATGATACACCTTTTGAGGCCTGTTGTGTCCACTCTCCTAGAGATCTGACTTCAACTGGGGCCTCCATTGAGCTCCAAACCTTGTCAGCTCTGACATCATGCTGTATCCCTGGTTTAATGTGTTCTTGTCTTGTCTGCCCCTTATTCACAATCTCTTCTCCCATCCCTTGTCTCACCTCCTCTGCTGTTGATGCCTCTCTTCCTTGTGCCATCTCCTTTTTTCTCACTGCTCCTTCACGTTGTTTCAGTACTTCCTGTCTAGAATCTATGCTTTTTACTTCTCCCTCTATCACCTCAATGTTATTTATGAGCATAGATGGCTCACCTTCCTTTAGGACAAGTTGAGGCAAAGCCCTGGCTGTCACATCATCACTTAGATTGCTGTCCATCTGGGGAATTGGAAGGTGTTTCTTTGAGCTTGGAGATGTAATTTTCTGCACCATGGCCTCGTATTTCTGTCCTCTGCCTTTGCGTGGTGGAAGAACTTTTGTTTTAGTGGGGCATTGAGGAGGCACCACAGGCACATCACTAGTGATGTCCGTCTCACTGATGTTTGGAGGCGTGTCTTTGGGTGGTGGAGGGATCACAGAGACTTTCTTGGGTGGCCCTCGCTTTCTTTTGGGGCCATGGACACCCTTCTCTTTAAGTGCAGAGACAACCTGTTCCACTAGACGTGGTTGAGGTGGTAAGGGTTTTGGTTTGGGCTTTGGACCCCTCTTTTTCTTTACTGGTTTTGTAGAAAGTTCTGGGCTAGATTTCCGTTTTAATGGAAGTAATGTCTTTTCTTCAGATTGTTCCGTTAGGACTGGTTTGGCAAGTGGTGCAGATGGGTCTGCTGAAACATCTGTGTTTTTGACTGCATTGGGAATAGAAGTTGGAGTTTTTTCAACAGTAACAGGTTCTTCTACTTTCGGAGAATCATCAGTAGCTTTAATTTCTGTTAGTGTCTGGGGAAAAATATCTTCCCCTGTGACTTTTTCTTTTGACAGTTTTTCCTGTGAGGGCTTTCTGGATCTTAAGACCATATTCTTACCCTCCTTCTCTGGAGCCTTAACCTCATGGTTCGCTTGTTTTTCATCCTGGTTCACTGGTTTAACATCCTGGGTTACTTGTGATATTAAAGCTTTTGGGCTCTTCCTGGCCCTGCTTTGCAGTCCTGTCAAAGGTTGAATGGTTTCTTCTTGTTGTACCAACTTTACCTTAGAAACTGAGCCTTTAGGGCGACCCACTGAGGCCTTGATGGGTGCAGTGTCATCGGAAGGCAAAACATCTGCATGCTTGGGTCCAGGCTTAGGTCCTGGTTTTGGACCTAGCTTTAGAGCTGGTTTTGGTCCAGGTTTTAATCCAGATTTTGGCCCAGGTTTTGGCCCAGTTTTTAAGCCTGGTTTCGGTCCTGGTTTTCGTTTCAGAGGTGTCTCAATTTTCTGTGGCGGCTCTAATTCATTTGCCACAGGTTTTGGTCCTGATTTAAGTCCAGGTTTTGACCCGGGCTTTGGTCCAGGCTTAAGACCAGGTTTAGGCCCTGGTTTTAGACCTGGCTTTGCTCCCGTTTTTGGCCCTGGTTTTAGCCCTGGTTTGAGCCCAGGCTTTGAACCTGGTTTTGGGCCTGGTTTTCTCTTCACATGAGGCTCAACTTTGGGTGGCAAATCTGGTGCATTGAATGAGCGAGTGCACATTCTCGAACGGAAACCATCAGTTAGCATTTTGGGAGTCTGACTTACGATAGATTCTTGATGAGCTAAGTCCATTGGATCTGAGAATAACATAGTTTTGCTTGGAGGCATGCAGGGTTTCTGTGTAAGCGAGGGAGCTCCTTCCTCTTCCTTTTCCCCCTCCCTCTCCAAGCTTAGCTGTCGCCTGATTCCCACACCTGAATTCATGATTCTTCTTCTACCCCTTGCATGCTTACGTCCAAATGCCCTCGGCTGAGCAGATGGGGCCACAGGTTCTGGCTTGGCCAACGGAGTCACTGCACTGGCGCAGCTAATGCCCGGCTCCATGTCTTCATCACCTTTTTTGGGGGAGGGAGGAGTGTCTGCCCAGGAGGGGGCTGAGGGAAGAATCGACTTCCCTGGCAGCTGAGGAGAGTCTGGCTCCAGCACTTTAGCATCACTGTGATCAATATGATCCCTGGCCTGAGCTGGAGGTGTTGTCTTGTCATTGAGAGCTGAGAAGACTGGCATAGCAGACTGAGGCTGAGGAGCAATATCACCAATGGCTGACTCCCTTGCAGAAGCATCTGCTGTTGCTGCTGCTGCATTTGGATGGGCAGGCGCCCCTGCAGGCTCGTTGTCAGTATGGAGCTCTGTACTCGGACTCTCTGTCCTGCTGCAGAGATCCCCAGATGGCTTCTCTTGCCCATCTCTGTTAATGTGATCCTTAGTCGATGACACTTTCTCCCCCTCCTCCAGTTCCTCCCTAACCTCTACAGACAGAGGAGGGGAAAGAGAATGTTGTTGTTTCTGTATTTCTCCTTCTCCCTCTTCATCTGCCTCATCCTGTGCACCCTCATCCTCCTCCCCCTCCTCTTCATCTTCCTCATCTCTGCTCTCTCTCTTGACTGAGTTGCTCTCGTCCAAGGCCTCAACTTGGGGGGTTGGAGAGGTGTTCTCTGAACTGTCCTCCTTCTCTGTGGAATATTGATCCTGTTCAAGGTCACCTCTAGATATAAAAGGCAATGTTTTCACTGAGCTCTCAGATGCAGTTGGAGACTCAGATTTGAACGCTTCTGATTTCATCTCATGGCCAAAGTGTTCCTTGTGGCTGGAGTCAGAGAGACCTGCTGGGGACTGTCCAACTGAGTCTCTTGTATCAGGGTCATATTTGCTCTGGACAGTTTGGTACACTGTCTCCTTGTAGCAATATCTTTTTTCTGTCATTCCTTTGTTTACTTTGCTGTAGAGAGCTGGACATTTCTCTTCATCTGACCATTTCTCCAGATTCTCTGTAGATTTAGTTGTGTCTGAATCTCTCTCGCTGTCAGGCGATTTCTCTGTTGACACCTCCTCTTTGTCAGCTGATTTTTCTGTCCAGGCTGATTCTTCAAAGTTCTCTTTGACAGGCTCGTTGATATGTTGTATATCTGAAGGGGAGTCCCTTTCTTGTTTCATTGGACTGGGGATTGTAATGCTTATAGGAGACCTCTCATCGCCAATGCTCTTTACTGGAGTATTCATGCCATCCCCTCCCTGCCCTGACTGACATCGAGTAGGGTCAGGGGTAAGGTTGTGCAGACCTGAGTCTCCAGACCTGGTGGACATATCATCTGGAGATGTCATGGAGCATGAAGAGGCTGTGTCCAGGTTGAGTTGTGTGTTATTGGGAGCCTGTGCTGGACTTCTGCCCTGGCCACAGTAGTAGTAACCCCTCTCCAGTTGTTCATCACTACTGCTGGAGTAGCCTCCCTCATGGAGTTCCATGGGCATTGGCTGGTGCTGTGGGGTAGAGTAAGGGTCCTGCATGGGACCAATACTACCACCACCACCACCATCTGGATATGGAGGACTTTTGTACTCCTCACCCTTTTTGATGGATGCTCCGCTTCCAGCACTGCTGTTGCTACCGCCACTGCTGCGCTTACCACCTTTCTTGTTGGCCACCAGGGCCTCTGATAGCAGCAACTGCTGGACATTATTAGAGATGTTCTCTACCTGAGAGGTGAGGGCATTCAGGCTCCACAAGCTGGGGTTTGACAACAGCTTCTCTGAGAAGCGTTCTTTCATGGTGGGGACCTGCGGTGTGGTGGTGTAGCTGTGGGGGGCTGCATGGGGCACATTGGGCGAGGGGTGTGATCGAGGGGGCATCAACATGGTATTGGTGCTGGCTTGCTCCTGCATGCCAGCTGAAGAGGATGAAGAGGAGGATGCTGCCCCAGGGGTCATGGGAGGTTGGCCATACTGGAATGACTCTGGATTGGTCATTAGTGGTGAAGGGGTGGAGCTGTATGAGGGGGAGCGTCCTACAGAGCGTGCTGGAGAGTGGCTTGAGGAGGGGCTACAAGTCTGATAATACTGTTCTGGTGATCTGACAGACAGCTCTGAGAGACAGTAGTTTTGTTGGGGTTGGCTATAGTGTTGGTATTTAGGGTGGGGCTCCTGGGGGTTGGTCATGGCCTGTAAAGGGGGCTGTTGCTCATAACCTCTGGAGGGAGGCTGCTGGTAGCCATAAGTGTTCTGGGTCGACCTGTAACCCCCCTGCTTCAGACTGCTGTGGCTGCTCATTTGTCTGCCATACTGGGAATTTGGGGGAATGTTGTAACCTTTATAACAGTGGGGCATAGGGCTGCACTTTTCCATGTATGGTGAAGGAGAGGGTGAGTGCTGGGGGTAGTGAAGGTGACTCTGGGGGTACATGAGAGGGGAGGGGGCAGGGTTAGGGGGGTGGGGCTGATGGTGGGGGCTGGTATAGGCAGGGGTGGAGGGCTGGTGGCACTGGGTCTGAGAGTGGCCCAACATGGTTGGGTCTATGTACTGGGAGGAGCCAGGTGCAGGGGTACCACCAGCCTCTATACGCCCCACCATTTCCTGGTCATACTGTGCTAACTGGGCAGAGTCCTCCCATTTCTGCTGGAGGTGGCCCTCGCTTAGATACTGGGCTGAGTAACTTGCAGGGCCCATGTGGTTACTATAGCCCCCAGGACCCTGTAGGTGCTGACTGGGGTTTGGTGCGGGCACTTTGCTTCCTCTGTAGGCTTTCTTTGTCTGCGAAGGTGCTGTGCCCCCAGTTCCACTCCCATTCCCTCCACCATTGCCTGGGTATCCAGGGTAGGCTTGCTGGCTGTAACAGTCCTTGGGTCCTCCTCCAGTTCCCGGTCCTACAGCTGGAGTCATGCTCGTGGGGTTTGCCAGTGAGTGAGCCTCATAGCCTGTTCTGCTGTGCCCGGGCACTGGGCCTGGATGTGGACCGGGGCTTGGGTGCGGGTGCTGGGGGTGGGGATGATGCGGATGTTGTCGGTAGGTCTCTAGGCGGGATAATTCATGGGGCTCCTGCTGGTAGCAGGGTTGGTTGCTGTGGTAACCACCGCTGCGCTCACGGAAGGACTGCATAACTCCCTCCAACTGCAGCCAGAGCTGGGAGGGGGAGGTGAGGTGAGACAGGAAAGGGGGAAGGGGGGTTTGGGGTTCTGAAGGCAGGGAGAGAGGGGGCGAGAGAAAAGAGAGACAAATTGTGAGGGTTAGTGCTGTTGAGCCTCAGGTTAATCTGGCTTACATTTTCTCCTCTCATATTCAATGTCTAATTCTACTTTAACATCCACCTGAAGTCAAAGCAAAATTCTCTCCCTCTTTGAGAACCATTGAAGATAACGTTTTTTCACACTGGATCACACTAACATTCAAACACACACAAGTATGCACATCCCGTAGATACAGTATTATCTGTCTTTTTCCCCATATTTGAATAAATTGTGCATGTGTTTGTGTGAATGTGCATTCTTGTGTGTGTGTGTGTGTAGAAAATGGCCCCTAAATGGTGCCGGCTCCAGAATCTGTTCCAGCCTCTCAAGATGGAGGGGCAGACAAGTGAGGCAATCTCTGGTGCAATGATTGACATGTCTGGAAGAAGAAGAAAGAGAGATGTTGGAACTTAATTACTTATCGGTAATACATAAGTAATCATAACAACCACAGTGTGGATGTGTGTGTTAATATGTAAGGGTGCATGATTGAGACCAAGCAAATGTTCAAACACAGCAGGCCACAGCAATAAGATGACATCTGAAAAGCATCCATGTTGGTTCATAACACTCATTTACAGAGCCTCTGTGGCTATTTAGCTTTCCAGCTGACTTTGTATGATGCATTATTCATTATTATTGTTTTGGATCAAATATGATCCCCAGACTTAGCCCCATTTTTCTAAACGCTCTAAGATATTAAAATGTATTACTTAAACAAACAATGTAAAGTGATATTATCTGGTTTGTCTTTGATGCAGTGTTTCATAAAAGGTTCCACTGAGCCCTATTTTTCTTCTTCCCTCTCCTCCCTGTCTTTTCCTGCACAGATGCAAACTCCAATTTCCTCCAAGAGGAAGTGGTAAGTGTGTTTATGTGCATGCTTTAAGTACACCAGTAGGGGTGTCATAGAGTGTGTTTGTGTGTTTGGTGTGTTTCTTCCAGTGTATGAGTGCACGTGGCAATGTTTGGAATCTTTTTCCTGCTTATGCGTGTGTGTGTGTGTTTTTAGACATTCACACAAAAGAGAAAGGAAAAGAGGAGGTGGAAGAGTGCTCTGCTCTATAAAAGGAACAGAGTCACCTGGAGACAGAGCACTGAGCTTGTGTGCGTGTCCGTGTGTGTTTTTGTGTGTGTGTGTCAGCCGTTTCCAGCACAATATCCCGGCATTCAACCCACCCCAGGGACAATGGTGCATCCCACCAGACGGAGAGCAGCATTATTCATCTCTGAAACACACTGTGTGTGTGTGTGTGTGTGTGTGTGTGTGTGTGTGTGTGTGTGTGTGTGTGTGTGCGTGTGCGTGTGTGCGTGCGTGCGCAAGGAGGCGAAGCAATGGGGGATTATTGCGTGCATGCATTCTTGCGTGTGTGTGAATGTGTCTGTGAGTGTAGGTCTGTTTGTGTTTATGTATGCAGGCCCACAGCTTTTGGCTGTCCCATGAATATACACACAAACACACAGTAAACACACACATTCATAGGCAAACACATACACACCAGAACACACACCTATAGATTCCCCTGGAGATTCTCTGTCCTCCCTACTACCTTTCTATCTCCCCTGCCTGCAGCCTACTGGTGCTTCACCCGTGGTGATGTGTGTGTGAATGTGTGTGTGAGGACACTTGTTTACACAATGACCTAAATAAGATGCTTATAGGCGACAAGGGGTAGGATTCTACCAGACCAAGCTTGTCGAGCACAGCAGAGAGGATGGACTGACGCACTCGTCACTTTTGGGATCCGGTGTTGTGATGTCATGTGTCTGTACATTTGTGTGTGTTTCTGACACATCCGCTCTTCTCCACAATAGCATATTTTGAAGAATAATTAATTGGATTTTTCCCTGTTTGTGTGTCTCTCACTAAAAAAACAAAGCAAACAAGCCAAGTAAACCCTCTTCCCAATCAATTTACTTCCTTCCTCCTTCTGTCCTTTCTCTCAAACACACATATGTGAGTGGCATCTACATTCCTATCACGTCTCCTCTCCACCTCCACGCTGCACCTCCTCCTCCCGCTTCTATCTTCCACAGAGAGCCCGGCATTGTGGAGCCAGCCGACTGCTGTATTTGTGGATGCACCACGTCATGTCACGCTGCTCCCTGCCTCAGTAGGGGTCAGAGAGGAGAGAGGACGATGGATACATGCTGAGATCGCTGAATCCTCTCTGTTGATCTGTCTATCTATCAGTCTGTCTGTCCGTTTATTAGGTAGCATTGATTTTGCTGCTGCTTGAGCACAGAGAAGGAGGGATGAAGAAGAAGCAAACACGCATCACTCACCGTCTGTCCTTCGTGTGCACATGGTACACACAAACACACACACACACACACACACACATGCGCACACACACACACACACACACACACACACACACACACACACACACACACGTGTGTATTTTATGCTTTTCCCTCTCAACACAATGTTATCTGTGTCGAGAGGGTACCTTTCTCTCATCTCTACTTCTGTTTAAACCTCCTCTCCCTTTCTTTTCCACTCTCAGATCTCCTCCTCTGGCCCCGTGCCGTGACGGGAGGAGAATGTCAACGGGAGGGGAAAAACAACAAGGCGTTGGGGGTCTTATGGGAGGCGAGAGAAAAGGAGTCATTCGAGGCTGGGGGAGAGATTGAGGATGGGGGATGCTAGATGGAAGTGATAGAATGATAAGTTTGAAGAGGAGGATGATGGAGAAGGGGCTGCGGAGGACAGAGGAGGATAGATGATTTACTGAGTGGGCTTTACAACCTGGGCTCCTGGGAAATATGAGCTGCCGCAGCAATCGCCACACACGCACACTTTACGCGCACAGAGGCACATGCAAAATGGTAGATTGTGAGCAAGCTTACAAGGCAGTGGGGTCCATAATTAGTCAAATGCTTCACCACAACAGGCAAACATGAGCTGCTAGACGTGTGATTGATTGTATTGGGCTCTGCCCACTTCAAATCTCATCAAGGCAGCTGCCTTCATAACCAGCTTCATTGTTATTGTAGATTTGTAAACCTTAAAGTGACATCAGAGTTTGAATGTTTGAAGGTGCTTTTCCATGTGTATTTCTTGAAGAACATCGTGACCAGGAGGACCGTCAGATCTCCAGCATCAGAATGTGTCTGTAAATCTAATATTGTCAGGAAGGAAGGACAGGAGGGAAGGAGTGTAAGGGAAGGATGGAAGGAAGGGTGAAGGAAGAGAGGAGGGGGAATCTGATTGTTCCGCTGGATGGTTCATAATGCGCTGAGCTGCGACTGGTTACTGGCCCCCCCCTTCATTCTTTTTTTATCCTCTCTCCCTCTCTTTCATCGCATCATCTTCAGAGGCAGCTTGAGATGGGATTTATCTTCTTTCTCTCCACACACACACACACACACACACACACACACACACACACACACACACACACAAGCCACATTAATGCACACACAGACACAGACAGCTCTCTCGCATCATCTCTGGCTCTGAAGCACTTTCGCTTCAAATCCTTTTCCTGCTCTCTGTCTATCTGACACAAACAAACACACACATGCAAATGCACAAACACATACACACGGACCCACACACAGACCCACACACATAAATGGAGGCATACAGTGGAAGGTTGGAACGTCTCCCTGTGTACGTTTTTACCTCCCCAGTCATCCTGGTTAATTATGCATGCAGAGGCAGTTTGCTGGGGAGGTGGAGCGGCCTGGGAGGAAACAGACACACACACACACACACACAAACTCACCCCATCACACATATTCTCAAACAGCCGCACTTCACCACCACCTCCGGAATCATCACAACACGCCCCAGCACCACGCACACCAAAGCTCAGCTCACATGCTCCTCGACAAACCCGACAACGCACTTGAAAATAACCCAAACATGTCACTCTCCCTGACTCCCCCCCCCCGCCTCCCCCCCCACACACACACTCACGTCTAACACATCTGCCTTTAACACCCTGTTTAACGCAGCACGCTCCAAAATAACACCGCTACCCACCCTGCTGCTGCTCCCAATCAGCACGCTGCTACCCCCCATCCTAATTGCACACACTTCAACAAGACGGCATTCAGATGCCTCCAATCATTTCCCCTGTTCAGATCTGCCTGCATCCTCCCCTCTCGGTGGACACTGTGCCCTTTTCCTTGATAACCGCAGGTTCAACCCACTGGGAAAGCAGACAGACAGATGGACAGACACACATCTTCCCTCTGTCTCTCTCCTCCTCTCATCTGCAGTGTCTGGACAGGCTGTGTGGGTGGGTTCCTACCCAAGGGAGAGGCTTAGGAGATGGAGGAAGCCAATATCTGCTCTGACATTTGTCAGTGTCCCGTTGTCATGACACACAGCTGGAGGTCACCGGGGGTCACCGGCAGCCAGTCACATAGATTATAGGAAGAGACATAGAGGGGGCGGAGACCGGCCGTTGACACTCACAGACAGACAGACAGATTGAAAGATGGACATATGGCACTTTGAGGCTATTGGACAATCAGCAAATTAACTTGATTGGAGTGCTGATGCTGAGGGAATATTGTATACATAAGCTTTTAATTAATGATGTAAGCAGTGTAATTTTATTGAGCATGTTGGTCATACATTAAGTCCGGCAAATTTCCATTAAATAACATCTAAAACATAAATTGGTATCCATCGTCTCCATCTGTTTGCTTATTTTCCAACTCCATGTGATACACTGGCATCACAGTTTAAAAAAACAAACAATATTGCCAAAAACATTTCAATGGAAATTAACACTTCTCTGTAATGTCCTACCAAGTCATCTGTCTCCCCTTGATTATATCCAGCTCTAAATTCTTGTTGAAATCTGACTGAGCTTTGAGACTGAAACGGCTCGATGGCATCTGAAACGGAGGGAAATGAGCCTTACCGTGGCCGATCTGGGAGACCATTTTGGTTCTGAGCGTGAGGCCAGTTAATGTGATGCAGGGTCTGTGTGTGTGTGTGTGTGTGTTTGTGTGTTTGTGTGTGTGTGCGTGTGTGTGTGTGTGTGTGTGTGTGTGTGAGAGGTACAACTGTCGGATCTCTGGGGTTTAGGATGACTCATCGACATTCACAGGCATGGCACATTAACACCAACCACACACTCTATGCAGACATTACTCACATGTATGAACCTGGAAGAAGAGAAGAGGGGAGTCTTGACTGCACAGAGACAAACAGACAGACACACGCACGCACACACACACACACTGCTGCAGCTTCAGCATGCTAGAATAAATAAAGGTCAGAGAGAGAGAGAGAGAGAGAGAGAGAGCGAGAGAGCGAGAGAGGCAGATGTATGTGTCTGTGAGCGAGAGAGGAATGCATCAGCCACTAGAGTTATCTACTTTGTGGTTTAGGTACAGAAATCCGATTTGGCTCTGAAAGCAGAATGCAGAGGCGATGTTATCCCTCTATACTGTAGAACGACATCCTCTCTTTTTGCTCTTTTAGTCTCTGGGGTGAAAAAAAAAGGAGAAATTTAATTAATTGACGTGTGGACATGTATCTATTGCTTTCTATTGTCCTCCTTTGACAGGTTGGTGTTGTCCAATGACCTTTCCCAGTGGAACAACATCACGCTGGGATGTGTTTACGCCTTAAAGACAACAACAAAAAAAACAAAACAAACAGGGTCTACTGTCACCTTGGCAACGACAGAGCCACGCAGTCAAGTGAAAAACCTTGTGTATGCATGTGGCATGAAGAAATCTCACAAGAAAACCTAGTGAATATGGTGAGGAGGCTGAGTCTATATAGAAGGGATATTTTAGGCAAAGATGACACATAACAAAAACACACACTCATTTATGTAGCATGCTGGAAATCAGATCGCACACATGCATGCAAACACACAGAAACACACACACTAACACAATTGGATGGTAATGTTTTCCAAGTAAAAGTTGGATTATGATGCTGTTGAGGTTCATGTTACGCATGGGGCATCAAGTCAGAATTGTGTCAAAGCAGAAATTCATCAAACAAAATTAATTGAATATGATCTAAAAAAAGGAGTTTCTTAATTGATTGTTTAAAAGCGGGCATTTCAGGGATACATTAGTTGCTCTGACTTAATTCATTCTATACGTTTTCTGCCACAGATGACTCACTGTGTGAATATCGCCAATTGGAAAACTTTGCTGGAGGCCTAGGTATTGTGGTGGAGATTTTCTTTTTCCTCATCGCTGCATCTTTGAGAACTACATATTGATCACTTTGTCCAACACAAAAAAAGAGAAAGGAAGAGACGAGTATGTGTTGAGTGATACACAATCCAGACTCAAAGCAGCAGCATGAAGTCGACATTGTACGCTCTTTTGAAAGACGAGCTTTGATTTAAGTCTGCTCCATCTACATATATCACTTTATATGCGTAGTAGGGCATAACACTGAATCACTTTCCCACTCAGCAATAGGCGAAAGATGAGCATGTGGGCTGTAAAAGGACAAATCCTGTGGACCCATTTCTTTGAATATCTCTTTTCCAGACTTCTAGCCTTGCCCACAAAATCATCCATCCCTCCCCTGTTCTGCTCCTCCACACAACTCTCCTTTATCTCTTTTTCTATCCATCTTCCCTTTCTGTGTCTCCCTCTGTCTTTCAGCACGGTCACCTCCAGCGGGCAGCTGCCGAGCGTTGCCCTTTGAAGGACTAAACCTGGCTTTGTTTACATGGTAACGGAGCGCCGAGACGGGTGGGGACGGAGAGGGAGCGAGGGAAGAGTGAGAGAAAATGACAGGCACGTGGGCAATCAAGCGCACACACACACACACATGACATCGGCTCTGCTTGTTCCTGGCGAAGGTTGTCGTGGATACCTGGCATGTGACAAAAATCAAGCAAAAAGAAAACTGATTGCTCATTACCTGCTTTTTGTCCGCGTTCTTATGTGCAAGTGAGTGAATGTGTCGGTAGATGACGACAAAGAGGAATCATTTTCAGCTTTTGATAATACTATGAGCTCATACGTGCAAGCATTTAGGGTGAACATGCTTGACGAGAGCCTTCATGATCAAGCTTGACTGCCTACAATGCCCCCGCATTGTGTGTGTGTGTGTGTGTGTGTGTGTGTGTGCGAGGGCGCGTGTGCGAGGGCATTGCCGTATTCCTTTTAACCTTCCAGAACGCAGAGGGAGTGAGATGTACAGACAGAAGAAGAAGAAGAACAAAGAGAGAGAGAGAGAGAGAGAGAGAGAGAGAGAGAGAGAGGGGGAGAGAGGGAGAGGGAGAGAGAGAGATGCTCTGTGGGTTTATGTTCTCATAGTATTGATAACCTCATCCATGCCCACACATTTCTTTCTGCTTTTTTCCCTACAGGTCTCTCTTTCTCCATCTCCCTCTCTGTCGTCCTAACACACACACACACACACACACACACGCACACGCACACGGGAGTTGAGGTCCTGTAAAGTGGGCCGCAGAGCTACTTGGTATTCCATCAGAATCCTCCAGCAAGGGAGACTGTGGAGCACAAGAAAGAAACAATGCAGGAGGAAGATGGGACGAGAGAAGGAGACAAAAGCGCAGCATTCAGAAGCGAGTGAGTCTAGTTCAGTTATGAAATCCAATTTGAATGCTTATTCTAAACTTATTTCAAAAGCAGATGCAGAGAGGTACTTTTGCAGCAAAGGTGCTGAGTTTTGAGGTTGGAAAACAAACGGGAAATAGCTCATATCTCGCAGTGACCCATTTTGGTTTGGTCCAGCAAAGCTTCCTGCCACACAAGCACACTCACACACACGCGCGCACACACACACACACACACACACACACACACTCATCCGCCCTTTGCAGGTAATGGGGTAGAACGCTCCACTGAAGCAGAGGGAGCGGTGTTGGAGCAGGTTTGGTGTGACATCCCTGCTGGGGCTCATGGTGTTCCACTCCCATGTATTCGATCTCTCCACTCATTTACACGTACACACTTACTCACACGTGTGCACAAATTCACTCACAGGCACACACGCACACACACACACTGATTTGCACCTGCTCCCTCTTTGTGCCACTTCGGTTCATCTAATTGATGATGCTGTGTCTCTCTCTAACACACACACACACACACACACACACACACACTCACGCACTCACACATCCCACCTCTTCCTCTCTGTTCTCCTTCTCTCTGTGTCCTTTAAGTTGTCCCCTGTCCTCCATTGTCCTCTATCTTTCATACCCTTTACTTGCCCTGTAGCCACAGTGCAGCTGCTGGCAGTGCTGTGTGTGACTGTCTGCATATGTGTGTCTGTGACCTTGTCTTAGGTGAGATAGGGCAGGCAGCTTGTTGGTCTGGCACATTGAACCCATGGCCTGAAGGAGAGATTTGCAGTGGCGATGAGCAGCCTCATATATTGTCGTCAGCAGCTTGTTTGTCTAAAAATAAGAATGAGTGTCTTACTGTGTGAGGTTGCCTCCATATTATGCAAAAAGACAAGTCGTAACAAATGAATGCTTTGCTTTGAGGGACAGAAGGGGAAAATTCATAGCTTATGCATTCATTGGTGACTCATGTCTCTGACTTCATATAATCATATAATTTGCATATTGAAGAAGCATTACATGACGGCATCAGGTTTGTTTTGTCTGTGTGTGTGTGTGTGTGTGTGTGTGTGTGTGTGTGTGTGTGTGGTTATCTCACCCTGGCACACACATGCAGACACACAAATATGTACTTAAGTTTTAACAGCTCACTGAGGTCTAGTTTTATGTGCTTACACCAGTATTCACTTACATTCTCTTGAGAAAGTGCACTCTGATCCAAGAGCGAGAAAGAAAGGGCCTGCAAATGTGCCATTAAAGAGAAGGTGCAGAAGTTCCGATAATGCTTTGGGGGATATAAACAGGAAGTATAATGGTGCCAAGGAGTCAGTTAAACCAAGTAGTCTACAACCATCCGTTGCTACAACTTGAGCCCCATATTTTTAGCCCATATTTGTTAACAGATTGATTTACACCATTAAGGCTGATTTACACCATTAAAAGTATGCTGAATTGACTATTAGCAGTTCCTGTTTGCAATGTGCCCATGGAGGTACAGGCAACTATCACATCACTCTTGACACTGAAGAACTACTTAAAATGTGATGATTCTCAGGCAAGTTCTGGTGTTGCAAAGAGCGTCTTCTTTTCATGATTTCTAAGCCAATTTTACGAATGTTTAATTGTGATGTAATGGTATCATCAGAAAGGGTACGTCACACCGAATCTAAAAATATGTGTATCGTGTCTGTGTGTTTATATTTGACTGACCTATCACTCCGGGAAGGAGTCCGAGTTTTGACATAAATTCAGGGTATTCGGGCACTTATCCTCTACCACTCGCGTGACGGTGAGCTGTTGGTGGGCGGGGTCAAATCAGATGGCCTCCCTACAATAACTAACTAACCTTGTTGTTTGTAGAGCACCTGCTTTCACCTGTGCCTTTCACCTCATGCAGTAACTTATTCTCACATGTTTTCAATGTGAAAACCTCAAGGTGTAGACAGTGGGAAATAAAAGCCCGACAAACTACTGTTAGGGGTGTGTGCATGCATGTGCATGTGTTTATCTTTGCCTTTGTATGCACTTGATAGCAGTCATTCTCCTGGATTCTTTAAAAAAAAAAAAAAAAAGAAAAGAAAAAAGCGCTATGTCTGTATTTGTGCCTCGCAGCATCTTCCCAGAAAGGTGTCCTTGATGGCCTGCTCTCTCCTCTATACTCTCCTCTCCTCTCCTCTCAACTGTTACCTGAGAGCCAGACTGGGGAATACTTTACTCCATCTGCAGACGCAGACAGACTGACACTAAAAGGAGGCTAGCCACAGATACACTGATGGCAGATAGCTGAAATGAGAGGAGGACAGCGAGTAGAGATCGAGGAGAAGACGACATATGATCCGATAGGGCCGAAAAGAGTTGGAGTATGGAGGGCAAATATGGAGGAGAGGAAAAGGCAGATGTGGGGAGATTAGGAAGACATGGAAGACTGATGGGATAGGTGAGAGAAAGTGGAGTGACGGGAAGGGAGAGAGGGAAATATGAGAGGGTCAGGAAAAAGGTGGTGGGAGAGAGGGGAGGTTAGTGGCGAGATGTGAAGGAGGGTGAAGCGTAGGCCTACAAGAGAGGCGACGAAAGGCACGAGTGAGGGGAGAGATGCTGCGAGATCAAGGGAGCTGGGGGAGAAAAAGACGGGGAGTGAGAAGGGGAGATGCAGAGAAAGAAGAGGAGAGGATGTGAGATAGAGGGCACAGAGACAGGGAGAGGAAGAGTGGGAGGGAGAGATAGATTGAAGCTGTAAGATCAAGGCAGATGTGAGGGAGGATGGAGGAGGAGGGAGGGGAGGGAGGAGGGAGGGCACGGGCACAGCGGTAAGGCGAATGGAGAGATGCAGGGAGGAGAGGAGAAACGGAGATCGTTATCGCGGGGCCGTGCTGCCTATTGATTTGCGTTAGTGTCTCGAGCCGGTGAAATAACAGCGGTGCTGGGATGCAGACTCCCTCGTCATTAGCAAAAACACGGCTCTCAAGACGCCAGAGTGTGCAGCGGGCGCGTGCGTGCATCCTTGTTGGTGTGTGACCATATGGCACGTTTGATGTCCACATGATTAAGACCAAGAGAGTAGTAAAAAAGCAAAGTAGAGAGACAGACGACAAAGTTCTAACTCTTTATAGAAGAAAGAGACAGATTGGAGGAAGGGGAAAAACAGATTGAGGGAGTGACCAGCAGACTGTCGGAGAAAATGATTGAAAAAAAAGAAAAGGTGCTGCAAAAAAAGAGAAGAAGCCATGAGGCCATGGTGTCTCAGGTGATACATCTCTCACTTCAGGTGATCCATCGGTCACTTCTCACAGGTAGATCAAGAGAGACAAACTTAGCTTCTTTTTTTTTTTCTTTCCCTCCCTTCACTCTCTTTTTCCGCATGTGGCGCATTGTGGTGGCAGCGGTGGAGGTGATGTGTGAGTGAGTGTGTCTCACCAGGGACCAGGGAAGTGTGAATATGGCTGTGGAGCTCTGCCAAACTGAGCCTCGGAGCCGGCGGGGGGGAAAGGAGGAGGACGGAGGAAAAGAAAAGAGAAAGACGGAAAGAAATGGAGAGAAGGAGGAGGAGGATAGGGGGAAGAAAAACTCCATCCTTTGTTCTTCGTTGATGAAAGGAGGAATTGGATCCTCTACTCCCACTCCCGCTTTCTCTCTTGGTGATGAGCCTTGATGTGTTAGGGTGAGCGAGCGAGCAAGACACACACACACACACACACACACACACACACACACACACACACACACGCACACACACGCACACACACACACACTGCTGCCTTATTCCACTCAACTAAAACCCAAATGACTCCTCGCTCACTAATTAAACTTTAATCTCCAATAGCGCGCAAATTACCTGCCACGCAACTGAGCGCTGAACTTCAGGGATACAGGGAGAGAGGAAAGGAGGGAGGGAGGGAGGGAGGGAGGGATGGACAGATGAAGGAAAGGAGAGTTGGAGTGAAGGTCACACTACACCTGCAGGAGACAAAAATCTTTCTCTCCCTCGGTTTCTTCTCCATATCCTTCTTATTTACACCTACATCTGTGGCGTTATGTCTGTCTATACCAGGCACTGTAGCTGTAAATGGAGCAGACGGCTGAGGCCTCACTCTCTGAGGCAGTCAACGTTTCCTCTCTCACCTGAATGTTATCACACACACATACACACACACACACACACACAAAGTTGATGCTAGCCAAGTCCTCGCATCATCCTCTGCCTGGCCTCGTTCCCATCTCTCCCTCACAGACACAGCCTCTGCTAGGACACACACGTACACACACACTCCGCCATTTTGTGCCACACAGCAGAGGGCATCACACAGTGTGTGTGTGTGTGTGTGTGTCACTTGGTTAATCACAAAGAACTAACGATAATTACCTCCATTTTCCTACCTGCATCCTTTCCAAGCCTGACTCTCAGGTTGTGTGTATGCATACATTTTGGTCTGTTTGTGTGTGTGTGTATGTGTGTGTGTGTGTGTGTGTGTGTGTGTGTATGGCTTGAATGAGCCACTGGCAAGCAAAAGTACAAAATCCTAAAACAGCCCCAACATGTGACATTTACCAGCTACTAGAGTTCATGTTCTCATATCAACAGCAGAGAGGAAGACTGTGGCGACAACAATGGAGGTCGTTGAGGACAATGAAATGAAGTCTAGTGGAATATATAAAAATTCTATCCACAACAAATAGGCGGCAAGCATGACACTTTACATGCTGTCTGGAGCTCTTTCTAATTTGCAGTTTGGATGATTTAATGCACAAAGGCCTTTTGTATTTTGCAATCTATTGTTTTCGCTAAATTTGCCCATTTCTTTTAGATAAAACACTGAGGACCACGATATTTAGGTACTACCTCTGTTTAAAAAGTTTAAATCCCCCTTTCAAATACAATATTATAGACCATCATTCTGTCATGTTCAAAACCTTGCTGGAGAGAAAGTGTTCTATTTTCACTTCTTCCCAGAATTGCTTCTTAGAAAATGTGCCTGTTGCGTTCAGTACATGTAAGAGAGAACAATAACCACGTTTTTTCCGGTTGAGTTTCCACTAATGCCTTGTTTGCAACGGAAATCTCACAGTATGATTGCTGAATGTCAGTGAAAATGTTCTGGAAAGTGGAGCTTCCTCTTTGCTTTTCTTTTGTCTGACACCAAAACCAGATGTTTTTCGAATACATGAGTGTTTTTAAATTGTAGCTATGCATGAAATATCAGTGTTGCCACAAAAAGACATGGCAAGCGCATTACAAAGCAAAAAAAAAAAAAGAGACCCAGAAATGCAAGGTGCTTACCACTTTTTTTTGTACGGAGTAGTGCTATAGAGTTTTAATGCTGAACATTTCCTTTAATCCACACACAGGTGGTGAGTTGTGAAAGACATCAACCAAATTAGCCATCATAGAGGTCCCATTTTGTAGATTAACTGCTGCCACTGCTGCTCCAATATCCCAGGATGTTATTATTGTGTAAATACTGCAGTGCTAATGCAGGACCAGGGAGCTAAGCATACGCTATGTGGGGAGCACTTTTATCTTAACTACTTCACGATAACAGTGAGTGCACGTATTTTTAGCCCGTCTGGTTCGAATGGGAATCAAAACCTCTAAACTCTGAGTGCGTTAGTGCCACACTCTGTCATCTGTGCAGTTGAGTCACAAGCCAGAACAAAAGACGGAGTAACACCACCCGGCGCAGTTACTGTAAAGACCGCTTGTGCTACAGTGAAGGGTGTCTTCACAGTGCGTATTACCCACAGTTGGTGGTGAGGTGCGCAGTGGGGAACGTCAGGAGACAATCAAGGATATGTCCGTCATGCAAGGCTGGTGGTGTGTGTTTTAGTATGTGCGTAGGTGTGTCTGTCCTGTCTGTTGGTGTGTGCGCACTGCCCGCCATGCGTGACTAGACAGAGTCAGGTGCTCCGGGAGGGGCGTTGGCACAACCATGTGCCCATATGCTTGTGACTGAGTGGCGGGCACGGGGAGGGTACAGCAAGCGGAGAGGGATCTGCACTACGCCTGCGGTGCATGACTTCATCCCTCCTGCAGGCAGAAGGGGCACTGGGACTAAGAGAGGCTGACTGACTCGGAGGGTGTGAAATGATGCTGCTGGATGGAAAGAAGGGAGAGAAAAGAGGGATAACTGCTTGGCGGATGAGACCTAAAGTACAGAAAAGGGAACAAACGTGACAGAATGACAGATGAACCACTGCCACACATTTCTACATATAGAAAATCTGCATATAGTTCTTCCTGTAGCCTACATGGAGACATTTACTGGCTTCACTAATTTGGCCTGTCAGCACTGCAGCCTTTCCCAGTTCCCGTGTTAAGGGGACAGCAGATATGTACTTTTATGTTTATCTCGTGTCACATTGGCACAACTGTGATCCATCAAATCCATGTGTTTGCTGAAGTAGCCTAAACCTTTAGCATTAAGCTCATAAAAAAGCTAGTGTGTGTTCGTGGCGTGTGTGTTGGTGTTGGTGTTGACAACAAGGCAGCTCGGTCCGCGGATGAAGTGATAGCTCTGTGTGCTGCTGCTCTGAACACAAATACATCGAGCTACAGACACAGGAACACACTCATATAGACTAGTACACACGTTTCTGATGGGTGGATGATACTACAAGACACGCACATACACACACACACACACACACACACACACACACACACACACTCTCTCTCTCTGTCATTTCTAAATCTGTAGGAGACTTCATCTGGATCATCGTGTGTGCTAGCTGCTTGCTATGCATCTGTATACACACACATTCAAGACACACACAGCCAGTTAAGCATGGCAAGCAAATCATTCTGTTGCTGCTTCTCGAGTCCCTCAGCAGAAGGGCCCCACAAATACACAGCGCAGCAGGGGGACAGAGACACACCCACAGGAAGTCAGACGGAGGAGGGCGGTGGTTGAAGCCGGTATCGGCTCTGATGACGTGGCAGGTAAAAGAAGGTGGTTTGACATTGAGACATGGAGAATATGTTTATCGAGATGCCAATTACGCCAACTTTCCGTCCATCGATCAGTACAACTTAGCTAGCTTATCTGCTGCACGCAGCACCTAGCAACCAACCTATAGCCAATTAGTGCCAAGCCATCCCTGTTTCCTTGGCAACACACCACTGGCCTCCTCCTAATGTATATCCATTTAGTGACCCATACACCTGAAGCAGAACTGCTTGTGTCATCTAGAACCAGTCAGTTGGACAGCCAGGCGTCTAGTGTTTTAACATCGATAAATCAATCCAAAACGAATTTTGAGACATTAGTATACTGGTGATAAACAAACCGATTAGACGATTGGCTGCAGTATTCAATGTGTGCAACAGGGTTGGAAAAAATAAAAATAAATGCTGGACTGCTTTACGCCACAAAAACCAAGAGCTGCTCCTCTTCCAGCAAAAGCAGAGCTGAAGCTTTCAGAATTTCTCGCCACGGCAGATGGTGGAAGGAGAGAAAGGCCGATAGAAAAAATGTCTTCCAAGATGTTTATCCTTTTCAATAAAATGAAAAAGAAAACAAATGCATATGGAAGGAGGGGTAGGTTGGATAAGTTGCCACATCTTCTTTGAAAAACACTGTTGGCAGGAGACAAAGGCAACCGATTATAGTATTTGTTCATGTGGAGGATTTGACGGCAAATCATAAATGCATAAACTATATATATATTTTAAGTCTCAAAATGCTCCATTAAACACCTTCATATTCACCATAATATTTCATTCATGCACCAAAAGTTAGTAGAAACGTTAAGTGGCAGTCAGAACTCGTGATCACAGATTGTAACCTCAGAGTGGTGAACCGCCTGCATCACTTCCTCTTCCACCTCTTCGTCTATCCTCCACTGCCCCTGTCCTCAACCCCCCCCCACCCCCCGTACCGTATCCCCAAACCCATTTCTTCTCCCTCTCCACTGCCAGTCCCCTACCTGTCTCATTTGCATAGGATGCCTTATTTGCATACATATGAGCTAAAGAGAAAGGGGATTTGTGTGCGGTAGAAAAAGAGGAGGAGAGGCGAGATATGCAGGCAGGCGGTGGCTGATGAAAAGAAATGAAAAAGAGCCCTTTCAGGAAGAAAACTGCGACTGCAACCTCCCTCTCTCTTTCTCTCCCTCTCTTTCCTTCTCTCTCTCTCAACTCTCTCTCTCTCAATTCTGTTCTTGCCCTTTAGGTCACACCTTAGAGAGCTCCCGCAAAGGCCCCATTAACGTGAAATATCTGAGAGAGAGAGGAAGTGAGAGTAAAGAAGGCAAACGAGAACAGATAACTGATAGAAGTACGAATTCAACGTGGGCCAAATGGGAGAAAGAAACATCAGGAAAAAGCGGGGCGAAAACAAAGATAAATAAAACAAAGGAGCTTGTACACATCGCACATCTATCCCCTGCAGCAGCCTGGCTCTGTGTTCCTGCGGTGTTGTTGTTGCCGTGGTGGCGATGGATGGTTGCCTCAGCAGAGCAAAACCGATTGGCTGTGAAGTAACCCCCCCACCCCCTTTCCCCTCTAGGAAGGACGGCACACGGCAAGCCCCTCACCCATGCACAGACACATACACACACACACAAACACACACACGCACGCACGCACGCACGCACGCACGCACGCACGCACGCACGCACGCACGCACGCACGCACGCACGCACGCACGCACAAATAAAATATGTACATAGACACTGAAGGTACAACAACACTCCCCCGTGCATCCACTTGTCTTGAGGACCTCCACACTGGAGAACGTGCACAGCGATGACCTCACACACACGTACACACACGTACACACACGTACACACACACACACACACACACACACACACGGTTTTGATATGATTCACACGTACCGCTCAGGAACTATATAGACCATTTAAAATGGGCACACACACACACACACACACACACACACACACACACACACACACACACACACACACACACACACACACACAGCAGCCTCTATAATATTAACAACCCTCAACCCCCCCTCCTTGTCTCCACATCAGGCCAACCCAGATGCATCCCTTACAATCTGTCCCTGATTGCACACAAATACTCCAACCCCCTAAACACACACACACACACACACACACACACACACACACACACACACACACACACACACACACACAAACAGGCATATTTATCCTGCTCGAGCTTGCTAATTGCATATGTCTAATAACCTGGTGCAGATAGAAAACAGAGCAGTGCTCTCTCTCGTGTCTCTGTGGACAGAGTCCAGACGTGAGGTAAATGCAGAAGCCAGGGATATGAAAAGGCAGCAAGATATTGGAGATGTGTGTGTGTCTGTTTATGTGTGTATGTTCGTGTGTTCGTCCTCCAGTCTTTGTTTGATCTTTTTGTGCGGGCCTGAGATTATTTCAGGAATAATAACTTTCCTACCTGCATGTGCACCCACACACATGCATGTATACACACAGTCATAGTGGATACATGCACATACACGAAATACACACACGCACACACACGTTCACTTGCTGACAACAGTCTTTATATTTATGTGTGTGTGTGTGTGTGTGTACACACCCACGTATGCGATCACTCATGCGTGAGCCATCTCCTGTGCATCATCAGGACCGGGTGGAGAGGACAGAGTGGGGTAGGGTGTGGGGGGGGGAGGAGGGAGAAAGTGATGAAAGGTGGCAGGGGGTAAGGAGAGGAGATGAAAGCATGGTGGGGGAGGAGGAGGAGGAGGGCTGGGGGTGTGAGGGTAAAAGGGCAAAAGAGTGATATGAGACGGAGAAGGGGAAGGGAGAAACAAAGGGGAGAGGATGAGCAGAATTGGGTTGAGGAAAAGAGGGAAGGACAGATGTGCTGACTGCTGATTGGATGGAAAACAAGAGAGGAGAGAGAGAGAGAGAGAAAGAGAGAGAGAGAGAGAGAGCGAGAGCCTGTCACCTCCAGTCAGTGGCTATTAGCGGCAGCAGCAGCTCTGAGACACCATCCCTCATTCTGCTCGGGCAGCACTGGCACAATTAGACACACACACATGCACACACCTTCATGCACACGCTCATCCATCCGTCTTTTTCCTTCGTGTGTGCGTGTGCGTGTGTGTGTGTGTGTGTGTGGGGTGTGTGGCTGAGACTAATTGAGTGTGTGTGTGCGTCAGGCTGTGTCTGAGCTCAATGTTTTTCTCTCCGTCTCTGTCTGCTGTGTGCGTGTATGTGTGTGTGTAATAGAGAGATTTAGCGAAAAAGCGAATGTCCTTGTGTTTGATCTGCTTGTGCGCGTACATCTCTGTGTGTGTGTGTGTGCGTGTGTGTGTGTGTGTGTGTGTGTGTGTGTGTTTCTGCCACCAAGGGCCCCATGCCCAGGCCTGAGAGTGAGTGATAGAGTCCATGCCAACTTGAGCTGCATGCCACAGTCTCCACGCCTGCACCCGTGTCCTGCCACTGCCAGCGCCACCCTCCTCCTCCCAACCGTCTCCGTCTCTGCTCTCTCTGTATCAGTCTGTTGGCCTCCCCCTCCTCCCCCTCCTCCTCCCCTCTCATCCCCCTTTCAGTTTTTTTTTATCTCTCTGCTCACGCTCTTTTCCCATCTCTCTTTTTCTCTGTTTTGTCTAAATTGCTCCATCTTTAGCTCTATCTCCCCAGCGTGCAGTTTTGTTCTTCTTCTTTCCTCTCATTTAATGCCCGTGACCACTCTGCCCAGCCCTCTCGTCCTCACATCTTTTTAATAGTTGAAGCTCCACCTGCCCTCCTCCTCTAATATCTTACATCCCTGACCACGCACTACGTCTCCTGTGGTCCATTCATCTTATTGAAAACACATTTCCTCACAGTCTTTTTGTTATTTTACCTACTCACCATTTTTTGCCTTCACCTCAGAATAAACCTTTTTCTCTCTGTTGTTCACTTTGCTATCCTCCTTTCATCTCCTCCCCTCCTCCTCCTCCTCTACATCCATTATTTATTTCCACAGCCGCCACTAGTGGCAGCTGTTTCCCATTTTCCCATCCATTCATAACCCCTCTCCACCGCTCCGTCTTCCTCCTTTTTTTTTACCACTCTTCCATCTCTGGGACGTCTCTATTCAGGGCTCTCCATCCTTCTCATCAGAAACCTCATTATCCAACTCCCTTACACTGCTCTCCTCTCCTTCCTTCCTTACTTCCCTTCGCTCTTTCCTCTCATCCCGCTGTCTCCTCCATCACCTGCTTCTCAGCGGTGTTTCTCCTAATTTCCATACAGCCCAGATGCCTGCAGGCCTGCCTGGCTCGTATCTTCACCTACTAAGAGGAAAAGACACACACACACACACACACACACACACGCACACACGCACACACACACACACACACACACGCACACACACGCACACACACGCACACACACACACACACACACACACACACACACACACACACACACACAGGTTTGAAAGCAAATACACCTTCAAACACAGGCATGCACATCCATTTCGGAATCCAGAAACATACGGGTCAAGCAAGATAAGCACATGAAGAATTCATGCGGTCGTTGTCTCAAACAATCACACTGATGCAAACACGCATTCATCCAGGGTATAATGAGATTTTGTCCCGACTGTATTCTTCTCTCCATCTTCTGAGCAATATCTCCACAAATGTGCTTACAATCCTTATTTATATATGCAATAAAAACCATTTTAGTGACAAATTAGACACTGCTAAGTCCTTAAAACCATTTGCCGCTTTCATTTATTCACTCTTTCCAGTTTTGGCACTGCATGTATTTCAGCATCGTTTCATACACACAGAGAGCTATTAATTGAGGGAATGAGGCCTAGTCTCTCGCAGCCTCCCCTGCAGAGCGAGTGAGACAGAGCTGAGGGATCTGCTCCTGAAGTGCAGAGGCTGATAAAAATTAGAGCTTGTTGGATAGATGGGCTTTGGGCTGCTGACCGCTGCCTTTTTCAGGCCAGGTAGCCGGAGGAGAGCTCATTAAGCTTAGCTGGAGGTGGTATGCCTTGTTGGGATGTGTGTGTGTGTGTGTGTGTGTGTGTGTGTGTGTGTGTGTGTGTGTGTGTGTGTGTGTGTGTGTGTGTGTGTGTGTGTGAGAACAGCAGAACGATAGAAACACAACAAGAGAAAAGTCGCGAAAAGCAACCTTGCTTATTAGGCCACCACTGACTATGTGTGGGATTCATGGAGAGTGAGCGAGATAAAGACATGAAGTGAAAGTGAGAGCGACAGAAGGAGAAAGAGGGAGATGGATTGAGCAGTGAACTGGGGCGGCCCAGGATCAGGCAGCTTGCAGGATGGTTGTCTGCTGTCCTAAGGGAAAGGCCCAGCTTGTTATTTTAGGGAGAGTGACTCTGGCGCTCACCTCGCATAGAAATAAAATAGGGACACACGCACACAGACGCACACGCCTACACAAGTTGTCTCTGTGCAAATGAAGCTGACAGCATGATCCTTAGAGGTCTATCCGTCTCAGGTAATGGGCGAGCTCAACACCGCCTTGTGTGTGTCCTCATCATATCAGCCTGGAGACGACGACGCTGGTGCACCGAGCCCATGGGATCCAATACGGTATGTGAGTGCGTAAGGGGCCCCTCGCTGTGTGCATCGTGTGCAATAATGTCAATTTTGTTTTGGAGTAAATATGTGCGGCCTCATTTTGTGAGTTAAAAAATAAATTAATAATAATAAGCAAACGCAATCCCGTGCGCTGCAATTTCATAAACACGTAAGCAGCCTCTGTGCCTTTGTGGGTGCGTCTGCGTGTGATGACGTGTGCGCGTGAGGGAGTAGCGCCGGTGCAGCCTTGTGACTTTGTGTCTGTGGCATTTGACATACTACACAGCCTGCAGTGCCTTGCTTTATAGGACCGGGGCTGCTCTCTGCTAACGTGGCAGCACGCCTCGACTTGCACTCGTCGCTTCGCATCTCTTCACATCAGTCATCTCATCGCGTCACATTTCCTCTCTCTTACGCCGATATTTTTTTATTTTTTTTATCATCTTCTCGTTGTCTTGTGGTTTCCGTCTACTTTTTCTTTGCTTCTCTCGCCAGGTATTCCTTCTTATTTCTGTCTCATTCACTTTCTCTCGAATGCTTCTATTTCTTTACAATGCTGTCATTTTCTCATTCTCCCTCTGCATTGCCCTTTATCTGAGCTTCTTTCTCTTCCTTTCTCTCGCTTACCCGTTTTTTCCACCCATCTAATTTCCTCTTTGTCTTTTCTCCACCACATCTTCTGTGTCACATCTCATTCTCGCCGCCTTGTTTTTGTCCAACTTTTTCTCATTCTGTTCTCATTTCCTTTCCCTCCTCTCTGCCCATCACACATCATTTTCTCTCTCCTTTCTCCCTTCTGTCTGTTTCTGTCTTTCCATTCCCCTTTTTTCTCTCTCCTTTTGTCTCTCTACTCTTCTTCTGGTGCTCAGCTCACACCAGGCCAATCAGCTTGCATCAGTCCACTCCTGTTGGCTCAATAATACCGAGTAGGTAAGCTGGAGTTCTATTAAGGAGGTGTGTGTTTGTGTGTGCGTACAGCTTTGTTTACAAAGAAAGGCGTGGAAGGTTCAGTTTATGAGTCCTGGTGTTAGTGACGCACACACACACACACACGCGCGCTGATGAACACACATACGCACAAACACGCACACATACGCATCTGCTCAGCGAGAGGGCCCGCCGCGCACGCTCCCTCGACCAACAGATAAACAAGTGTGCTCGCATCTCCCGGGAAGTAACCATGGCAACCGTCTCTCCCTTCCTCTCTCTCCCCCTCGCTCTCACTCTATCTTTCTCTCAGACTGAGCTGCCTGGTTGGCTGGCTGTCCTGGAGGCAAGACAATAGCAGGTTTCAAGGCCAATGTCACTTTTCTCTCCCTCCCTCCCTCTTTGCCAAACAAGGAGAAGAAAAAAAACAGCTTCCTGTGTTGATAAATGTGATGTCACAGGTGGGGCGGCAGCCATGCAGAGCAGCACGGGGGAAACATAAAAAAACAACGATGGATTCAGTGAGGTTTTTTTGTAATCCTCCTCCATCTCTCCCCCTTCCCCCCATGCCTGTCTCTCTTCCTCTTTTTGTATAATGTGGACAATTGCCTTCTTCCCTTTGTAGGGTGCAAGAGGAAAAGGGGATTTCATGCAGGCTAACTAAGCCCCTAATCCTCTGTTTCATGCCGTTCTCTCTGTCTCTCTCTGTTCATTCATATGTATGTATGTATATGTATATGTATATATGTATATATACTGTATATATATATATATATATATCATGCAGATGATCTGCATTAAAAATATTACTAAAGTCAGTATTATCAGAAAGATGTGCCTAAAGCAACGTATACTCAATATGCTTGTGGTTGGCTTGTCAGTGTCATATTATTAGGTATCATTGGATTCCTGTTGAAGTTGATACAATGAAATAACTTGTTTGTAAACTGTTGTATATTTAAACATCTAGATTTGGAGCACCATTTGCATTCATTTGCTGTTCACCCTGCGAACCTATGTCCAATATCCTCTCTTTTTGCTCTGTTTTTGGTCTCCACCAACTCCTGAGAAAAATATCTGTCTCTTTAACAGCTAAATGCTCACCAGCTAGTCGCTAACTGTGTCTCTCTGCTGTTTGGTGCTCAGCAGCTAGTGTGCAGTTGTTTTTTAGAGCTGTGAGAGTGAACCAAAACAGTGAAGTTGCGGCCTGTACAACCAAAACAATGAGCTTGAGAAAATTGCTTTAAACTGCTCTGGATTTCAGAGAGCCGAGGGGAACTCTTCGGATTCCTCATAACGAGCAACCCCTTTCACACATCACACAAGTAGTCATGTTGATAATTAAATATTGATGGCAGCAATAAAGCATTACAGTAGCCTGCTTGAGTAAATGTAGTCAGTTACAAGGTGGAGTGTCGTTTTCTAAAAGGAGATGTGAGAGAGTCCTTTGCTGCAAGGCTCCTTCTGTGTCTCACCTGTTCTGAATGACAGCAAAAGCCTCAGACAAGCATTCTGTCCTTAATGTGTGCAAGAAGGTGAGAGAGAGAGAGAGAGAGAGAGAGAGAGAGAGAGAGAGAGAGAGAGAGAGAGAGAGAGAGCTGTCAGCCACTCTGGCTAACCATCTAATGGGTTGCCATACTGGACTGACATTTGAAGGCTACAGGAGCATTAGTCCTGAAATGAAAAAGAGAGATGGGAGACGGAGGGAGAGAGACAGGGGGAGAGAGATTGGATATGCAGCGAGCGTGCTGTGGAGTCGGCAGCCCTTATCAATGCATCTGTCTATCCATTCGCACCACACGGCCTCATCTCCTCTATGATCTCTCCCCCCCACACCACCCCCAGTCCTCCGCCTCCTCGCGCTATCCCTCACCCTCTCTCTCTTTCTCTCTCTCTATCTCTCTCTCTCTATCTTGCCCAGTGAGAAGAGAGGGGAAGGACGCGGAGATGAAAGGAGGAAGAAGAAATACAGTCGGGGGCGAGCCAGGGAGGGCTGAGTGAGCGCACAAGACATGGGAGGAGGGTGAAAGGAACAGAGCAAAGGGATAAGAGCCAAGGACAGAGGGAGAGAGAGAATCTTAGATGTTTAATTTACAGTCTTTCCAGCTGCAGACAGATGTGTGCCATCGGAGAAAGACAGACAAATAGACAGAGATAAACTGACAGCAAGACGGACAAGGAGACAGAGGACAGGCAGGCAGACAGACGGAAAATAGGCAGGCCGTCTAACATCTTTTTCTATCCGACAGCAGCTATTGAGTCCCTTTTTACCAAATGGAGCGATACCAAA